>JAQJVL010000545.1:145000-460000 GCA_035578905.1 Stictocephala bisonia | reverse complement strand
CTTAAGTTGATCAAAAAAACTGATAAATCTAATGAACTCTCCGTGTGTAAGTTCCTGGAAATGCGATTAGATAAGGCCAGCGATATCGAATTCCAAGCGGAATACCACAGTGGACGTATAAATTACTGGGGATCGGTTTTTAGAGCAATGTAATATTTATCAAGTGGTAGTGAATTGGTGGAAACAAAAAAAGTAGTGGTAGTGAATTAATGGAAAATATCCGCATCCTTTTTTGACAATTTAGAGTAATTCAAACACGTCACATTATTCAAACAAGTGACAAAATATTCCCAGCTACAAAGCCGTCTTCCATTATATATGGACACGCGCTAGCTTCTTCTTCCCACACAGTCCTTTGTCTTTCCGCTATAATGAAACACTTGGTTAACTAACAAATGTCACGCACTCAGAATGACATTCCTGAGGAATAATTTTACTTCAAACATCTTAAGGTCTGCAACTTGTTGTGGGAACATTTCTTCTCTTGACTAATTAATCAATTAGTTTTTAATGTCTTCATGGATCGTGTTTTGGTTTGTAATACTTAACCATTGTAAGCTTTATTATTTTTTTTAAATAAATTAAATTACTTTTGCGTCTTGTTCCTGAAATACAAATACGCAATGTTCTTAAAATTAAATGCTATTAATAACGAGACGATAAAGAATTAGAATCAAAAGTAATAATTTTAATGTTTGAAAAACTTAAAATAAGTTTACAGTTTTTTATGATATAGTTTTCTAGGTCGGAATACTTTTGAACTAGTTTTTGATACGTTCACAGCCCACAAAATAACAAACAGTATGTATGGTGTAGAACTCTAAAATGATCCATCCCTGTGTACCTGTGCATGATTCTCATCTGTTGTAAAATGTAGACGTTACGTCCCCTCTACAAAATAATTAGATTTTACAATAATCTAAATAGGCACCTATATAGAGTTCTAAAAACCTCACCATAACCTCATAATCCACAGTTTCCCATTAACTATAGTTTAAGCTAGATTTAAAAATATATTATGACATTCGTATGGTTATTTTAAGTAATAAAAAGCTGTCCATTTATTGAATATTCCATGTTTGTACAAATATAAAAAGTTAACCAATAATCATCTGAATTTTAATTGATTGGTTGTCATTGACGTGGAAACTACTGGTGAAGTCTGGGGTGTCCGTGTTAGTCAGAGTCCAGATGTTGTATATGGAAGAGAACTGAGTATTGGGCTTGTCAGCTGAATATCAGTACAATACTATGGATTCCACGTAAAGCTGTAGATTCAGTTAACCTGGCTGTTGGGCTATTAAATGGCTCTTTCTAAGGATCAGGTAAGCTTAGTCAGTAACAATGACTACACTCGTTCATCTACACTCATCACACTCATTCGCTCCTCATATTCGCCCATATCTTTACGATTAGCGTCTTAGTAATGATTAATAATAATAATAATTCTAAAGAATTATATGGAGCTTATATTGAGGTGAACTGTAGGATCAGAAATTTAAATTTACTTAAGTCCATATATAACAGTTAAATAATGTATTTTTGACCAAATTAAAAGAAAACTACTGACAACATGATTTTTTATGCTCAAAATATTGACTTATAAATTTAAATTGTTCTTTCTTCTTTGACCAAACACATTAATAAAACAAAATTAAAACTGTAGAGACATAGCAAAGACCCTACCTAAGTTGCCAACTGAATGGTTACATTACAGCGTATTCCAAAACCACCTCAAACGACGTCAACTATGCTAAGGACACAAGGCAAATTGACACTGTCATAAAGGAGCTTTCTGTTGATTATCTTGGCTCTCCTTTTCTGGTGTTAATAGGCACTCCTTGTCTCTGTTTAAATTACTTTGACGGTCGCAAACAGTGGGCAGAGAATGCCGAGTGCATCCTCAACCCACGCACAAGGTCGACTATTGTTGCTATTCTCTGAGCATGCACTGGATTTTACGACCAGGATCTTATACATATATATTCCTTATAGATAAGGAATAAGATTATGTTACGTGCTAAATGTATAGTGGTTAAAATACAATTATTGCCGGCAATTATCAGTGGTTAAGGCTTCGGACTGCGGAGGGCAAGGTCCAAGGTTCGAATCCCCACTGAGCCAAAGGTCGGTACTTCACTCGTTGAATAAAGTTGACGCACAGGCCTGTAGGCCCATGTCAACTGGCGAGTGAATTAAAAAAAAACGAAAAAATAGGACGTTTCTTTAAAACGCAACCCTATTTACAAGTACAGAAAATTAAGGTTTAACGTAATTACAAGTTCATAGGTTGGTAGCCCTCCTTCCTTGGCTATCAGCTGATTTATATTGTTGCATTGTTGTTCTCTTTATTTGGGTTTCATGTAATATCATTAAGTTGAGGTTAGAAACATGGTTATGAGCAAAAACTAGAGAGTGTTTATTGTGGACAAATATTTAAAAACAAAATCTTTTTGTTTTATGTCAAGATCTTTTGAACAGTATTCTGAACCCATTGTATTAACTATATGAAGTCCTACTGTTAATTTTAAGTACATTATTGTATTTAAATTCAACCGATTTCAAATCATGGGTTGCGTTTTGAAAGAAACACCCAGTAGTTTAGTTCGATTACTAAGTAGGCCTAGTTTTAAATTTGGATTATTTAAAATTTAAAATGTCTTATTTCCTATTATAAGTTAAACAATATTTATTTAATCTTATTCAACAGTTTTTATTTATACCAATATGTTATTGAACTGATGATAGGATTTTTTAATATGTAGTATAACAACCCTGATTTTAAAATGCTTTACGATAATAATTGCCTACATATTTTTGGCAAAGTTATAAAGATAGTTTATATTACTTATTAAAACACACGTTTAATTGTTTTTCTTTTAAATATTTTGTTAATTCATAACATATTATAAAATTATAGCCCATTCAGGAATTGGTTTAATGATCTTTAAATCCTGGGTCAATAGTCTACAAAAGGTAGGCTAATGCGATTTTATAGTCTCATTGGCTAAGGTTTCGGATTGCGGAGTGCACGTTCCAACCGAGCCAACAATACATCACTAGTTGAATAAATTTCACGCACAGGCCTGAAGGCCCATGCGAGAGAAGTTTAAAATTAACACATTTTTTAAACACATTACTTGTTTTACAGTTAATGTGCATCGGATAAAAATATTAATAAATTATTTTATTCCACAAATTAAAAATTAAATGTGGTAGGAAATTGAATGACCCCGTTTTCCAATTAATGTGGTTAGTGGAGATGTGAAATGAAAATTGCATAACAAAACATAAATACTCATAATGAACAGTTAATGTAATTAAAATGAGCTCACGACGATAAAGAAGCATACATTCAGTAAGAACTCTTAAGCGTATACAAACATTCACACAATACACAGTTTGTAATTATACACCTATGGCAATAATTATAAATTTACAAACCTAATTCATAGTTCATAGTAAAAAAAAATACTAACAAACGTATTTTGTTGAAACTTAATACTAGCTATTTGAAGTTAATGGAAACATGATTTTAAACAACTGAAGGAATTAAGATAACTGCCATTAAGAGAAAAAAACAATAAAACGATATCCAGTACATGTTGTGAAAATAACGATGAGCACTAGGAAAAAACAAACAATATATTGAAATATTGGTTGAATTATCTAACCGAAAACTGACATATTCACATATTTGTGCGTGTTTCAAGATTGAACCAAAATTACTTCTTTGACAAAACTACTTTTCAAAACAATAGTTACTTTAGGAGTGGATTCATATACTAAAAAACGGCAGTTCGGTTTATTTTCAACTTTATGGATTTGTCATAATTTTCGTTCAGCTGCTAATTGGTTCCTAATTGGATCAATATTTTATTTTCCAAACTCAAGTTTAGTGGTGCGGAGAGAAACTCTTTCTATTTTGAACATTGGTTCTATTAAAACCTTCCCTAGAAACGTAAAACTTGTCAAATAGCTCTTTTGAAACATGGTTTTCAAATTAATTTGCAGCATCATTGAAATATAGTTTTCTAGGACACGATAATACTTCTTATTTACTCATTATTCTATTATAAAGTATAAAGTTGTCGCTGTTGTTCTTTTATTATAACATTTTGGTAAATAATTTTAGTTTCAAACTTTTTGGAAATTAGGTTCCTATGTTATTTAGCTTATATCGATTTAAAGTAACTAAGAAAAAAGGGTGTTTAATTGAGAACTAATTAGAATATAAGGTATTTAACATTTATTACATATTCCATTGTAATTTATTATTCATTAATTTATTTTATATATTTTTTAAATATATACACTAAATACACGTACAATAACACTGTACGTGTATGGGTGGGTGGGTGGGTCAATACCACTGTACGTGTATGGGTGGGCGGGATGGGTGGGCGGGTGGGTCAATACCACTGTACGTGTATAGGCGGGCGGGTGGGCCAATACCACTGTAAGTATGGTCGGGCGGGGTGGGTTATTGATCAAATTAAAGTTTTAACTTATCTTGACTCTCCCAGGTAGTCTACGAAAATGTATACGGGATAAAGTAATCATATTTACTCGGTTATGCTAATTATATTGGTGGATGTCGAATGAACCGTGCATAGTCCAATATGGCGGCCGTTGTATGGCAAATGTGCAACTGTAAATACATATTAAAAACTTGTTTACTGTGTACATATTTAATATAAAATTGAATGGTTAGTTTATTTAATAATATGGGAATGTGCGTTATTAAATGAAGTAAATATTCATACAGAATAGTTGCAGGCCGAAGATGACGCCCTGGGGAACACCCACGACTTGCCTACGACCTCGCAAGGTTGCTTCACATTGCATTGCGAAGAATGTGAAATCCTTTGTGTAGGTTCAGTCCTGAATATCACGAGTGGGAGGAATTCATATTTCTCTGATGGCAACTTTAGAAATGTCAGTTTCATATTCCTCCTATTTTTCATTTTCTCATGATATTATCAGTTTTATTTTCTTGTATATTTTTATTAGGAGTAATGAGGTATTTATTTGAAATATTAATATTGTTTTTGATGTTTAGGAAACAATTTATCATAAAATACGCGTGGAAAGGTAGTAAGAACAAAATAATTTTAAATATTTATGTTTTTTTCAAAAACCTTACATTTATTATACTTTTATGTTTGGCACTGAAACGGCACGCAAATAAAAATTACATTCAATTCGAAGTACTAAGATTATGAATAGACTATTTTTTATCTTGAGTTCGTGTTTAGTCATATGGGTCGGGCGCGTTCGTTGGGCCACTAATCCATTAGGTTATGGTGTACATTGTTATTCATTGTGTTAAAACTGCATATGTTGATTTTATACTGTTAATATTTCTATTCCTTTATATGAACAAATATTTACTCAAACAGCTACATTATAAGCAGTTTTATAGATACATATTTGATAAGTGTCTCCAAACAGGCTTTGGAGGACTTTATATAAAATATATTGCATATTTATAGGTTAGTAGTAGTAGAACGTAATAAAGTACAGTATATTATTCATATAAGTCTTACATCGTTATAAGAAATTGTTAACTGCGAATGGACATAATCGTTGTGTCTATCTATGTATTGATTTGAAAAAAATAATAAAATAAAATAATTAGCACTTTTTATAATTGATTTATCAAAAGAAATATAAAACTTGGCTTCTTGGGAGAGTTAGGTTTAATTTTCCCTTCATATTCACTTTATCCCTCAGAGTATTAATCACAACGTTGTACATTGAAAATACAATTTTTTATACAGTAAAATTAACCTCTTCGTTATCAATATTTAGTGGAACTCTTCACTTGTAGGCATACAGATAAAAATAAATGTAAAAATATCGTCAATATGTGGTGCAAGTAAAGCATTTATATTCGTTCATAAAAATTTCCATATTTCTGTTTTAAACAGTTTTGAAATTCTCCAAAAGATGATAATATTAATCACATTTAATTTCATTCATCCAGGTAAAATTATCGTGCATTTAATTCAACAGGATGCGTTTGGAAAAAGTTCTAGATTTATACACCAAACTATAATTAAAGTTGTGCTCGTCTGTTGCCTATGCCTGATTGTGTGATATAGCGTTCTTGTCGTTTGAAAGTGCCTATAAAAGATACGTTTTACAGATCGAACCTTTCTCTTTCATCGCCCTCCCAAGAAGAACGTGATCGTGAACTCCCACTATCGTAACGTGTTATATACGACCGTGTTCATCCACAAGTAAACGCCTCTCATCTCCCAAAGCCATGGTCACAGGATTACCATAAAACCACCAAGTTCAAGTCAAAACCGGAGGTTTTTATGGAGCGTTTTATTTTTAGAAGGTGAGGTGAAATATAACTTAGTTTGAAACGTAACTCTTAATACAATCGTTAGTCAAATTTAGTATCAGTTTTCATGGCAGGCTCATATTTGAACCCCCAATCTTACATAACACTTGAGAAAATATTAGCCTACTGTTTCAGATAGATTTTTTGTATTACTGAGTATTGTTTTATGGCTTGAAAATAGTGAAAATTATATTTTTACTAAACAGTCAATCAAAATCAGTGATTCCTAATATTGATTGCTCGTGTTAATAGGTTTTATGTAGTTCTTAGACATAATTATAAAATCTGACATGCATTCAATGTAAATTTACTTTTTTCACTCTAATTCAAACTAGCAAACATTCCAAAATCAGTGAATATGACTATTTTGGGTGAGTAAAATTTATTCATATAATATTTCCACAGAATATAGAAGTCTATATTCTGTGACATTACGTAAAATAATAAGGTATAGATTTAAAATAGTGCCCCCCTCCCAAATAAATGAATCATTATAAAAGATTACATTTTCAATGTTCATTTGTAAAATACATAATTTTGTTTTATCGTACTTGCTTCTAACAAAAATAGAAATGTCGGTTTTTGGCAATACTGAGATTTGAATTTACTTAGCTACTAAACCCAACAGCGTTTGTTCTATTTTAAATGTGTAGTTAAAAATGTAGGCTCTGGCATTTTTTACGGTCTCCTGACTAACATTACGTACGTGAGTACGTGTTATCTGGCTTTACAGATAACAATTAGGTAACTGGGCGTTCTTCTTACTAATTGTTCACGTTTATTGCGAAAGCATCAAGGTCAAATTGTTTTAAGTTCGTCAAGACTACTAAAAATCCTACATACATGTATACGAAATAAGATTGTGAGTAACATTTTATTGCCTTACAATAAAATGTCCCACCCACCCGTTCAAACACAAACCGTGGTATTGACCCACCCATATACGTCGGTCTTATTAAGCCAACTCCCTCATATATGTACGGTGGTATTAATTCATCCGCCCGCCATATACGTTCGGTCGTATTAACCCTCCCCCTTCACTATATACATATAGTGGTATTACCCCCCTCCCCCTCACCACCACCCATATACGTAGGTGGTATTAACCCACTGTTCACACATATGTTCGATGATATTTACCCACCCACCCACCAACTTAAGAACAATTAGATATTAACCGAACCACCTACCCATCCAGATCGGATCTATCAATTGTACATCAAGAATCCAAAAAGTCACCCCGTATGGACACATCAAACTTCTATAATAGTGTTCACGTCAAGGGCAACCTTTGAGCAGTCACCATGGTGGTGTAAAGAGGACTTATAGTGCCGGCTGTATTTTAACTCACTACAAACAAACAGGAAGTTTAGATATAACACTTTTTTCGAAAGCTGGCTTACGAAAGAAAAACCATCAGTCTTGTTTCTCCACTGAGTGCAGCCAGGATCGTGCTCTCACTCAATCATTAGCACTCTGAGTAACTGACTTTATCAAACAAATTGCTCGACCCCAACAATGGTGTAAAGACAATCCCGATTTCCTCGGTTAGGAGTCACGAAAACAGTTCAGCCTATTGCCCATCGTGGCTCTGCTTTGACAGCAAAATCGCTCATCTCAGCTTTCCCTTTCATTGAGATGCGGATCGGCGTAGTTACGGATCATACCTGGTCGGATAATGGAGGGTTTGGTGCAGTGAGACAATAGGTGACGAATTGACCTACCCTTTCTTGCTTCAGACACTCGTATTCGTATTTACTTAGGTCAGCGTAGGCCGGATCAACACATCTATGTTTACATTATGTAAGAGATGCCGTCATAACATGTTAGTAGACGACGTGTAATTTAGTTCCTAACTCTTATCAACAAATTATCTGACAAAGCCATTAGTAATAAAAAAACAAAAAAATGTTACAAATTGGTCTAAAAATCAATTTTAGGGTCCCCTGAACTCTAAAAAGTGTTTTTTTCGAAAAGAAAGTTGGCATCTGTCAGTATGTTTGTCTGTCTGTGTGCATGTGCAGTTCGCTGAGACCAAACGGATATATACATTTTTATAAAATTTGGTATTAGCCAATATCTCCAGACAATATTTTTACTTTTTTGAAATATTTATTCTTTTAATTTTTAAGAGCAAAAAACCTACAAAAATGGAATTTTCTAAAAAACGGCACTAATGATTTTGATAAAAATTTCAGGAAATATGTGAATTATAATTTAAAATAGTTCAGTAAAAACCGCATGTCTCTACATTGACTAGTGTTTTCAGTTCTGGAAAATAAACATAGTTAGGAATCAAACTGGTAATTTTCAAAGTTTTGATTTTTTTTTGTGTTTAACATGGGGGAAACATTTGTACCCCACCATTTATTTGGAACAATTTATTTTTATTTTTAATGTATTTTGCTACTTTAACTTTCAATATTAAATAAAACTATTAAGAGAATTAGCAATGAAGAAATAGAAGAATACACAAATATACATTCTGACATGAGAAAATGAAGATAAACATTTCAGGGCCATATCAAGAGAATGGAAGCTACTATGTTGACAAAGTTAATTATATGATCTTATAAAAGTCTACACTGGGTCAGATAGAATAGTTAAAGGATTCCTAAATTAAAATAAAATCTAAACTCAGGAAGTAGGCCTGCATCAAAAAATGGCATTTCGAGTATGAAAACGTTCAGGCAAAACTTGTTTTATTCAAAAGCTGGTCAGAGGATAACAGGGAAAATAATTAGAAAATATGATTCAGCGAAAGAAAAACACTTCATTTGGTAATAATAAAACAAGTTATGGTACAAATAAAATCTAATTGTGAATAGAGTGTTGACTGCACTTGTCGTGGTCCCATCGGACCAATATGGGAATAATAATACTGATTAATATTGGCTGTACAAAACATATATGAGAATATCATGCTCGACACATATTCAAGTGATGGAGTACAGCTTAAAATAAAAAAATACGAAGATAAGTTAAATATTAATTTCTATTATTATGATCAACTCGTCGAGAAGACGTGTTATATAATTTCCGTTCAAATGGTTTAAGAGGCCATGGAGTAGACATAAAATACACATACAAATTGATTGTGTGTCTTTTTGAAAAGAATATTTAAATTGAACAGTAAATATTATGGAACATTAAATTTTTTATGGTTCAGTTTTTTGTTAGCAAAGAATAAAACTAAAAAAAAAAAAAACGGAAAAAATTACTTGAAAATTGATTATCAACCATAACTAACATTTCGTTCAAATGTATAAAACTCGTCCAAACAAAGAGGCTTGATTTGAATGAGAAAGGTCGGTGTACTGTGAGTGATGAAGTACCTGTGTGGGATGAGGGATTTAGATAATATATAGCGGTCATTATCTCTCACAACCGGTGAGATGCGTCACACGATGTCCACGACAGCCTCTGCCCACGACACCCACGAGTGTTGTGTAACTTACCGAGTGTCGTGCATCGTAGCGTCCCTCCGGTGTCGTGGTCAGCTTGGAAAAGAAATAGACAAGTAAAAGAAAGGGAAAAGTGAGGAAGGAACTGTTCACGAAATGCATTTTATGATCTATAATTAATTAGGGAGATCTAGTGGACGAGCGGCCTAAGGCATCAAGACCTTATACCTGAGCTAGAGATAGTGCAGTTTTGATTACTGACTTTGGCTGTTAGTTTTTATCAGTATATTCACCTTGCACTGTACTGGTTCTCTCCCTTACTCTGTCTGATGAGTTTACCACACAGATCAGTAGTCTATGAGTAATGGACAAAGCAGCGTTAATAGGTATATTTAAATGAGAAGGTAAAGATACTTATCTATAATCATTATTAATAGACAGTTGAATTTCACAAATAATAATCATTTTTTATGTTGATTTTAGGACATATAGTGGATTACTATATATTTATTAGTATTAATACTATCTCAATCGATACTCATGAAAAAATGTATAGATTTTCCAAATCGTCTTTTATTTTACTATTATTATTTTCTTTTTATTGTTTGAGTTCTTTATTGGAGAATTGTAATTTTTTTAAATTTTGTATAGTGAGAGGCTAATCTTTTTCTTCACCGTACGCCAACCTTTCCCCATAGACTAGTGATCTGTGCGGGGACTTGTCAGACAGAGTAAGGGGGCGAATCAGTACAGTATAATGTCAACATTACTGATAAATACTTGCAGTCTTGATTTGAACCTGCGTTATCTCTAATCCTGGCTTAAAGTATTGCCGCCTCAGACCGCTCGGCTTCGGGCTCACCCGGTTATGTGCTTTTAGATTGGACTACAGACTACTTGTAGATCTCTTGATTTCAATCGGAATTCTAAAATAAAATAGATACAAACAAGCTTCCTTGTTTAACATTTTAAGAGATTGCAATACAAGTTTAGAAATGTTTCGACTATCTACGACAAACAAAAATGAAATATTGCAGTGTACGTGTTACCGTTCAGTCCATATTATGGAATATTGAGATTGCTATCCATCAGTTTATTCCTATGTAAACAGGAGTAGACATCAGAAAAATAAAAATTAAATTGATTGTCTTCTTTCATCAAACCACATTCTGACTAAAAACTATCATAATGAACAATTCTTAGTGCTGAGTCTGAAAAAATACAGATAATTTTATTTTATCTTATTATAGTACTGGGTTGGTACTTTCACATACCCGCATAAGTATGTATTGCACACCCGCAGTCAAAGATGACCTGTGTGATGTTACTTGGAGGCCACATTCCTGCATTCAAATACAACCTCGATCCCTAAAAAATGAAAGGTGTTGATATTTTAGACCGTGGATGTCCGATTCAACTAATGGATTAAACGTGTGTACCAGGTAGTCAATGTTTTGTTTTTTTTTTTTTTTTTTTTAATATTCTGTTTAAAGTACCATCGGGATAGCTTTAGAAGGGGTGTTTGTAAGAAACACCATACAGTCATTATTTTCGATAACATCTTTATCGAAATGATTACAATATGCTTATAGCAATGTTCTAGTCAGAATATGGCCGCCCTACCACCCATTCACGTACGGTGGTATTGTCCCACCAGCCCACCCATACACACCCACCCCTCCATACACGTACAATGGTATTGATCAACCTGCCTACCCATATAAACATATAGAGATATTGAACCCTATCAGTCAGCAAAATATTTACCTTATCTGAAGATTTTGGAAGTACGAATATACCTAAAAGTATGTTTGTTTTATGTGACGGAATTTGAAAACTTGAAAACAGTGCTACAAACTGAGTTCAAAATGTATAAGAAGGGCCGGCAATAAATTATTTTTTTAAATAGCAGGAAGGAATAACACTAACTATAAATATTTATATATTAAGCTTATATACAATCAGAAATCAGGAAATAAATGGTCGAAATTAAACCATAACTTTCCTTCGTTCATAATTTAATTGAGTGAGTAAAACTGGTAGTATAAAACACACACACACACACACACACACACACACACACACACACACACACACACACACACACACACACACACACACACACACACACACACACACACACACACACACACACACACACACACACACACACACACACACACACACACACACACACACACACACACACACACACACACACACACACACACACACACACACACACACACACACACACACACACACACACACACACACACACGCACACGCACACGCACACGCACACGCACACGCACACGCACACGCACACGCACACGCACACACACACACACACACACACGCACGCACGCGCGCGCGCGCGCGCGCACACACACACACACACACACACACACACACACACACACACACACACACACACACACACACACACACACACACACACACACACACACACACACACACACACACACACACACACACACACACACACGTAATAAATAATTTTAATTTTACAACAATCTGTTGTATCTTGTTGTTTTATAAAAGTTTCAATATTATATTTTTTAATTTCATATTTGAATTTTTTTAACTGTCTGCCTTAAAAAGAAAAAAGAAAAACACTTCCCGTAAACTGAAAGAACGAAAACTGTTTTTATGTTCTCTTTCTCAAATGGGATAACTGATAATATTTGATGCTTAAGAAAGTCTGTTGTAACCTTCAAAAGGTGGTCATTACCTTTTATTGACGAAAAGCCCAACCGGACACTGAGCTTCTCAGATTAAAATTATTTCCACAAGTACAAAAAGTATTTCAACACAATTACATAAAAGTGTATACATTATATATTAATCCTTTGTATTATAAAGCAGTTCTTCTTTTTGTGTTTCAGCCCTGAAGTTGGTTGGCAGTAGCTCTCCATTAATTAGGCCTATTCCTTTCCTCCACCTTCCCTTTTAGCTGGTTTATGCCTCATCTTCCGGCAGTTTTCCATTTTTATACATCTTACAAACAAGTTCACACATCTTCCTTTTCATCTTTTCTTTACATCCTTTTATCAATTCACCTGGTATTCCACAAAACCCCTGTGCTTTTTTTGTCATTAAACTTTTCTACTGATTTATCAAACTCCCCTTCCAACATAAAAACATCTTCTACTTCATCTCCTGATTCAATCCCAAATTCTTCCTTTCCCTCGTTCCCATAGAGGATCTCAAGGATCCATCTGTTTCCATCTGCTTCCAATTCTTCTATCCTCATCTAAAATTGTTCCGCTTCTATTCAAAATCAGTTACGAGGTTATACTACTTCAAAATTATAAAAAAGCAAAGTATCCATCTTCAGTGTATTTAAGTACGAGGAGGGAGTGACCTTTCAAGATGCGTGCAAGAGGAGAGTTTACTCTTTCTCAGTCAAACATGTACTGTACGTACGGCCTTTTAAAACGTACACCTGTAAGAGTTATCCTTTCTATACTACGGGTAAAATGTGGCAAATCAATTAGTTTAATAAATATGAGGTGTTCAATATTATAATTCTTCGAAAATAATGGAATTTAATAGTATATACACCACATTTTGTAATTAAGTGACAAATTGTTTATAAGATGATTTGGGAAAAATTATTTACATCGCTATTTATGACAAAAATTGTAAATATTTCTTTGGTTTCATCAGAAATGTAGTCCGTAAACAACATTTTCTTCAGTTTTGTAAGAAAATACGATTATTTTAGAATTACACCACGTAATGTTGTTAACTGAAAGAAAATTCAATCAATTAAAATATTTCGTATAACAAATGACTGTGTTATGTAGTTAAGTGGCTCATTGCGTATAGCTGCGTGCGTATATGCTGCTTGTAGTTACAGTCAAGAAATATACTTCACATTCCGCGACAGTCGCCGGTGACCCGACTGTCCGATATGGGAGACAATACATAAAAGGATGATGTTTACAACATACGTACTTAGCCATGTACGGTGTACTTGACATTTCATGACTTTCGCTGGCGGCTGAAAGTTACAATAAGCCACGCACTTCGTACAAGAATGATGTTTACTATCTATACGTACTTAGCAATGAACGCTGTACTTGACATTTCATGACTTTCGCTGGCGGCTGAAAGTTACAATAAGCCACGCACTTCGTACAAGAATGATGTTTACAACCTATGCGATGTACTTGACATTTCAAGACTTTCGCTGGCGGCTGAAAGTTACAATAAGCCACGCACTTCGTACAAGGATGATGTTAACAACCCATAGGTACTTAGCAATGTACGTGTACTTGACATTTCATGACCTTCGCTGGCGGCTGAAAGTTACAATAAGCCACGTACTTCTCACAAGAATGATGTTTACAATCCATACGTACTTAGCAATAAACGCTGTACTTGACATTTTATGATTTTCGCTGGCGGCTGAAAGTTGCAATAAGCCACGCACTTCGTACAAGAATGATGTTTACAACCCACACGTACTTTGCCATGTGACTTTCGCTGGCGGCTGAAAGTTACAATAAGCCACGCACTTAGTACAAGAATGATGTTTACAACCTATACTGTGTACTTGACATTTCAAGACTTTCGCTGGCGGCTGAAAGTTACAATAATGCACGCACTTCGTACAAGAATGATGTTTACAACCCATACGTACTTAGCCATGTACGCTGTACTTGATATTCTGTAACAGTCACCAGTGGGTTGAAGTTCCACAAGGCAAACACTACATACAAGTGTGATATTATATGTATATCGTATGGTTTGTTGTAAGCTACCATGTAATTAAAAAAATAAATAAATACATTTGATATATATTTGGACCAAGATTAAAAAGTCATGTTAAATATAATAAAAAAGTGTGATCACCTGTCACAAATCTAAATCCAATGCATCGAGCCATTAAGACCTACCACTCTGATTCTGTTTATACTGTCTAATCCATCTGTAAAAGAGTACAAGGGACACTCTGAAACTATATGATCCATTGTTTAGATAGACTCTCCACAATCACATTACTGATTTTGTGTCAATCACCATTTATACTCCAGTAGTTCAATCTGCCCACGCCAGTTCGGAACTGATTCAACAGTATCCATTTATTAATGGAAGCTGTTTCTTACGGGGGAGTTTCATCTCACATACATGGGTGGGGGTGATGTTGTTCCCGTCCGCAGCAAATCTTAAGACTGTACATACACCCTGGATAAAACGAGCAACAATTATGGTAGCTGAACTGTCACGAATTCGTAATCTCCTAGCTATAGCAGCTACCACACAAGTATTGTGTTTAAACGAACACGGACTAAGCTAAGTTGTGTGTACTTCACCTTTGACTGAAGCTCCAATATGAATATGGCACACACTACATACAAAAATGACGTTTTCATTGCATTACTTTTGATGTCACCTGTTTTGGTTATGTAGTTATATCCCGCGAAGCTTCATTTTTACAAACAAATGTCTAAAATTGAACAGTGGAAATTTGTGTTTGTTTTCGGTGGAAACATTTCCATCAGCAAAAAATTAATAATCCCCGGAAAGCTTTTCAAACAAATGTTGTTATTGTTTTATCAACTAAAATGGACGTAACAGTACCGTTGTAATTGAAAAGAAGAGCTAAGGACGTGATACATGATCTTCTACGAAAAAGAACAAAGCACCGATACAATGAAGAATACAAGAAGTTTTGTTCGTGGCTGGAGAAAGAAAAGATAAAGAAAGAAACATGGTTCGGTAAGTGACAAAATTAAGCTGGTTTATTTGTCAGAGTTGGTCAAAGTTAAGTCCACAGATTTCTATGATAAAATCAATTGTAAACCTTGAAAAATATAGAATTTTTTTAACAAAAAATCAGATTGTTATCAACCAAATAAATTCAAGGTTTTTGCCACTGATCAAGTGCCCAAGTTGTACATTGACAAGAAATGGATCCTAAGTAAAGTTATTCTAACAATTGGAATATTTGGAGCATGCTGAAAAGATGACTTTTTAAACTTTTTTTAAAATAAGTTTTACTAGTGATGTTAAATAAAACGGCAATTACCACAGACGTTTTACCAAAGCGACGAAGAATGCCCACACGAACCCTGCATACTATTCCGTAAATAAAAGTTTTTGCGTCCGTCGCCCATGATAAGCGACAACTTTTGTGTTGGTTATAGTCATGTATATATCAAAATGTTGGCGCCAATCCAACAGCAGCTGTACCATATACGGTTGCTAAATACTTATGCTTTGAAAACCCTGAGCAATACACCGGACACGCTCTTCGGCGAACATCAGCTTCCTAATAGTTGAAGGAGGGGGTGACTCTCTTACCCTAAAACGACACGGAGGCTAGAAATCCTCTACTGTTGCTGAAGGATACGTAGAGGACTCAATGGCTAGAAAAATAGAGTGTTGAACAATGGTTTGCTCTATGACCCAGCAGTCACAAGTAAACAAGAGTAAAATCTTAGTGAAGTCAAAGAGCGTCTCAATTTCATTACTTTTCAGAGTTAACTTGAGGTACAATTTTACCATTCACCAATGCGGGAATCTATACTTAGACCTCAAGATTGCGTAGGTGGATAACGGACCACTAGTGCACGTTGACCAAAATTTTACTTTTTTAAGATTATTAAATTATATAACCTGAGAATCACACGTATTGAAACTATTCAAGTATTGTTTTCGATCATGTTGGCGTTAATTAATTGATGCTGTCACGTTATTTGAACAGCTAATTACTTTTTTCTTATCTATTTATTTATTATTTTTTTGAAAATTCCTAATTCATCAACATACTAATATTTTTGGCCTTTTGCTAAACTTTTCTGGCCTCAGTACAGAAGACCTCCAGTTAAAATTCTAGGACCTCCAACAAACTTTGCTAAGAAGGATTTGGACCATTGTCTCTTACCGACAATATATGTATAATGAGAATTTAATTAGCATTAGCACACTAATTACGTATATGTTGAATAATATTTTATGTAATTGTTGTATTTACTTTACAAAAGTAAGAGAATCACAAAAGGGTCAATCTATATATAAAAGGCAAATACCACTGACTCATGGTATTCTCAAAATCCACTAAACCTCCGAGGCTGAAATGTTGTAGGATGATTGGTCATATATTGTAGGTGTGCAATAAGAAGGGGTTTTGAAAAATTCTTTACAGTTCTGAGATATTAACCTTTTTTATCCCCAAAACTGTCGCAATGTATTTCTCATGGGAAAATCACAAAAACTAGTATTTCTGACCTAACTCGAGGAAAATTTCTAGGAAAAGTTTCAAACCTTCTGCACAGTTCTGCACGCGTAATAAACGCTTATATATATGAATTTCAGCCTAAAAACCTTAAAATTTGGAGTATCGGGGGCCCAAAAACTGAAATTGTTAAAAATGTTAATTTTTAAATACTGATGTTATCTACTCAAGTTTGTTACCAGATAAAAGCTATTTTTATCTTAAATCCAAATATACAATCAGATTTCGAAAAGGGCAATTAGGCTTAATAAGGGACATATGCCTAAAAAATTACGAAAAAAGGGTGATATTAATATAAACCACACTGAAGGGGTGTCAAACTATAGGTATTCATCTCCCAAATCACATTGTACAATTTATGTTTGAATAGACAACGTTTAAGGGCTCAGCGTCCAAAATAAAAAAATATGCTCCAAAACCCGAAATTGGGGTTTTTTGGTAATATATATTCAGGGAAAAAATATCATATTTGGTATATTAGGGGTTAAACTATTATATCCAAGTGGGGTACCAAATTAAATGTATTCTTCAATTAATTACTAACTATACCTACCGTCAGAATTTAGAAAATACTACTTTTATGAGCTTCACTGCCCCTAAAACCAAAATTCATGGTCAAGTTGGTTAAGAATATGCAGGATGATCTCCTTACGAGGCGGCTTGTCGAGACCCAAAAATGGTACTGTAGCAGAGTGCCTTGGTGAGGTCGCAGGGTGAGCTTTCCACCACGAGGCCGTAGGCCGAGTTCCACAAAGGAGCAGAGCACCTTGGTGAGGCTATTGGCCGAGTTCTACAAAGGAGCAAAAGGCAGAGTCTCTAGGCGAGGTCAAAGGCCGAGCTCCTTCACGAGCGTTGCGAGTGACAGAGTGGTATGTAAAGCGTGCAGGGGTTATCCATAGTATTTGGTAAATAAAACCCAATAATAAGAACAATTGATGTATTCTAACTTGATTAACTAAACTATTAAATATATGAGTACATTTACCGTAATCACTGGTACTATACTCGTACTACGGGAAATTACAGGTAATGTTTTAGAACTAGTATTTGGACACAAATAGTTAATAATAGTTACCAAAATAACATTAATTCATTTTAAATATCCCTATCATTAATATAAATGTAAAATTTTGGAACTGTAATAGGTAATAATAACCACAAATGGAAGAAATAATAAAACAACCCCTTAATGTGAGTTACTTGTTTAAAATTGAAAACCCCCAACCCAAACTAAGGCACTTAAAAATTATTTTTTTAATAGAAATATTGAAAGGAGATAAAGCATTAATAAGTTTGTTTCGATACCCTACTATCAGGCACCAACCCAAAGTTTTTCCCAAATAAACAAAAACTGAAGTTGTTAGATATACGAGAACCTTATTTTTTTGAAGGTTTAATAAAAATTGTGAATTCAATGCAATTACGTAGTCTTCGTGTATTTTGTTAATAGAGTTCAGCATTATGTAGAGATATCATTTTATGCCATTTAGAGAAAGGGGTAAGGCATATTGGTCTTTCCTGCTCACACGGATGTGTTGGGGAGATGCACGATCTCATAGTTCATGATAAATCACGAATATTACAGACTCACATTCCATCGGTTTATAAAATTTGTCGGAATAATTGTATACAGTAAATAGCAGACCACTTCAAATAATCAGGCACTGCACACTTTAAAAATCAATTACTCATTAAAATTATTCTTATAGAATATATAACACTTAAGACTAGGTCTCTTAGTGCTTTTGTTTCACTATATTTATAGTTATTTGATTAGAAAAATCTACATGTTTTTGCTATGGCATTATTAAATAAAATATCTATTCAACAACAGGCAAATAAATAAAAGATAATTTAATATTGTAAATATCCGAAATATTGTTAATTTGGTAGTGTTAATAAAACTAAAAATTTCGCTGTTGATTTGCTGAGAATTCAATTAGATTGTTAGCTATCTTGAAATATGACCTGAGTTATAATTTCTACAAGTTTAGAAGGCAAACATTGTTGACTGATTGATTACAGGTTCTCAAAAAATATAAAGCTTTGAACCATGACGCTTTACAAAAAAATATAATTCTATATATGCATACTATGAAAAATTTTAAATTGTTTTCTCTCAAATAGATAATAAGGCAGAAAATAAATATTCCAATACGAGCCAATCAGACCCTTTTGTTCACATTCACCATTCATAGGTTATAAGGGGTTATTTTAGTTACATTTTTGGTGCCAAAGTGTTGATTGTTTTTATAACAGATCGGTAGGTTCATATTTTTAAGCTCTGGACTGTGTAGGTGGGCGACATTGTTCAACAAGAAAGTGACTGTGAATATAGTAACTAACAGTTTACGAAGCACACCACACTTGGAAGCCCACGACTAGGAGATTCAAGGAATTACCATGTCAAGGTCGTGTCTGTCAGTCAGCTATGTGGGTACACTTAGCTAATAGCTAAGGGATCTTCTGCAATGACATGTATTGATATAAATATTTACTAACTTGTGTCTTATCCTAGGTAAGCTCTCGAATGTGAGGTTGGCTCAAAGTGTTCAACAAATCAGTGACTGTGAATATAGTAACTAACAGTTTACGAATCACACAACACTTGGAAGCCCACGACTAGGAGATTCAAGGAATTACCATGTCAAGGTCGTGTCTGTCAGTCAGCTATGTGGGTACACTTAGCTAATAGCTAAGGGATCTTCTGCAATGACATGTATTGATATAAATATTTACTAACTTGTGTCTTATCCTAGGTAAGCTCTCGAATGTGAGGTTGGCTCAAAGTGTTCAACAAATCAGTGACTGTGAATATAGTAACTAACAGTTTACGAATCACACAACACTTGGAAGCCCACGACTAGGAGATTCAATGAATTACCATGTCAAGGTCGTGTCTGTCAGTCAGCAATGTGGGTACACTTAGCTAATAGCTAAGGGATCTTCTGCAATGACATGTATTGATATAAATATTTACTAACTTGTGTCTTATCCTAGGTAAGCTCTCGAATGTGAGGTTGGCTCAAAGTGTTCAACAAATCAGTGACTGTGGATGTAGTAACGAACAGTTTTATGGCGTATACAACACTTGGAAGCCCACGATCAGGAGATAATGACTGGCGGAATACATTCAATGAATTACCATGTCAAGGTCGTGTCTGTCAGTCAGCAATGTGGGTACACTTAGCTATTAGCTAAGAGATCTTCTGCAATGACATGTATTGACATAAATAATTACTAACTTGTGTCTCTCGTTACGTAATTAGGTAAGCTCTCGAGTGTGAGGTTGGCTCAAAGTGTTCAACAAATCAGTGACTGTGAATGTAGTACGAACAGTTTTATGACGTATACAACACTTGGAAGCCCACGATCAGGAGATGACGAGTGGTGGAATACGTTTAGGAAAGTACCATGTCAAGGTCGTATCTGTCAGTCAGCTATGTGGGCACGCTTAGCTAATAGCTAAAGGCTGTCTGCAATGACATGGATTGACATAATTAATGACTGTGTTGCATTTTATCTCAGGTAAAAGAAATCAAACTGTAGCTTTTTTTTCTTTGAACTTAACGATCTGGCTGTCATTCAAGCATTATGTTTATATTATATCAAGGTTGGCATTCTAGACTGGACTCATATGATTTTAAAGATGAACAGTTTTCTTTTATTGTTTTATGAAAAGATAACGCTTATTTATTTGTATTGCCTGTTATATAAACTTTACTATCATATGAATAGATGTTTTATATGTTTATTTATTTAATACACAAGATGACGATCGTAATGAAGAAATTTAAAATGTTTTGTAAGTGTGTGATAAATGTAGATTAATGAGATTAGTTTTTATCATTACCCAGAATCAACTGATCTTAGGTTTTGTATATCTATAGACGTTCCAATTGCTAGGTAAACTAAGGAATGACAGATTAGAAAGGAATCTGAAGCAAATTTTAATAGTCTGATATTATTCTAATTGATAAGCTTGATTTTCACTTATCTCTCGTGACAACATCATCCAACACTGACCTTCAAAAGTCTCCAATAGCGTCTACGTTGACGTTAACCATTATGGGATAATATGTTGGTGGAACAGCCAGCCACCTACAACCTCCTTAACCCTTAGCTCCTGGTAGCTGGATGGGTTGCTCTACTACGTCTACCTAACTGATTTTTTATTGCGGGAATATATATCACTCTAAATACACATTAGTTTACACAGATATGATTAGACATGTTACTCTTAAATACACAAATATTACTTATGTCTATTGTCAGTAGTCTAAATCTAAATGTATAAGTTTCTAATGGTTATGTTATAAGTTTAACATAAATACTTCTTTAAATACCTCTCTTTTATCTCAACTGAAAGTATGAGTAGTTTTTGTGATTTGGTGCTGCAATCCAATAGTTTGAAAACAAACGTAATGTTGACAAACTAATCTCTTATCTACGCATTTTTATAAATTATATTTGTAGTGTTTGATTTGTAGGAACGAGGTAAATGAAGATTCAAGGAAGTTAAAATCACCCTGTATCAATCGATTTCTTCGATAATGATCTAGTCCTTTTGTTGCTTCATCATAGTTTCAATGAACGATCCACTAGGGATAAACCATATCTCGTAAGTAACAAGCCTACACCTACGCATTCCCTTTCATCCCTATAAAATTTGGCTGCTTTCACTCGTTTCCTTTCAAAAGCTCAAAATAGAGGGTGTTTCTTTTAAAACGCAACTCATGATTTTAAATGTGTTGAATTTCAATCCAATACTGTGCATACAATTAACAATAGGCCTTCATATAGTTAGTACAATGGGTTCAGAATACTGTTCGAAAGCATCTTTACATAAAACAAATGATTTTGTTTTAAAATATTCCTCCAAAATAAATACTCTCTAGTCTTTGCTCAAAACCGTGTTTCTAACCTCAACTTAATGACATTACATGAAACCCAAATAAAATGAACAACAATGCAACAATATAAACCATCTGATAGCCAAGAAAAGAGAGGAACCAGGACTACCAACCTATAAACTTGTAATTAATTATCTTAAACCTTCATTTTATATACTTGCAAATAGTGTTGCATTTTAAAAGAAACGCCCTGTAGTTTTCCAAATACAAAAATAATTCAATTTTAGTTTGAGTAACTATTTTCAAATAATTATTCACCTAGATAATATATGTTTTGGTATTTGTGAAATTAAGAGAGAGGTTATAAATTATCCTGGAGAGCGGAAAGAGGGTTGAAAGGCCAAGGTCAGTGCGATTAGATGATCATCAGATGGCCTGACCTTGCATTCCAAGAGGAATTTAATGGTGACGGTTTTACCAAACCTTTGTGATGTACAGAATTACTCTTGGTTCACCGAAATAGAGAAGAACAGCTTAGGTGAAAAATTTCAAATTGTTTTAATAGTTTTTAAAGTTATAAGAAAATCCCATACTTTCATATTCTTTATTTGAATTAAGATAATAATTGCTCCTACCAAGAATAACTGTCATAATTGGGGCACTAAAAATACGATTCGATTCAACTCGTTTTTTTGAGTACTTTGTCATCTTGACAATGCTTGATGGGTATTAATGATTACTATACGATATCATATGAACATAAACTCTTTCCTTATTCAATCTTGACCATGATTAATGGGGAATAATGATTACTATACGATATCATATGAACATATCCCACTTCATTACTCAATCTTGACATTACTTAATGTGCATTAATAATTTTAATGCGATATAATATAAATATATTATCCGCCTTACTTACATTGCTTGATCAACATTAATGTTTACTATACCATATAATATGAACACACCCCTTTTCTTACATAATCTTGACAGTACTTGATCAACATTAATGGTCAATACAATATATAATATTTACATATCCTACATTCTTACACACCAATTGCAGGCTAAACAGTTTAACTATTAATTGCAGTCTAGCAGTAATACATTTTTTGTTTAAGGAGAGGTCGACCTCCCTCCTACTCTACCAATTCCTCATACAATATTGATCTGTGCGACTAACTTAATCAGACAGAGTAAGGAGGCGAACCAGTACAGTAGAAGGTGGATATTACTGATAAATATTCCTGTCTAGGCCGGATTCGAACCAGCGATATCTCTAACCCAAGCTCTAAGTCCTGACACCTCAGATCGCTCGGCCACCGGCTCACCCATTGAAGGATATCGGTTTACTTATATGAAGGATATCTTATCGAATAATGATAACGAAGAACAAGAAATTATAAACTAATTGAATGAGAAGACAAGGTGTTTGCTTTACGTTACAAATTTACGATTTCCCCATACATTTCTTTCGACTGACATTTTGACTTTGTACAACTGGAATAGACTAATGTTCTATTAAAGAATCTGAACTATGCACTAAGTCTTCTTAAGAAAAAAATGTTTTAAGAGTAATATATGGCCCAACACAAGAAGATTGAATTAAAATTTACAAATTGGAATGATGCACTAAGACTTGGGGATAAAAGCTGCAGTGAAGTGAAGAAGAGTAAAAGTTATTATTCTAATTACAAGTAAGACTCTAAAGAAATTACTAAAGAGAAAGCTAAAAACAAAGATAATATGAAGAAACAGGTTCAGTAAGATGTGAGAGGGTTGTGGCTGGAACAGAGGGTAATTGAGATAAATACCAACTGGCATTCAAATGGCTACAGCAATAAACATACAATATATAAATAACAAGTTTCAAAATGTGTATACTACTTATCCAAAGGGAAATGCTTCGGGAAGTATCTTTAAAATAAGAATCATGGAGTTTTTTTTTAACTAGGTGACATTCCCTTGCAGCTGTACAGTTAAATTTTAATGTGAGGTAGGATATTCTTTAAAGAACTAAAACGAAGAAAATTTTCACCATTATTAGAATATTATTACCATTATCACATTTTCCTGGTTTAACAAAACAATTTGTCAGCCTTTGATTATAAATTTTTATTTACAAGGCTGGGAAAATTAGAAATTGTCGCAATCAACTTTCGATGAAACCGCATAACCTTTAGTGGTTATGAAGGAGTCAATAATGAAACTCGGCGTTTATGGATCAGTAGGTGAAGTGAAGACGAGTTCCAGTCCTCTTAAGGATTGACTCAGACCCGACTTAAGATTGAGCAACTCTTGGGTTATCTCCGTGAGTCGCGAGGTGGCAAGGACCTTGACTGGAAAGGAAGGACGTCCAAGGCGCCAGAGCGTCGCCAACTCCAGATGCTCCACTTGCACCCAGGATGGAAGTGGTGGAGTTCATAGGACGAGGTCGAGGAGTTACTGAGGCAAATGCCTAGTTCATGACTCCTACTCGTGGGTTGTATTGTTCCCCACTGACTCTGAAGCAACGGAACTCGTGGGGTTCCGAACACACGGGACTCACACGCTTCTACCGTTTCAAAACAAATGACGTATTTTTCGTAACAGCTGTGAAGGTCACATGGATATTAAACTGTAGCGAACGAATATGTATCACTAGCTTTCGATATGTTACAGTTGAGAATGCTAAAATGAATATATTTCCATTTCTGTAACAACAAAAGAGTGTTAAACATGTAAGTGGTTTCGTTAAAAAGTGGTTCGTTTATATCTTATAGTTTATAATGACACCTTGTATTTTATGATTTTTTTGTATATGCATAAAATAACAACGTATATGCATTGTTTATTTTATGCGATTGTATATGCATATATTAATAAACGCTTTGTTATTTATTAATAAACGTTATACTCCTGCTTTCATGTAGTATTAAAGTAATTCTTCTATTGCAGGTACTGTATGACAAGTATGAATAAGTTCTGGATTGAACCTTTTTGTGAGTATTGAAGCCTATTTCTTATTTTCAGTCAAGCTAGAAGCAACAAAAGATCAATTTAAAATATAAGCTATCAATTGAAGTCCAAATGAATTCTCCTTTTTCCTGCAGGATTTTTCTCGCATTATTATTAGAATTCGGCCTGATAGGTTATTTCTCTACTCGTTCATATTAATGTAATAATAGTAATTTAGTAGTTTACTAATACTAAATTATACTGAAATTAACTTATACAAATTTGATAGTCAGTCCTGCTAACTTAACGTAATATAAGAAGGAAATAACTGTATCAAAATATATAAATAAATAGTATTCTTGTGTAAAATAATATAGATTTTTGTCTTTTATAACGTTTAGCGCTTGTGTTTTCGAAAATCCTGTAAATATTGTGAAAACTTATATTTATTATAGTTTCAGACCACAAGCCGAATATCCCGTGGGTGGACCGTTTGAAATAGAGCGATACCATAAACTGAAACCATAATAAACTTAATTTGGCTAAGGTCACACATTTGTTGTCACATTTGAAATTCAAGGTGTGCCCGACAATTAAGGCCAAACTTTACAAGTTCAAATCTCGTAAATTTGAGATGCGAAATGGGTGTTTCAAAAAATTTGGAAAAGAAAGTTTGAAAAATGCCTTAAGTCTTATTCGAATTCGGGGGATTTTCGAAAATATTTTAGTTTTTTTAATGTGGTAATTTTGTGCTTACATTTTCAAATGCGATTTTTTTATATTCGAAGAGCGTAAGGAATGCTTTAAAACACATGTTATACTGTATGACCATATTTGCAAGTTTTTAGAGCCCAACAATTTGTAAACTCGAAAATAATCACCACTTCATGCTTAAAAGTGTTTTAAATAAAACATAGGTCTCGTAGTACTTTAAATTAAAGTTTGTTAAAAAAGAAAACTATTCTAATTTAAATTTAATTTTTTTGTCTTCTAGCTTAAAAGTTATTAAACAAAACAATAAAACTATATTTTAATAAGATTCTAGCATTCTTCTATTACTAAAATAAAACTAGTTGGATGGGAAAATATGAATCCTTTTACAGTTTATTATTTTCAGCGTTAAAAAAAACTTTCAAAAAGATGTGTCCTATGTCCTATCTTGACATTCAAAATTTTCGAGATTGGAAACTATGATCATCATTTTCTGACTCAGCCCTTCTTTAAATGTGACAAAAACAATTTTGGGACGTTCGCCAAATGAGATTTCTTAGGTTTTCAGTTTATTGCATCGCTCAATGTCAAAAGGTTCAACTATAGGAGATTGCGTCCAAGTGATCTGACACCCTGTATATGACATTGCTAATGTTTTTTGAGACTTTAACGGTGGGGTATTTAAAAGTCTTACTATATGTGCATTTGTAGACGATCGTTACGAATTTTATTGAAGATGAGTCTTATTAGTGACGATTGACTGATTTTGATGTCAGTTAAGGATAACGTCTCATGGCCACTGAAGAGACATTCGCAGATTCGATGTCACCAATACTTGCATCAATCACAACGAAACTTGCGTCACAATCGTGACGTCAGCCAGTTATGGGCTTGCCCTTCGACTTATCGTCTATTGTAACACAATACATAGCTTCTGTATATGACTTATGACGTGTAACAATGGCCTTCCTTCAATGAGCTATAACTCACTTAATGCACCTTTTACTAAAACATATTTACGATTATAAGACAATGCTATGCTGTAACATCCTCTTTCACCATATCACCGTCTTTGTGCTTTTTATGACACTTGTTAATTAAATACACAACTATTTTCCTTTCGTTCAGCATCGCGAAGACCGGACCAAAGAAACATGGGTAAATTAAGCATTCAAGATCAACATTGAATTCAAGTGGGCTTACAGAATTAAAACATTGAAGCGCTTCAAGAATTGTTTGTTAAAATGTTATGGCACAATTTTATGGCACAATAAAGATAATCCGATGATTTTAATGTAATAAACTCGAATGTTAAGTTAAAATGAAAATAATTAATTGTAATATCTACAGTCAAGGATTTTATTTTGTTATTGCTGTACGAGACGAACCTTTGTCAATAAAACAGGTCACATTTTTTTATATATTCACTCTTGACTTCCTGTATTGATTACAATAATTTTTACAATAATTCAAGTATTTGCGCACATCTTATGCAAAAAAAATATACATTTACGGTTGGAATATGAAAAAAAAATATGATAATAATAATTTTTAGGGTAATAGGTTGATAAAATAAGCCCTTGTAGAATTAAGGTGTATATTCTGTACATTATTGTTTTATAACTAATTTCTTGTGAAATTAATTAGAATTCATTTCAAAGATCTGGTTTGAAAATATTTTTTCAATCATAAGTCTTTGGAATAATATTCCTGATCGTATTAGAAGTAACGGAAGGCGCGATCGGTTTCGGGCTACACTTACCGTCTTCTCCGAGCCTCGTGGGGTGAGCTGCTTGTGCTGAGGGTATGTAAGAAAGTATGAATGTGGGTTTAAGTTTACAGTTTTGTTTGTTTGTTTGTATGTATGTTAATTTAGAACCTGTTATATTTTTACAATTTATGAATATTATTTAAGTTACTTAATTTCTCTTTAGTGTTATTAATATTTTGTAATTAGTTCAATTTTATTCATCAAAATAAAGTTTACATTTTTTTACAATTATTTTCTGTGGTAGCTGTTATAGCTGGGAGATAACAAATTTCTAACGGTTCAGCTACCAGGTTCGTTGCTCGTTTATAAGTACCCAGGGGATACGTACAGTTTTAAAGATTGTCTGTGAACGCAAACATCATCTCCACTGTTTGGATTTAGGGGAATCTATCCAAACAATGGATCAGATAGTTACAGAGTACCCCTTGCGCTGTTTTATGGAGAGATTAAATACCATAAATAGAATCAATGAGACAGGTCTTAAATGGCTTGGTGGATTTAGCTTTGTAACAGGAGATAATTTGTTATTTATTTTTAATTTTTTTTTATAATGTAATTACTTTTAGATTTTTTCCAAGTATGAAACTCAGCTCTTATATAGTTAAAAAAAAATGGTAGCTGAAAAAAAACCATACGATATATCTACGTGATTTTTTACAATCATTTTTACTACAGTAATAATGGATAGGAGTAAGAGAGGACTTTTTAGTCCTAACCTCGCCAATTGTTACATGATTTGTACAATCAAATAATTATTTGGTCCAGTGAAGTAGATTCAGAGAACCGACAGAGTACACTAATGGTCACTGTAGTAGCTCTTGGCCAAAAGTATATCCTTTAACTGACATCAGCATTAACGTATTTTCGTTTAATGAAAATAAGAAATTTTCTATACATGAAACTATAGATTTAAAATTGAATAGTTCATAAACAAAACGAAATGCCCTAAAAATACATTTATATACTTTCTAATTGATAAAAATTTCAAATGTATTTATTTTCCAAACTAGTGATTAAATACAAAATTGTGTTACACAGACTAATTACGATAAGTAATTATTACAAAATAATATAACTTCTTGATTTGCGCTTTGTTTTGTATAAATATAAAACAAGTGAACGTCGCCCAGTTCAAATGTCTTACAGTATAAAACCCAAATGTACAAAATAATGTATTGTTACCACGTTTGCCATCCTTAGTTCAGAGGATGAACCACAAAGAAGAATGTATAATACCTCTGGTTCACTGGAATGATCAAATTGATCACCATTATATTTGTACACTTTATACTTATATTGTTACATATCGTACATTTGAAGTACTTGATACTCCCCCCTCCGTTCTACGTACACATGACTAAGGGGCGTTCCTCTACACACACGGGGCTATCGACGTAGTCGTAGGGCGTTGCGTCCGTCCGATCGCCACAGACTTTCACCTCTCTTCAAGTGACCTGTATTAATGAATGCAAACTCATCTTATCTGATTGTCTTACCATTGTACCAACCTTATTATGTAACTGATGTCACTACCAACCTTCACTTCCTACCATTGAAACCGAATAACTTAACTAACTATTGTGATTGGTAATTGTCGTAACTCTTCGACAGATGTATATCATGAGTTCACCGTCCGTTTACGAAGTTACGTACATACCTACTGTTGAAGACTTCAAATATGACGGGAACAGCTGTAGGATCTTTTACGTTAATTAACTACCACAACTGTCTTTGTTTCCGTTAATTTACTACCGCTTAATAAATATTCTATTGCTCTAAAAAATGTTCCCCAATCATTTTTACGTCATCTGTGGTATTCCTTATTTGCTAGGAATCCGATATATCTGGCCTTATCTTAATGCTTTCCAAGAACTTACATACGGAGAGTGCATTCGCCGCTAAGTCATTAATTGGATTTACCGGTTTGTGATAAACTTTAGTAACCACCTAACTTAACTGTAATTGTGATAAAAAAGTAGTGGTAGTGAAGTAACGGAAAAAGTAATGGTAGTGGATTAACGGAAAAGAGCCCAGCTGTATTTTCAAAATCGTACTTTGTGCTTCTGGAGTGCGTCTTATGTTTAACCAGAAGGCAAACTTTGCTTCACTACCGAGTGATTCTCTACACTTGCTTATTCTCCCTCTGAGGTCTCTTTAAACCATCACATCACTATAAAAGCTCAACCTGTCAAATTAAAAAAAACACAGTATAATTCTGCCGTTATGTAACACGTCCATCGAGTAGTAATTTATAGTTTTCATTCGTTTTAAAATTACGTATGAAACAATTAAGTACATTTACTATCTGATAAAAATAAAGTCATATTTTGCTTAAACAAAGACAAACCTTGTATTTATAAAAATATAGTTCTGTCTAATAGAAAAGCTATAACTTAAATTAGTGTTGACTTCAACAAGTTAATACTTTTTAGATATTTGGC
The DNA here is from genome assembly GCA_035578905.1 of Stictocephala bisonia. Classification (NCBI taxonomy): domain Eukaryota; kingdom Metazoa; phylum Arthropoda; class Insecta; order Hemiptera; family Membracidae; genus Stictocephala; species Stictocephala bisonia. The sequence goes on along the minus strand of JAQJVL010000545.1, from coordinate 430,252 downwards.
ATAAGTGGCCGGAGTCATAAGTAAAATCTACATGGTCCAGTTTCAACTACGTCATGGAATATCTACAATATTTACAAGATAACCAGACGTTTCGCTTTTGCTGTGAGGTAGCATTATCAGTGGTATTCGCTCAGTGATCAGTCTCAGTGATACCACTGATGATGCCACAACAAAGCATAAGCAAAAGGCAAGAACGTCTGGTTATCTTGTAAATAACGTAGATATCACATTGATGAAGTTGTTACCGGAATATATATAGATTCAAGTCGATACTTGTACAGTATTCAAACTTTGTATTGGCCACTTAAATTATGTTATATGGGCTCTTTGGTGTGTAAAACTCGTTGTTTTCGAACATTCGAAGACTTTTTCCAACATGCCAGAACATTTTTATTTAACATCTTGTGACAAGTGAACGTTACAAAGCACAACTTAATTACAATAAAAGTACATAATCTACTACTAATACTATGGTGATCGATTTCGTTAAATAAAAAATAACCATTGCTCATTTCTATCAATGTGGTCTGGGGTAGGTAAACGTGGTTTCTCAAAACCAATTATAATAATATTTGTACATTTTGTACTTTTCTTATAATACATTTGTGTTGTGTGACTCTCACCTGTATTGTATTTCTACTAACACGTAATACCCTGATTAATAAACTATTTGTAGAAGTAAACTTTACTCATATATTGGTTTGAATTGTTTTATCTGAAGAAATTATTTTTTTATACTCCTAATTAATCTACACTTACGAAATCTCGAATTTTGGACGATTATCGTAAACATGAATAATAAATTATTTCTTTGAATCTCAACAATTTGACTATAAAAAAAGTTGAAATAAACAAATTGTTCATCAATTAGAATATTTATTGATATGGTCTCAATCTGTGAAGTTAAAGTAGATTGTAATTGAAACCAACGCCCTGTTCAATTGCCATGAACCATTCTAGGTTAATACTATTAAGTTTTACATCACAATAAATTATTATATCCCAAAACTACTAAGATCACAAGAAAAAAAAAAAAAAAAAAAAAAAAACAATACTACATTACAGGAATCCCAAATACAACGTAGGGATCCCCTAACAAACACTAAGCAATTTACAAATAGCATGATACAAGTTTGAAAATCTACAAAACTATTATACTAAATGCCACCACCATTCAAGTACAACTAATCCAATAAAGCTTCACAGTAATAAATTTTGTACAAGCAAAAATAACAATACAACAAAATTTAAATACCATAAAAACTAACATAACAAAACAAATAACAAGGAACAATTTACAATATGCCTGTATTATACAAACTCTTATAACCAAAGATAAAGACTGTTATACACTCGTTAAGGAATCCATATTTAAATATCTGGGTCGTTTTAATATTTGCAAGGTTCACAATAACTTTGAAGAATCTTCAGAAAATATCAGGGAGAAGAGACGATAACATGAATAATAAATCATTGGAGGTACGCTCAAACTTAAGGTACAATGTAATATACATTGAAAAGGAATAGCAAAGAGTCTGCGTCAGATAAAAAAAGTGTTATCAAAACAAAATTAAATAGTGGAAGACGTCATTTTTAAAGTGGAAGATGTCATAATGAAACTAGTTGAAAAGAAAGGCCTAAGGAGAAAACTACACCCACAAACAAGGAAATATAGTCTAAAGAAAATTGGGTTACCAGAAAGCTGAGTCGTATTTTCGGGGTCTTTCGGAGAATTACAGAGAAAAAGGGTCACGGAATAAATAATAAACTAGTGAGTGGGTTGATGCTGTTATTGGTACACTTTCTTAAAACACTTGAAATGCTGGAGATCTCCATCGAATTTACCAGTCATGAACAATCCAATGTTAACAAATAACTTTCAACCAAACATTGAAGTATAATATTAGTCAATGTACAAAATAGAAATAAAATGTTCATTCCTGTTCAATTTTTCAAATGTTACAGTTATTATTTATATGTGAACTTCACTCTAATGCACTTATATTATCCAATCAATATTAGTTCAAATTATATTTGTGATAATTGTTTACGCAAATGCACGAATATTAAAGTTGGTTAAACATTAATGATAACTTGGTGCACAAATCTCTTAAACCTTAAACAAAGAATTCATCGGAGGTAATTATTTAAGTTATTTATGATACAGCCGGATGATTATGTAACTTATTATCATAAATGTACATAGTAAATTTATGTAATAAGCTTACTAAATACATATTCACAAAACATTCTATGAAAACGTAGACATATTGGTGTTTCTAGCATTGAAAACCGTGGTCTAGGTGGAAAGAAGTACCCGGAGACGTTGCTATGACATCTGAAGAACGTCATTCTCAAACCACCAGACCCTAATCATACAAAATGACTCCAGCAGTTAGTGAAGGCTGTAACCTTGGCCTCTGTAACCTGGAAGGTTAAGTAAACTCAGTTAATTATTCATGGCTACTGTTATTGGCGTTAATGAGTGTTTTGACGAGTGATGTCACCACTTTATGATTGACAGATTTACAAAATATATCAGTGTCATTGTTAACATGTTCACATTACCTCTAACTCTGATTGAACAAAGCTCATTAACCCTGGGTATTTCATGAAAGATAGGTAAATAATTTGAATATTACTTTGATGCCAAATCACTTTAACCATGACCTATAAATTTATTGTTTACATAACATTTATACTAAAATATGAAAGTGTGACCAATAGATTTTAGTATAACCATATAAGATAATATTCTACCTTTACATTATCTTATATTGTTAAATATAATAATAAATGGTTGCAAAGAATTGCACAAAATTTCCCCCATATTAAACACATAAAAACAATGAAAACTTTGAAAATTACCAGTTTGATTCCCAATAATTTTTTTGCCATAACCAAAAAACAAGTCTAGTTAGAGACATGCGGTTTTTACTCAAATATTTTAATTTGTAATTTACATATTTCCTGAAAATTTCATCAAATTCGTTATAGCCATTTTTGTATGTGTTTTGCTCATAAAAATAACTAAAATTTCAAAAAAGTGAAAAAGTGGTCTGAACATCACCATTATATTTGTACACTTTGTAGTTATATTGAAATATATTGTGCATTTTAATTACTTGATACTCCTCCCCCCCCCCCATTCTACGTACACATAACTAAAGGACGTTCCTCTACATACACGGGGATCTGTTATACTTCACACATAGACAGTTTACAGCCATGACACATACATACCAAATTTCATAACAATTGATTCACCCGTTTGGTATCCAGAGGACTGCACATTCACACAGACATACAGACATACGGACAGACGCAAAATTTTTTTAATAAAAAAAACACTTTTTAGGTTCAGGGGACCCTGAAATGGATTTTTAGACCAACTTGCAAACAAATTTTATTCGAAGGATCACAATACTTACTCTATGCCAGCGCATATAGGAGAATGTAAAAAAACTTCCTGAGACTAAAATAATACATAATTGTTGTAAATATTTTACAATTAAGGCATACATTCATCTTCAGAAAGGCATACATTTGGCATAAATTGCTTCGCTACGGGGTATTCTCTACGCGAACTTACCATTTCCTTCGTGGTTATTCATAAACCATCAGATCAATATAAAAGCTCAGCCTGTTGCCGTTTTCTTAGATAGCAAAATATTGTAGTCTAGAAACCCCTAAATTAATGCCAATATTACTCTTTTGAAAAAAGGAAACGATGAAGTGTGTTTTTACTCCACAGGATTGGAATTTTGAGAAATCATTTCTTAGTAGATCTCTAAGATATAAACTTTAACTTCCCTCCAAACTTAATCGAATTCTGTTCAGTGGTTCCAGACATTTCGTAATGAGTGAGTCCATCACATTTCTATTATTTATATTAAGATTAATATATTTGAGAAATTTTTGCTCATATAACGTTCAATTACAGTACGGTGTCAATATATATAATTCAAGCTGTAAATTTAAAAGTGTAATATCAGTCACCAGTTAACAAACAACCTTTTTAAAACATTTAAATCTAAATTAAATCAAACATTCAATGAAAGTGGATACTTTTGAGGGTATTTTGTATTAAATCGGAAGAACGCCTAGATATATACAAAAAAAATTATAAAATAGAAGCATAGCATAAGCAAAAAATATGCATGTTGTTCAAGTATAAAATGTAGAGAAACGATCTATCATGTACCTTAAGTAAGAAGGGATGGTGGGTGGATCCATTACATATCGTTAGTTAGATGGAAGGGTGGGTGGATCCATCATGTATCACAAATGAAATGGGACAGAAGGTGGATCCTGCATGTATTGTGAGTTAGATGATAGGGTTTGTTGGATCCAGCATTCATCGTGAGTTAGGTTCTATTATGTATCGCGGGTTATATGAAGGTTAGATGGATCGATCATGATTGGTGGGTTAAATGAGAGCGTTGGTAGATCCATCATGTATCTTGGGTAAGATGGGAGGGTAGAAGGGTCCATCTTATATCATGAGTTAAATGGTAGGGTGACTGGATCTATAATGTATCGTGGGTTAGATGGAAGGGTGAGTAGATCGACAATGTGTCGTGAGTTAGATGGGAGGGTGAGTAGATCGACAATGTGTCGTGAGTCAGATGGGAGGGTGGGTGGAAACTTCATATAGAATTAGGTAGAAGGGAGGTTGGTGGATCCACAATCTAACATGAGTTGTTTGGGGAGGGGGTGAGTGAGTCGATCACAGATTGTGAGTTAGATAGGAGGTTGAACGAATCCATCATGCATCATTAGTTAAATATGAGGGTGGGTGGATCCATCATAGATCGTGAATTAAATGGGAGGTTGGTTGGGTCCATCATTGATCGTGAGTTAATTGAGAGTTTGGGTGGATCCACATGGTATCGTAAGTTAGATGGGAGTTTGGATGGATCCAACATGTATCGTGAGTTAGATAGGTGGTTGGGTAGATCGTGAGTTATACGGGATGTTGGATGAATCCAGCATGTATCATAAGTCAAAAATGAGGGTGGGTGGATCCATCATAGATCTTGAATTAAATGACGAGTGGGTGGACCCTAACTGTTGTGCGTTAGATGGGAGGGTGGGTTGATTTGTTACAAATCGTGAGTTAGACAGTAAAGTGCAACTAAACTCGTCCCACCCAATATTTAGCTCTCCTTACTTAATTAATTGGAATTCAAACTACTTCTGAGGACTCACATCCTTCGCTAGGAACTCTATGGAAGATAAATTATTATGAAGTGTATTTTCTGAGATATTGGTTTAAGATAAATATTTATTAGTCACTAAATCAACATGTAGGTCAAAGTGCAACTAGCCGATGCATATTCGCAGTTCGTCTCCGATTACACCTCTCTCCCGAGTGAGCGATTGCGGCGACTCTCCACTCTATCCTTCAGGAAATTCTCCCTCTCTCTCACACACACGCAAGCCAGGTCAGTTGTCCTGTCCGTTACACAAGAGACTCAGCACCCACTATCCCCTGAATGACAACCACCCACGTAACGCTGGTACTTGGAGACTGGGAGGAATCCAATGACTCAACGATGCCTATTAAATTATTCGGCGATGAAGGTGGATTTATAACCACTTACTACCGATTGGCTACGATTTCATCCTCGAAAGTATACAACTACTAGTTGGGGTTAATGGGTTTCTTGAAGGTTCAAACTTTCATGACTCTTCATAGGTCAAAGATCCTTGATGGATAAGTAAGGTGTTGCCCACTTTTATCAACGTACTTTGACTGAGGTCCTGAAATTTATGCTACACTTAGGGCACACAAATTTATTTTTGATATTTTTCAGCTAAAGTTTGTGAGGTTATGTTTGGTACCCACGTGAATTTTGTTGGTATCTCCGGGCATCAACCCTACCACCGGCCACCTTAATCGACATCTGTCAGTTGAGAGGTAAACATCCTTATTTATCTTGGGGTCCAGTGTACCCTTGTGTGGCGTTTGAAACTGGGGGTTTCCAAATTTTTTGTATTGCTCTCATGTAAGTTATGATAGTGTACTTGTTGTAGTTATTCGAACTATTATAATTGTTATTATTTTTGGAGTAAATATAAAATTTTTATTTGTAAAGTAATTCACAGTTTTTTTATTTGTGCATATAAAACCTTTCAAATAAAGTATGAATATTAAAAAAGGATAGAGTATTGACATATGTAAATTTGTTATTGTCATTGTATGTTTTTGTGATTATTTATAAGATAGGCCATAAATGTCGAGCAATAAACATATGATATGTATTTTAGTGTAAAATACTTTGTACTTTTTTTCTAATAACTTATAAAACCGTCCTAAATATAGCTATATTCAAAAAATTACACTTTTATTGAAAGAAAAAACGACTCCTTTTTGAGTTCACTTATTTTGCACTGTTATTAAACTTCCCTGCTAAATAAAGTCATTTGACTTTCACTTTAACTGTAGGTTGAAAACTGAAGACACACTTCCACTGAGACTTACTGACTGGTCGGTTGAGGGGTATCTTTATATAAAATGTTGTAGCGAGTCTAGACGATTACAGAGCTGTTCGATATGACTCTCGAAGTGTCTTGTTTAAAATTTGGGATGGGTCTAGTAATTATCTAGTAACTAACAACTATCACCCTATTTGGTAGCCGGATAGTTGGTTGAAAACTGGAAGCAATTTGTGGCATAAAGAGAGGAGTGCGGCACGGTCAGTTCCCACGAAAGGGACTAACAGTTACACTTTAATAACTACCTAAATCGTTTCTTGAGCAAACAATAAAATCTTATTACTTTTCCAAAGTGGATTTATGTATATTACATGGATTGCTGTACTAGAACCTTATGTCCACTCCTGCAGAACTAAGCCATCAGGACAGTTTACAGCCAAGTAAAGTCTCCTTCCGCTCAGCAAGACACGGCTGCTGAGATCAGAGGTCAGACTGCGGTTTGACCTTCCGCAGATCCCCGACTACATTCATAGCCAATGTCTGAGGCATTATGTAACGTAAAGCTTCTGATTCTCTCGTCTGGTAACTTATAGTCGCTTTCTCATTTTAAATAAAATCTTGTCAAATAACACGGAGAACACGCTATCTTTGCTTGATTAGGTGATATGAGGAACATATAATAAAATCTTGTGAAATAACATGAAGAATACGTTACCTTTGCTTGATTAGCTGATAGAAGTAACATATAATAAAATCTTGTCAAATGACATGAAGAACACGTTACTTTTGCTTGATTAGCTGATAGAAGTAACATATAATCAAATCTTGTCAAATAACATGAAGAACACGTTACTTTTGCTTGATTAGCTGATAGAATTAACATATAATCAAATCCTGTCAAATGACATGAAGAACACGTTACTTTTGCTTGATTAGCTGATGGAAGTAACATATAATAAAATCTTGTCAAATGACAAGGAGAACACGTTACTTGTGCTTGATTAGCTGATAGAAGTAACATATAATAAAATCTTGTCAAATGACATGAAGAACATGTTACTTTTGCTTGATTAGCTGATAGGAATAACATATAATAAAATCTTGTCAAATGACATGAAGAACACGTTACTTTTGCTTGATTAGCTGATAGAAGTAACATATAATAAAATCTTGTCAAATGACATGAAGAACACGTTACTTTTGCTTGATTATCTGATAGAAGTAACATATAATAAAATCTTGTCAAATGACATGAAGAACACGTTACTTTTGCTTGATTAGCTGATAGAAGTAACATATAATAAAATCTTGTCAAATGACATGAAGAACACGTTACTTTTGCTTGATTAGCTGATAGAAGTAACATATAATAAAATCTTGTCAAATGACATGAAGAACACGTTACTTTTGCTTGATTATCTGATAGAAGTAACATATAATAAAATCTTGTCAAATGACATGAAGAACACGTTACTTTTGCTTGATTAGCTGATAGAAGTAACATATAATAAAATCTTGTCAAATGACATGAAGAACACGTTACTTTTGCTTGATTATCTGATAGAAGTAACATATAATAAAATCTTGTCAAATGACATGAAGAACACGTTACTTTTGCTTGATTAGCTGATAGAAGTAACATATAATAAAATCTTGTCAAATGACATGAAGAACACGTTACTTTTGCTTGATTATCTGATAGAAGTAACATATAATCAAATCTTGTCAAATGACATGAAGAACACGTTACTTTTGCTTGATTATCTGATAGAAGTAACATATAATAAAATCTTGTCAAATGACATGAAGAACACGTTACTTTTGCTTGATTATCTGATAGAAGTAACATATAATAAAATCTTGTCAAATGACATGAAGAACACGTTACTTTTGCTTGATTAGCTGATAGAAGTAACATATAATAAAATCTTGTCAAATGACATGAAGAACACGTTACTTTTGCTTGATTAGCTGATAGAAGTAACATATAATAAAATCTTGTCAAATGACATGAAGAACACGTTACTTTTGCTTGATTAGCTGATAGAAGTAACATATAATAAAATCTTGTCAAATGACATGAAGAACACGTTACTTTTGCTTGATTAGCTGATGGAAGTAACATATAATAAAATCTTGTCAAATGACATGAAGAACACGTTACTTTTGCTTGATTAGCTGATAGAATTAACATATAGTAAAATCTTGTCAAATGACAAGAAGAACACGTTACTTTTGCTTGATTATCTGATAGAAGTAACATATAATAAAATCTTGTCAAATGACATGAAGAACACGTTACTTTTGCTTGATTATCTGATAAAAGTAACATATAATAAAATCTTGTCAAATTACATGAAGAACACGTTACTTTTGGTGATTAGCTGATAGAAGTAACATATAATAAAATCTTGTTAAATTATATTAAGAACACGTTACTTTTGCTTGATTAGCTGATAGAAGTAACATATAATAAAATCAATTATAAAAATAGTTTATTTAAAAACTCATTTGTGGTTAGCCAACTTATTACCTATACCTATATGAGTTACTTTTCAAATATTGCAAACGTTATATAAATCTTTTTAGAAAATACATCCTCCTTTTCTTATAAATAACAAAGTGCTATAGTATGAAATCAATAAAGAAGTATTAACCTTTCTCACAGCAACAGTTTAAAGTTCAACAATAACGTTAAATTAACAATTTATCAATCTGAAGTAAATGTATGACTAACAATAAATAAAGTTACAAATGTGTGCGTTTATAAAACCAATGACGTTATGCTCTAACACCTTACTTTTTACAAACTCTAAACAAATTAACAAAAGAGGTCAATACCAATGAGCTATTCATCAAACAAATATTCATAACCATTCACAAGTCAAACCTTTCAAATGGTTTTTCAGACCCAGTTAAAAAAAGTAAAAGACAGTTCATAGTGAGATAGGCTTTAATAGTGAGATTAGGTTGTTCATTTAAAATGTAATTTTGTTAGATTTTGAGTTGGAAAGTCATATTAAATGTGGAATTTTGTGGAGTAGCTGACTCTCTCAAATACACCCTGTATGCCTGAGGAGCATGTCTTTGTCATTATTATCATATTTATACAAAACCACATAAAACTTCTGTTCCTTAACACGGCGTCCGCTTAATAGTTTCCATTGACGTGTAAACTACTAGATAAATCTAGGGTTTCCATGTTGGATAGTTGTCAAAGTTGAGATGTTGTGTAGAGAAGAGAACTGAGTGTCAGGCCTGTCAGTTAGCTGAAAATTAGACCAACACTACGTGGTTCGAATTCCACGTAAATATATAGGTCCTTTAGTTGCCCTAGCTATTGGGCTATTAATAAATAGCCTTTTCTCAGGAACATACGACCTTAGTTAGTAACAATGACTATACTCGTTCATCTACAATCATCACACTCACTCGCCCCTCATATTCGCCCATATCTTGACGATCGGCGTATTAATTATGAATAATGAATAACTAACTGTTTGAGGCCAGATATCGGGATCTTTTTGGTTATGTTTAAGCTACTTCAGACTCTTGCATGAAAGATGCAGTATAAACAAATGTACAAAGTTTACTTATTATATTCATTCAAGAGGACAATAGGCGAAATAATCTTCCAAAAAGGTTCCAATTATTGTAGGTTTTTGTATTAATTAGGTTACGTTATGTTTATTTCTTTTGTTTTATTTGCTTATAAGATAGTTACATGATAAACACAAAACAGCCATCGTGACATTAGTACATGAGATTAAATATTAAATACAATGCTCAAATGTAATAGCTAAATTAACAAATTCAGAATAGCCAGCTAGACACAATACCTAACTTGCTCCAAAACTAACATGGTTTAAAAATAATACAACAATAATTGAGAAATTGCTCACCAAAAATAAGACTGATAAACTTCTCCAGGAAAAAAGTCAACCTACTTTAAAATATATCAACAAGTGTGCTACAATAATTACACAATATTTTTCGTTGAACTGCATAGGTTAGGTTACGTCTAGTTAGATTATACAAGTTAAGTTGCATCTAGTTAGGTTAGGTAAGTTAAGTTAATTTCGTTAAGTTAGGTTAGCCACGTTAATCGTATCCTCTTAGATGAAAAACTATGTTGTTCTATTTTGTACCTGAAAAAAGTGTTTATAGAATGCTGCTATATGATACAGTATACATCTAAACAGAATATCTTGGTTCTAAAAACTTTAAATCTTTTGTGATCAACAGTATACAGTTTAATTATTAATTTGGCTTTCCCTTCTGAACTCAACACAACACTCTTTTACCACAGTTTAACAACGTACAGCCACGACACTCCTTTAGATATTGGTGACAAGCAGGACACTAGCGATCCTAGCGGTCAGCCAGCAGAAGTGCGTATCTGTGCACTGTTTTAATCACAGCTTGATTAGTAAATGATAATGACTTTATCAATTTTTAAATTAAATGATGGACACAAATAATCTGTCTTAGCACTTTTTATATTGTTATTATCCACTGCCTCACAAGATAAATTGGTAATGTATCGTAGTTCAACCGGCTGACTACTTGGAGTGCTAGTTTCGAACTAGCTCCACATCGCTGTAATGGAAATGTCATGATTTTATGTAGTTAGAGTGCTTATACCATATGAAAGTTGTTCCATTAACTACTTACAGACAGGAAGCTTCGTCCTACATCTCTTCTTTAATAATACCTGAGATGGTGAGTGATCGTCAGACTCAACAGGTCTTCACTTCAAATATCTATTAAGATGAAATACACATCCTCTAAGTTAGGGGAAATTCGAAGAATGTATTTATGTTGAAAGCATTTTATCAAAGTCTGTTAGATTGGGGACATTTGAGTTGGTTGTAATCGAATCAACACACTAATCTTAAACTGTCTAGACATTTAGCTTTAAAGTTATACACTATCAGACATATGAATAAGGTTTGCCATTGTATATATTTAAGATAAATAGAGAAGATTAGCAGAGGAAGTAGAATGAGGAACGAGAAACCAGAGAAATTTCGGAAGTAATACTGCTAGTAGAGAAAATGGAAAGAAAAATTATACAGTGAATAGGGCAAGTAAAGAGAATGATAAATATAAGTTGCTGAGGAAAGTCCTGGAGAAAGAGGAAGACCAAGAGGAAGGTGGGAGGACCAAGTGTAGAAGGATGAGGAGAGAAGAGGAATGCAGAAAAGACAAGTGGTGGGAGAGAAAACCTGGAGAGATAGAGAAAAATTAAGCAGGCTGTGTAGCATGATACGTGAAAACAGAAACGGATAATGGTCACATTTTTGACTACATTATAATACATGAAATAAATTTAAAAAATAATTACAAACAGTTTTAATATATATAAAAATCCAAAGTCAAACAATAACAACGAATAAATAATAAATCAAGCAGTAGTAAACATTGACTTGCAAAGACAAACAAATAAATAAAATAATAAATACAAATCATTACTATAAAAAACTTATAAAAAATACAGACTACACGGAGGTGCTCCTAAAGAAGGTTTGGGTCAGAGAAACAGAATAAACATTTGTTTAATCTTTTCTCGCTGTTTTCTGTAAGGAGATACAATAAAGATAACCAATTAGTAATAATAGGAACAGTAAAAATAATCTGTATACTTTCACGAAAGGGAAACCCAAAAAAATGTTAATTTTTTTACTAATTAAATTTTTCTCGTGTTAAAAGAAATAGTTTATTTATGTAGATAGGTTTGAAAGTGTATTTTATTGTCTTAAATCGTAGTTATTTTTCATTTATCTGATTGCTAGAATATAATTTTACGCACTTTACATATTTTCGTTTCTTCGACGAATTTTAAAGTCTCCTTCAATGAATATGATCTATGTATAAATTAAATCTTAGAATAACATTCTATAACTGACAATCTTCCTTTAAAAGTAATAAAAGTAAACCGTACGAGATGTAAACATCATTTAAAAAATCGTTGGTTTCGAAAAGTGTTTACAAATATGATGAAAATAGAACAGTTTTATTACCTTAATTACTTGTTTTACTTTTAAAACATCTTTAACTTAATTATGAGCTAAATTAGTTTTAAAGTCAATTCTAGTGTGGATTTTCAGATTTAAATATGAACTGATAGGGCTAAAATTAAAAGAACTCTCATGCACAATAACAGAGTTATTCATATTATTTGTTTTTTAATCATTAAAAGTATTGGTGCTAAAAACTAGCATTAAGTCACATATACCACTAGAGTAAGATCTTGTGCGGAGACAAAGAAGTTCTGTTCCTAAATCAACTAGCACTTTAAAGATATTATTTCCAAGGTATTTCTCTAGTGCGGAATACCAGCAATTGAGTTCGTCCTTGGCCTTGCGACCTCGAACTTGTGAATACCAGTTCTGTTTACGTAACACTTCTTAATTCCCCATTGAAATTGATGTCATCATGAACAGACTCATCAAATGATATCCATTAAAGACAGGATTATTTGAGAAAATAACATCCTGTTTAGATAAAAAACTCAGTGGAACTCATGTGAAGATCTGAAGGACAAAGTTATTTCCCTTGATTATATTATTACTTACCATTTATATATATTATTCACTTTGCAGTAACTTGATTAGTTGGTAAGGTTTGCCACTTCTTCTTCTTTCAGTAATCAACCCTGGAGTTAGTTTGCTGCTGTTCTCCATTCCAATATCTCTTCTGCCTTCCTTTTGAGATATATATGTGAAACACACCCCATTTTTTTTTTTTTTTTTTATGATTTGGTGCTAAATTCAGCAAGATTCTTCCTCGTGAGTTTTCTCCTCAATTAAACGTTCTATTATATGTTCTATAAAGCCATTCCAGCCTACTATATGTCTAATTAGCTTGTTTCACCTAGTCTGGATGCTCTTCTCTAGATAACTATCTTCTTCTCTCACTTTTCTAAAAACCCCTAATTTTTTACTCCCCCAACTCAACTAATTTTCACTATTCATCGTATAGCACCAATTGTCGAATGATTCCATTATTTTATTATCTTGTTAATGAAGATAGTCAGACCGACCATTTATTCACACCTGTACATTGAATGTTATAGTCTACTTCAGACATAGGCCTTTGAGAATCTTTACCTCACGCGTATTGCATATACTAATATTTTCATTCGTGATCACGTTTTCTTGGAATGAAAAGCCATTTAGCTTGATATCCTGCTACACATTCACTAGTAATTTGCTTCCTGAATATGTGAACTCTTGCACTTCCCACATTTCTTCTCCTCCAACTGCGATGTGTATGTAACCTTGGTTCTTGCCCTTGTTCTGTTCTGCATACCATAATTGTAGTTTTTTCTTTTATTTATCTTTTTGTAGAATCTTTCTTGGAGAACTCATTCCATTTAATTAGTTATGTTTTCGAGGTCTTCTTTAGTTATGATAGCAATACCGTCTGCATCCTACCATATCTATTTCCTTCAATTTATTCTCTCTCCAACCTTTATGTTTTCCATTTACTTCTTCAAAGCTTGTGTGCATTTGAACTTGGTGTTTAAACTTCATTATACTAATATGAGAAATATATGTATATGATATTAATGGCTATCCGTTTATTTGTATTCCTTCTCTATCCACAAAGCTATTATTTATGATCAGATAAAACCTTTTTGATGCCTGTGTGTTTTTTTTACTGTTGTAGGATAATTAAACCATTTTTCTATAATTTTAACTATAAATATTTTATTTAACTGTGCAAATTACTCTGATTTTAGAAAGTGATTAGATTTGAAGTTCCAAAACTACTATTGTATTTAGGATAGTTCGTATTAAAAAATGTGACTCTTAAAAGCAACATGCATAAATAGTAACATTAACACTTTTAGTTATCAAGTTACATTCCAAAAGTTAATTTATACAACTATACAGTAATGACGATGAATAAAATACAATTAAAGATAAAAATCAGCTGTTGTAGCAAAAAGTATTCAATAAGTATTTTGTTAATGCAAAGGTCCTTGAAGATCATATTAATCAAATATTAACAGCAATAGACGTTTTCTCAAATTGAATGACTTGCAAAGAGATTTGCTACTAGGGTGGGGGTCGATGAAGTTGAATGACGAAGCTGATGTTGGTACATAATTGATGAGAAATATTTTGCAGATATTTTTATCCTGCTTACATAGTTATACACTATCACATTTAATTGGTCTTAAGTGTAATTAAATATATTCACTTACGTTACAAAGCCAACACACTCCAGCGAATGGACTTTACTTTTGTTCATGCATTGATTATTTAATTGGATAGAACATAACTTTCAAAATATGAGTTGAGGGCATCGTTAGTTCCTAGCAAATAACAAATTTATAGGTACATACAATTAATTCATTTACAGTATATCATTATTACACAAATATTGTCAGTCCAAACCTTGACATCATAATTAATCTCAAATTTTCACATCTGACAATACTAATATTGGTGCAATATGTCTGAAAACTTGAGCTGTAGTTAAAACAGAAAAATTACAGTAAATACTAGGGACCACCCCTGCACGGTTCACATGCCAACTTTTTATACTCGTTACACGTCGGCCTTAGGCCTCGGCATGTGAATATTGACTAAAAACAATATTAGGTCAACTGTATAATGTAAAATACCAATATTATATTTATTTACAATATCTCACTCACATTACTTGCGTTGCTACCTATTTATTATCATAATGACCAAATGACTTTGCTTCAAATGCCTATTTCAAACGTATTAATTTAATTTTTTTTAACAGCTGAAGATTAATTAAATAAATAAATTAACTTCATTGAAACCTTTAAGTCCAGTAGAGCGGTGCTCTACAATCGAATGTGAATAAAACCATGCTTACAACCTTCCCTGGTTTATAATTATGAAAGATCAAACCTCCTCAATACTAGAAACATCATTTTCACATTCCAACAGCTGTTAAATTTTTTTAAATTTGTTATTTACATTTGAACAGCTGTTACTTTTTTATTCATTTGAAAATCTCTCCAAGTTATTCTTATGGCCGAAAAACGTTCTTTGAGAGCTTCTTATACCCTTCAGAGGGAAAAATTTAAGAATTAAGACCTTTTTGCACAACTACGAACAGAAGTACATTTTTGAAAATTGAACTGTTTAAATTGGTCCGTAAATAAGGGAGAAGTTACGTTGAAAATAAAAATTATATTACGTATTATATAAATATAAGGATAAAAACCAACTAAAATCTGGATACGTATCAACCCACTTGCATAAAAAATAACAAGCAACATTTATGTGATGTAAAACAAACATTAATATAGAGGAACACAAAATTAAGAACAATTAATTAAACACATGTGAAAGATAAATACAAAAACTTTCTAAAATGAAAATACTTTACCTTGCGCAGGACCTGATAGTCAGACTTCAATCATGTTGTCAGACTTCTGGAAGTCAAGAGTCTCAAAGTCAGACTTAAGTTCATAAAATAATATTAGATTTTAAAAAAAGTAAAAAATAAGGTTCTTACAAATATTTGAGAGCATAACTAGAAACAGTTTTTTACTAACTTAATTGATATTTATAAAATTAAGAGGCTACCATGTTTTGGGATAGACTATGGAGCAAAGAGGAACCGTTAAAGAATAACGATAGTACTGAATTATCATAATTAATTGTATATCATAGTAATGTTATTTCATAATGTATCCCATTAAATTATTTATAGGACCTTTTCCGTTAATTCACTACCACTACTTTATCCGTTATTTCACTACCACTACTTACAGCTAGGTTAGGTTACGTAAGGTCAGGTTATGTCATGTTAGATTAGGTGGCTACTAAAGTTGATCATAAACTGGTAAATCCAATGACTGACTTACCACCGAATGCGATCTTCGTGTTTAAGTGAAAGCGGTAAGATAAGGCCAGCGATATCTGATTCTGAGTGGATAAGGAATACCATAGTCGGCGTTAAAATGAGTGGGGAACAGTTTTTAGAGGAATAGAATATTTATCAAGTGGTAGTGAACTAACGGAGACAGAAAAAAATAGTGGTAGTGAATTAACGGAAAAGATCCTTGAAGTTGAAAAAAGTATACGTTTCCTTTAAAATCAATTTATAAAACTATTCTATACCAAACGAAAATTATTGAAATAATTTGTATTGTTATTTTGTCCGACAATTTCAAGGTTTATAGTTTTCCCTCAGAGTTATCGTTTTATTATAGATAAATTGGAAAAAAAGTTGCGATATTTGAATTCAAACACTTATATACAGTTAATTTTCCATGTTTCTTTTATTGTTTATATGCTATTGTAAAAATGTGTGTACAAATATTACTAAGACATAATTTGTTTAGTTATATATCATATAGATATTTTTGTACATATTAAGCATGTGTTATTGAGGGAGTACGGTCCAACACTTTTAGCAAATTTAAGTCTACCTCCTGGATTTTAAAGTGATATTCTGGTTTGAAAGCAGTATAGCAAACCACTAGGCTAACAAGTAGCCTACATTTATTGGCATTTGCAACACTTGGAGAAGAACTCACCAAAGTGTATTATAATTCTATCTGACTACTCATTCCCAGTGATACTGAATGTTGCAAAACGTGCTATTTACCACGGTGATTCTTCCTCATCCTAAATACACTAGTTTGTTTCCTTCAAATAAAATACGCTTTGCTACACTATGTTATTTATAAATAAAAACCGACAGCCCTTGCTTCATTATAGGGTGGTTCTCTACGCTTGCTTACCCACCCCTCTTTGGTTCTCTCTAAACCATAAGATCACTATAAAAGCTCAGTCTGCTGCCGTTATTCCAGATAAAAACTGTTATAGTCTAGAAACCAATTATAAGTCTAATTAAGGGGAATGCAAAATAGTGCAATCATGTCAGGGTTAGTAGAAATCACCTTAAATATTTCACAATTATAACCATACTAGCTGTACCCGCCCGCTTCGCCGGTCATAATATTGAGTTTGATTTAGAACCTAATAGCTGAAAGAATTCGAGCATTTTTGTTTCTTCTACCAATATTAGATTTTTTTAGGAGGCATGTCATAAAAAGTAAACTGCAAAACAAATTATTTATTTTTTATTTTCACATTTCACCACATGTTTTAATTACCGAGGAAAAAAGGTTAACACCAAATACAGATCACCTGATCAAGTAAAAGTAGTGTGTGCTACACTCTCAAGGTGAAATGTAGAACTACAATAAATCAAAACATATACAGTACTGTTGTTGTGAGAACTTAAATCTGCTTATGGCATGTGAAACTACATTAAACCACACAGTCATATGTTTTTTGTAAACAATTCAGATTCTCCATTTGAATAACATGGGATCTTTAGGAGCCCGTGGGGCGGGATCCTGTGGACGGATCTGCATCAAACTTCACAGAAACCATCTCGGGAGTATACAGGACAACATCCTACAGTTTCATGGTGATCGGTTGGATGGTTTGGCAGCGCATAAACTTCAAACATATATATTTATATATATACAAACATCCTCTTTTATAAATATAGATTTGTCGAGTTGTATCATGTTTATGTTCTTTTTATCAGGCGTTAATGTCAATGTTACCATTACGGAAACAATTAAAATTTGAGGAGCTGTTTTTACTCCCTTAGGAGTGGAGTTTAGAGAAATGTTTGTTGAGTGTATCTCTATGATACAAAAGCTAATTTACCTCCAAAATGTAACAACATTCGTTCAGTGGTACCGGAAATTTTGTGATGAGTGAGTACATAGTTTTTTAATATTAAGATTTACTAAATTTTTAATTAATCAAATAGCAAAGGCACAAGTGAAACCTCATGAATATTTTTTAACTTTAACCTGCAGAACTTTTGAGATATGGAGACAATACTTCTTCAAACATGCAATTAAACTAATCTAACAAGCTATTAAAACCAGAAAGCAGCGTCCATCTAGCTTACGACCATAGCTAGACATAATGTAAACGAACACTTAACAGAAATGGGTCAAGGTCAAGCTTGCTATTAATTATGTTGACGGCCATTTTGTAAGCCTTTGTGCCAAGGCCATATATATAAGACGACACCTTCTAAAATATTATTAAAACATTGAATTAAGGAACATTATTAATTACTATCTTAAACTGTAAGGGTATTTTAGGAAAACATAACTAAATTTGACTTTAACAAACCTTTAACTCATGATATTATCAATTAAGCTTACTGTCTAATTTATAACAAGAACTACATTTCCCTTATGTTGTTTGAAGAAGAGTCCAGTGTTACCTCCTATTCTGAGATCCACAAGGCTTGGTTTGCATAGCATATATATATTGAAAATTTTTTTACAACATGACGATTCTATGTATTAAACTAAAAACTCTTAAATACCTAGATAAGGTGCCAGATTCAATGTACATATATATAGCATACATTAATTCTAGGAATAGTTTTAAAATATTTTTTATTGGTAAGTAATCATTCTGGTTCTCTTCACAATGACTCTTGCAGGAAACATTTCCAAAATTTAGGGATTCTTCCTCTACCATCAGCTTACTTGTTTCAGTCTTTGCTTTTTGTAAAGTCAAATTATGAGAGATTTTGTAACATGAATTACACACACTGCTATAATACTAGAAACATTTCCATTTTGCAGTATCCTATTCATCGAACAACTTTTCACGAAAAGTTCCCTTTTTACTCCTGTGTAAGACTATACAATCATCTACCAGTTGAGTTAAAAGGCCTGGATGATTATAAGATGTTTAAGAAGAGACTCTTTAAATATCTAATCTCAAACTGTTTTTACAGTGTCTCAGACTACCTGGATTCCACGTCGGGACGGGTGGTTTACCAGTGGCGAAAACTGCTTATTCGATGTATATATTTTTGGCTGCTCATCTTTGTTTGTTATATATGTATTGTTGATTTATATTGTTGCATATCACTGTTGTATCTTGACAAGTCATCTGCCTAGCTATATTTTAGGTGTCTTTGACTATTATACATAAATAAATAAATTCATAATTATGATTTGAGGTAGATTTACCAAGCATTGCAGGGCTAGAAGCTGGTCACTTCTGCGATTCTCTTATGTTCAGGAGAGACTCTCCTCATTTAAATAGCATGCTCTACTTTTATACGTCAGGCAATGTTTCACTTTGTACTTAATAGGTTTTCTGTAGTTATAAATATTCTTGATACTTCTTGATAAATGAGATCTATCACTCCTTAACTTGTTGGCTGTTGCTCACTTGACAACCGACAGCTGTCTTCATCTTATCTGTTGAACACTTACCAACACCATATGTTGAAATTCAAGTTCTCCTCATCTAGTTCTTGAGGAGAGGACGTTGTTTGAAAGCCCCTCTGACTGGTCTCTGCTTCCTCTAAGATCTTATATATTGACTGACGAACTGGAGCTAGAATACAAGTAGTAACCTTCTTGCCATTTGTTTTCTTTTTTTCTGCTTGCTTTTCGATTTCTTTCAGTTTCGTTTCTTTTGTGATATTTTTATTTGTTGAGGAATTCATTTTTGTTTACAATCAGGAGTTAAGGCTACAAAATCCTGCGTTCTGGAGATGATCTTATGATTTTTATCCTACTGAAAACAATCTACCTGGTTTCTTCCTACTGCCCATCCTCATCAGTACGAATCAGGGGAAACAACTGCTTACTCTTTTAAAACATATATCTACATTTAACTTCCACGTGTTATATTTGGGGGTTCTTTCTGGAAGGGCAAGAGAGGGCAGCAGAATTGTGATGACTTCTCTGGATTTTATGACGTATAGCTTTTTGACAGAAGAGAAAAAAACAGAGGTCGCATCCAAAAATGCGCTAAATGTGTGTCAAATTAGTGTTTCGAGTAGCTATTTGTCCAGTTTGTCATGCGATGGCAGGGCCAGCACTTTGTCAGTCCCTCCCTCATTCCCCCTGAATTCTCAAGGATAAACGTAGTAATTATTAGTACAGATGTATAAAGATGTACATTAGTTTTAATCTATATAATTGACACAAAGGCGTTCGCTGTGGCCATAATAAAGCAACCTATGTTTCTTTTTTCTCTGCACGTTTGTGCATATGTCCAGCATTACACATTACATAATTTTTTAGTAAAATTCCTATACCTGTAATACATTTCTAATTTCAATAATTATCATTATTATCTAGTAAGTCCATTGTTAAACACTTTAACTGTATATCTCTTGTGTAACTGTTATTATAATATCAAAGAAATTGAACAGCAAGCCCTTAACAATATTTTTAGTTAATATAAGAACTGAATAGGATAGTTTCGTAAAATAATGTATTTCCCCTTCTTGTTCAAAGAAACCAACTTTAAAATTATGGGTTTGGTTAGATTCGCAGGAAAATAAATGTTAGGGTTACATTTGAATAACGCAAGATACGAAGATACTGACGTTTCCTGTTGAACTCATGTCTGGACATGGATGGCAAGGAACTAAAGAAATCGAAATCGAGGGAAAGTCCCACTCGGAAGTGACCTTTAAGAAGATGCAGTTTTTAGTAATCGAGTGGTTTCGTGGAGAGAGAGTATGAAGGAGGCAGAGGTCACTGAGTCATCTCAGAGGTCTCCTTCACTGGTCAGACCTCAAACGATTGTTGTAAAATGTAGTTTTACGTGTTTAATATTATTCAATCATTTATTTAGTATAACAACTAGCTTTGACTTAAGGTATTGTTCTCTTTAGAACGAGTCGTTCGAAAACGATAAACAAAATCTAGCTCACTTAGCTACAATAATTTAAGAAACCGCCCATTCTCATAACAAAATCATTGGTCTTGAGAAATATATATTTCTTGATCGATTATTTTGATTAAAATTGTTGGACAAACAATTAAGTGACATTTTAAATTATTACATTTATAGCAAACTAACATTGTGTTGCATGATATTATTGTCGGGCTTCACAACATCATACATTACAATAAAATATCAGTGTCAGAGGTATGACATTATTTCCATCCGATTGACTTTAATTAAAACATATTAATTTAGGCGAATTTGTCATCCAAAGATAATAAGACACAGAAAGGAAAAGAAAGCTTTTGGGCCAAAATGTATAGCAATATAGTAGGTTTAAAACAAGAAATAAATAGGATAAAATGACTAAAATAAGAATAAAATTACTAAGTACCAGTAATGTATAAATAGCAAGCAAACACATACAATCCAGTATATTTTAGAGAAAAAAATATCAATATCATTCTGAAAAGTCAACATTTAATAAAAGAATAAGATAAAAAAAATTCATTGCAATTTAATTAAGCTTCAACAATAAATAGAAGCCTAGCAAAAGAAAATTCATCAATAGTAATATTATTAAAATTAATAATTTTCATAAAATAAAATCAAAAAAAAAATAATGAGCAAATAAATAATATTAAAGTACGATTGCTGTAAATAGAACTAATAGTAACATGTGAAGTCATTTAGCCAAAAGGTCTCTAACTTAACAAGACAGAAATCCTAAAAGAATTTTAAATACAGGCAAAAAAGTCACAATGGTAATTCATATCCAAATCTAAGTAAGCAAGGAATTGGGCTGCTAATGAAGAAATTGATGTGATAGTGCCTTCTGCCAAACAGTTGAATTGATCTATATAGATGAGGGGAGTGGAAGTAAAAATCACAAAGAAGGTATGATGCATCAACCTCACAGTTCACCAACTACCGTAGGAACATAGTGTTCAAAAGCTTTCTCCTAACACGTAGGAAGGGATCGTGCAGTGACTTCCATTTCCTGTAATTGAACCTCATAGTTCACCTAGGAGAAATCTTTTGAACACCATGTTCTTACGGTAGTTGGTGAATAATGAGGTAATAATGAGGATCTACGTATTTTTGAATACAATGTTCCTACGGTAGTTGGTGAACTAGAGGTTCTATTACCTCTAGGTCACCAACTACCGTAGGAACAAGATGTTCGAATGCGTTCTCCTTATACGTAGGGAGCGATCGTGCAGCGACTTCCATTTCCTGTAATTGAACCTCATAGTTCACCAACTACCGTAAGAACATGGTGTTCAAAAACTTTCTCCTAGTACGTAGGGAGGAGGATCGTGCAGCGACTTCCATTTCCTTTAATTGAACCTCATAGTTCACCAACTACCGTAAGAACTACATATACGTCATCCATGATAGAGGGTTTTCAGATGATGTATTATATCAGGTAACCCTATTCATTTTTTGAGAACATAACGTTTGAGCAATTGTCCTTAGAAGCAGGTGTTCATTTCTACTACGGACTGCTCAATTCTATGAAAACACTACAACTCTGAAAGATTTAAAAAACTCGTCTTGAAGGCTTTTTAGCCTACCATGCGTTTTATGTATGGGCGAGTTTTTGGTGAAGAACTTTGAGACGGTATAGTTGGTAAGCTGACTCTGGAAGAGAAGTTAATTGAAAGGATGGATGGATTTGAAATTTATATGTCTGATTTAATTTTATAGAGTGATTGGTAACAAAATTATAGTTATTTTTAGAATAGTTTGGCTTTTGAATTGCTTTTATACATTATGTATACTGCAATAAAAACTTATTTGATTATATTCAGGCGAATAAAATATAACAAACCTCGCTAGTTCAATTTACATAATAATATTCATTTGCGATATTATGGTGACACACTTTCTGAGTAAATATAAGTTATTTAATGCAGTTATTATGATTAGCACTCTACAATCTTTATGCATTAGGTTCTTGGTCTAATTTTTTTAAAGGAAATATATTAGACCAAATTATCGTTAACATCTTACGTTATCATCAATAATTTAACAAATTATACAAAAATACAGTATAACATATTCAAACAATACAGAACTATATTGTTTGAATATTGAAAAATATCATAATATTTTTGTATGATTTGTGAAATAACCTGACGATGCCGTAGGTTATTGTTCATTTGTAAAAAAATTTTTTGTGTGATTGTCTTTTCTCTACAAACTATAGAAGTTTATGAAAACACAATTTTACTCTTAATAGAGAAAGAATTAGTAACTGTAAAAACGAGCATACAGTAAAATGATCAGCCAGCAAAGTGTACGTTGTTTATTAAATATGACACCAACTGGATAGTCAATGATATAAAGTAAATGCTCTAACAACATTCCACAGAGTACAAAGAAAACAAAAATAACAAATTTATGACAAATGAAGATGGATATAGGCCTAAGGATTATATTTAGGAAATCTATTATTACTGATTAGAAGAATTATTTAAAACATCCATTTAACACTATTAGAATTTAAAAACGTGTGCTTTTAGCTGCATTTATATTATAGCTTTAATTTAGTTTTAAACTATTCTTATTATGAAATTTTTTAGAAAAGATATATTCCTTAAAAATTAGTTTACAGCGAATACGTTTCAAGTTAAAACTAAATTTAAAGATTGAAATTAGAGAGGTTGGTCTACTTTTTGTACGTTTTGATGAAATTGTCTGGTGTTTTGTGGATGACTTCGAATTTGTTAGGCAAGTTTGTATTTGATTGCATAGTTTCGTATTTTACTGGCCAATTTCATGTTTCATATAATCCAGGATTTCAAGGTAAAGGTGGTATGAAACCCCTGAAATCTATGAATATGCATAGATTTGCATGAAACTTTGGATTTGAGCTCAATTTACCCTCCACTTCAAAATTTATCCTATTATTACGTGCTTAATATTTTGCAGGAGTGAAAACTACCCTTTATTATCAAAACTTGAATAACTACAAATAAAGCGTATACACGATCGAAATATAGTTCAAATGAGTTGGATAAAGGCTGTTCGATATTCTGTAAAATCATTGATAATTTTACATAATGTCTCAACCCTAAGAAACCAAACCTTAAATATTATGACTAGTCTACATTGGAAAAAATATATTAACTCACTTACATCTTCAATTATTTTGTATTTCAATACAATATAAATTCATTTTGATACTTTTTTCAAGCGTAAAGAAATATTTAGTGATACTTTAAAGCCCCCAAAGGTCACCCATTGCAACATCGCAACCCCTAGAAAACTCCGTATTTTATGAAGATGCATAGATTTGCATGAAAATGTGGAATTAAGCTAAAAAATTATCTACTTTGAAGGTAACAAATTATCATTTGTTGAAGGTGGAAACTACCCCTTATTGTCAAAATTCGGAATATTGCATATTATACTCTAGCACAGAATCAAATCAGATTCAATTACGTTGAGTGAATATAGGTAAATTTTCTACAATATTATTTGTGATTTTCAGTAGTTTTTCAGCCTTCAAACTACCTCTATTAGGACTACATTATAAAAAATCAGTTTCTTGGAATAATTAAATATCATTATACAGTATACATAATTTTAATAATCTATTACAATGAAATTGTTACTGAACTTTTCCATCCTTAAATATTGAAAGAATGAAAACATTATGATACACAATTCTCATTCAATTTCCAGTGAATAAATACATATAAATAAAATGAAAATCAAAATGTTCAGTAAAAAAGATATATTTTGTAAACAAGCGGTTTTTACATAATATTATCAGTTTTTTTTTTATTGTTTTTAAGAATATACAATTTTTAGAGGAATTACGAACATCCTCTTTCCACTTTAAACTCGATTTTCTCCAAAACTAAGCAGTCTAAAACCCGTTCAACTGCTGGAACATATTGATGGTACAAACCCAAAGTACATATTAAATGAGTAACGGTAGGTTTCAAGTGGGGTTTTGTTATTACGGGGGTATTTAAGTAATTATCTACGTCACCAAAAATATTAAACCGACTTTATTTTTGTTATAACTTACCTCAGGTCTAATGTGAAGAACATTAACCAATGACAGTTTTGAACGTTTTTCCAAGGTCTTTCAAAAATATCCTATAAGTGTTTCCTAAAAGACTTACGTTTTCCATCCAATTATTTAATGTTGAATGTTCCAATTTTTTGATTCGAGGAACAAAAGTCCACATTAAGCAAGCCTTAACTCAGTTAGTACTGGGTTTACTGTAATAATAAAAACACCAATATCATTGTCTTTTACTATCTTTTTATGTTTTTTTATATAGAATTTTCATTTTTGTAGTTATGTTTTAAAAAACCACGAAGAATGTGTTTTTTATGAAAAATAACATTTTCAATTGTTATTAACTAAAAAAAATATTGACTTTTGAAAAAATTTCAGAGCCAATTTTACCTTTAAATTAATTTTTATATCGGTTCCTATGGTCATTTTCAATGCTAAAATCCCCATCCCCCAGAAGCGGTAGTAACCGTCCCCCCCAGTAAAAGCGCATATAAGCATAGGGTAGATTTTGATATTTGAGCTATTCCCATTTAAAATTCACATTTTCATGGAAATATATTCATATTCAACAAAATCTGAGCAGAAAACCTTCATATCATGGACTAATAAGATAATGTCACATTTGAAGAGACGATTTCATAATTAACTGGTTAATGTCACATTTGAAGAGACGATTTTTAATGTTTTTTTTTTTAAGATTTTTAAAGAGACTATTAAACTTAACTGGTTAATGTCACATTTGAAGAGAGGATTTCCTACTTAACTGGTTAATGTCACATTTGAAGAGACGATTTCCTACTTAACTGGTTAATGTCACATTTGCAGAGACGATTTCATACTTAACTAGTTAAATTTTACATTTGAAGAGACGATTTTCTACTTAACTGGTTAGTGTCACATTTGAAGGGACGATTTCCTACTTAACTGCGATTTCCTACTTAACTGGTTAGTGTCACATTTGCAGAGACGATTTCATACTTAACTAGTTAAATTTTACATTTGAAGAGACGATTTTCTACTTAACTGTTTAATGTCACATTTGAAGAGATGATTTCCTACTTAACTGGTTAATGTCACATTTGAAGAGACGATATCCTACTTAACTGGTTAATGTCACATTTGCAGAGACGATTTCATACTTAACTAGTTAAATTTTACATTTGAAGAGACGATTTTCTACTTAACTGGTTAGTGTCACATTTGAAGGGACGATTTCCTACTTAACTGCGATTTCCTACTTAACTGCGATTTCCTACTTAACTGGTTAGTGTCACATTTGAAGAGACGATTTCCTACTTAACTGGTTAATGTCACATTTGAAGAGACGATATCCTACTTGACTGGTTAATGTCACATTTGCAGAGACGATTTCATACTTAACTGGTTAATGTCAAATTTGAAGAGACGATATCCTACTTAACTGGTTAATGTCACATTTGCAGAGACGATTTCATACTTAACTAGTTAAATTTTACATTTGAAGAGTCGATTTTCTACTTAACTGGTTAGTGTCACATTTGAAGGGACGATTTCCTACTTAACTGCGATTTCCTACTTAACTGGTTAGTGTCACATTTGAAGAGACGATTTCCTACTTAACTGGTTTATATTACATTTGAAGAGACGATTTCCTACTTAACTGGTTAATGTCACATTTGAAAAGACGATTTCCTACTTAACTGGTTAATAATACATTTGAAGAGACGATTTCCTACTTAACTGCTTAATGTTACATTTGAAGAGACGATTTCCTCCTTAACTGTTTAATGTCACATTTGAAGAGATGATTTCCTACTTAACTGGTTAATGTTACATTTGAAGAGACGATTTCCTACTTAACTGGTTAATTTCACATTTGAAGAGACGATTTCCTACTTAACTGGTTAATGTCAAATTTGAAGAGACGATATCCTACTTAACTGGTTAATGTCACATTTGCAGAGACGATTTCATACTTAACTTGTTAAATTTTACATTTGAAGAGACGATTTTCTACTTAACTGGTTAGTGTCACATTTGAAGGGACGATTTCCTACTTAACTGCGATTTCCTACTTAACTGGTTAGTGTCACATTTGAAGAGACGATTTCCTACTTAACTTGTTTATGTTACATTTGAAGAGACAATTTCCTACTTAACTGGTTAATGTCACATTTGAAGAGACGATTTCCTACTTAACTGGTTAATGTCACATTTGAAGAGACGATTTCCTACTTAACTGGTTAATAATACTTTTGAAGAGACGATTTCCTACTTAACTGCTTAATGTTACACTTGAAGAGACGATTTCCTACTTAACTGTTTAATGTCACATTTGAAGAGACGATTTTCTACTTAACTGGTTAATGTTACATTTGAAGAGACGATTTCCTCCTTAACTGGTTAATGTCACATTTGAAGAGATGATTTCCTACTTAACTGGTTAATGTCACATTTGAAGAGACGATATCCTACTTAACTGGTTAATGTCACATTTGAAGAGACGATTTCCTACTTAACTGGTAAATGTTACATTTGAAGAGACGATTTCCTGCTTAACTTGATAACTTCTCATTTGATGCAATCATTTAGCAGCTGATGGGATAAACTATTTCATAATTAATTGGAGAATTTATATTTTACGTGATAATCTCACGTTTCACTGGATAATTTTCTATTTGACGGGATTAAATATTATTTTACGGGATAATTTTGTATTTTACGTAATAATTTCGCAATTGATTGGATAATTTCAATTTTACAGGAACATTTTATATTTGGTGAGTTGCTCAGTATAATTATTTTAAATTTAAGATAATTATTACATAATCTAACCTTTTTTCTCTTATAATAAGTAAGATATAACTTGATTTCTGCAAGTACTAGGAGATCCTGACAGGCTTGACCAATATAAGAAAGAGTATAATATGTCATAAGATAGAATTTTTATAGTTAATACACAAACATTTCTTCGAGAAAGTATACGCGAATACATTTCGGTAATTAAAAAAAGTAATTAGGGTATTATATTTATTATAAATTGCCTTATATGCAAAATGGTCAAATGCTTTGTCCTGCTGTCAACATCGATATGATCTTATTCTGACTGAACTTGTGTTTAAGTGCTGTTTAGTAGTGCTAATGCGTTGAAAGGAATTTGGTTTTGAATGGGCAAAGGCATTGTCCATTTGTGGAGCAAGGACGCACTCTTCTTCGTGAAACCAGATCGTGAGAAACTTTCCTTCCTCGTTGGACTACAACAAAGGAGCAATATTTCATCAACATAACAGACTATCCAGCTAACTAAGGCAGTTAACAAAAATCATTCTTTTCTGACATATTTTTCTATTACAAAATCAGTGAAAATATTGTTGTTTACTTTGTTGTTATTGTTGATTAAGGGACCCTTCTCACACATATACACACTGACAGACTTGAGAACAATAGCTTGGAGCCACAGAGCACGTAATAATTCTTTTTCTGTACTCCGTGCTTAGAGCCGACTGGCATTGCCTGAAAAAAAACCCCGGTACAATATACTAAAACAATTTAAAATTTTGTGTGTGTATATTTGTATTACAGTCTACTTAAAATCAATACACATCTATAAGAAGTAAAAAGACAATGTTAAGAAGTCAGACTACTTTTTTTCAAATATTGCTATCTTGGCGCGGCCGCCGCTAGGTCGAGCTTGTTGCGTGGCAGCTTAGAGGGAGAGGGAATATTACAAATTGCCATCAGAATGAGGGAGATAGGAAAAGGCGAACAACCAGCGCTAATGGCAGCCGCTCTAAGTTAGGTTTGTCTGCTACAGGAAGTATATTTCCTTATCTTTTTTCGCTTCTTATATTATGTGTATTCATTGTTAAAATGTCATTGAAAATACGTCCAAACATGGAGTAATTTTGATATTTTTCCCTCATTTACAGTAATTTTTTTAATTTAAGCTATAAATATGTCGTGTATGGGCATGTTTTTAATGGATTTGCAACTAGAATTCAATACGAGAGTCAAAATATAACAACTTACATTTGCAATATACGTCTATATATTTCAGGGAATTGTGCGAATGAGGTAATGCATAGCACCATTTGTAAACTGCCTGCTTTAGTTAATTTATTGAATGTCCCAACTTGCCTTCAGATAACTCTTACAGCAAATGCTGGAACTACGATGAGTTTGAGAACGCTAGGACCAATGGCGTGACGATGTAAGCCAGCTGCAACTAGAACGCCTTTACGTCTTGCATTGTTGCCACGTTTACCTGCACGATTAATCACTTACTTGTTTGATATTATGAATTTTAGCGTGAGTAAACATATTACAACCATGGACTTTACATTATTGATTCCTATTGTTTATATATTGTTCTTATCAGAGTATTTATATACTTTTCTATCGCATTATTGTTTGAGCCAGTGAAAATGGTTCTTCAAATGGATCATTATTTTAAAAAGTAATTATTGTCTGTAATTTGTTAAACGCAGTACCATGGCAACACGTGTCAGAACTACGCTCAAATTCCACTAAGTACGCTCATTTCATGTCATTAAACAAATAAAGTATAGCTTGCGTGCGAATCTATCAGCCACATTCAATATCTGGACAAAATCTAGTTCAAAACAGTCAGTCCAAAAGTAGACTACATTTTTACAGTATGTTTCTAACTGTAAAAATAATTCCACCCAAGACGAATTCCCCTTGTAAACATGACAACCAGATTTGAAATGACAGTAAATGGCTGCCGTTTTGTCTTGATCGCACGTAAACCTAAATTGCAAACAGGTTGTAAGCACGGAATTATCTGCTGCTGCTACTACTACCTATCTCACAGTTCCGGCAGACCCGTTGTTGTACAATACGCCAGCTGTCGACACCTATCCCCTACCTCTGAGTGGAGGGGGAGGGGAGTACAGACTTGACACCGTACGACTTCACCGGTGTCGAAGCCGTGTAAACTAGGCGTGGGGAAGGACGCTCCAGGGAAGGCCGTCTTACTGTCGGTGGTTATGTGCAAACATGCTGTTAAGGAGTCACGTGGATCGTTGTGAACAATACACATATAATTTGTTCTTCGTCTTTCTAATGTTTTAGACTTTACGGCGATTTTTCAAATGTTTACTTTCTCATATACCTGTACATTGAATGACTATTAGTTGTGTAGATTTTATCTGTCTCCATGTTCATGTCAAAAGAGGATATATCATGGGGTTAGGAAGGGCAAAACTCTTTAGTTTCAAAATATTTCTGTAATTCTAATTTACTAAAACTATCTATGTCTTTTAAAATATTGGGATAGTTTATAAAAATATTTCAATCTAACATCTATAAAGCCGCATGTGTAACTCACTCACTCACTCACTGACTCACGTATACAAGTTCTAACCCACTCCCAGATGAGCTAGAAACTTGACATTTGGCACACTTGTAGCTTTTACCGAGTAGCCGACAGGAAAATTCCAAAAATTAGAAATTTTAAATTTTTTACCTGAAAAAAATCAAAATGGCGGGCGAGAATTTTGAATTGTGTGCAGAGGTTTATTTACGGCTTGATTGTGGGCAAACCATTGGTTGTAGAGCAAATCTAACAACATACTCCAGTTTTGTAATTAAACTTACTACAATTTTGATTAATATAATTTTTTGTATTTTTATAGGTGCGCAAAAAATCGTTAAATTTCAATTTTCGTTCAAAAAATTATATTTTTTAAAGGTTTTTTTGTATTTTATTTCGTTATTAAGACATTATAAAATACACTTAATATAATCTTCACTCCTCTGTTATCAAAACTGCCATAAAGTTTAATTTATCAGTTTAATAACCTAGAACAAATTCAAAATGGCTGACAATAAAACTCGAGGTGTTTGCACAATATAGGCTTTTATTTTAATGACACAGTGGAAACACTCAATGGAATATTTAAATTAACAATTACATTTTGAACAAAAATTGTCATATATATTACTGTGGCATGTACTATAGTTTCCTCACAAAAAGTTGGTAAAGTTGAGTTTTGTCGAAAACATGTGATTTTTTTAATAGTTCCTCCCATTTAAGCATGACTAAAAGAAGCTAGGAACTTAAAACCTAACGCAATATTTACCTGCACTTTTTTGTTTAAAAAAAAACTTATGTACAATTTAATAACCTAGACAAAAATTTTAAAAGGCTGGCGATAAAATGTTTACTTTTCTGCACAATAGAGGTTTTTGTTTTACTGAAGCTGTAATCTTTGGTTTTGATCACCTCAAATGAAATATTAAAACTAATAATTAAATTTTCTAAGCAAGTTTTTGGTTGCACTACAGTTTCTTCACAAAATGTCAGTAAAATTGAGATTTTTTATAAAAAAAGTGCATTTTTTAACATATCCTCCCATTTAAGCATGATTGTAAGAAACTAGAAACTTAAAACCTAGCTCACTATTTACGTTGACCATTCTGTTATCAAAACTGCTTTAAAATTAGATTGTTCATCTTTAAAAATGTCAAAATGGTGGATATTTAAATGTTGACATTCGTGATAAACCACTCTAACCCCCGTGTTTAACTATATAAGCATTCCTTAATCCACTTAGGTAACACCCCGTTATCATCTTAGGTAGCTTCACGTAATCATCTTGGTTAGTCCCCGTGATCAACGTTTGTAGCCTATTGTGACTAACTTATGAAGCCAGCCATGATCAGCTTCGGTAATTACAGTGATCAAGTTACAGCCCACCGTGATGATGTTGGGCACCCCCTTCCCTCACGATTACCTAAGTTAGCCCCTTATAATCAACATGGTTAGTTCCCTTAATCTACTTGGGTAGCCCCACATGATTAATTTGGGTAGCATCCAAGATAATCTGGGTTACAAGCTTCCCATTATTAACTTTTGTAGCACTCATTATCAACTTTAGTACGGTACCACCCATGATAATCATGGGTAGCACCCGGAAATATCTTGGGGAGCCCGTGATCAACTTGAGTAATATCCCGTCATCAACATAGGAATACCCCGTGATCAACTTGGACAACTCTTCTTCATCAATTTGGGTAGTCTCCGAGATCAGCTTGAGAATTCCCCCGTTATCAAGTTGGGAAGCCACCTGTCATCAACTTGGGTAGCCACCCGTGATCAACTTAGGTTGCCCCTATGAACAACGTAGCTAGCTCCCCGTGATTTAACTAGAGTAGCAACTGTGATTAGCTTGGGTAGCAACTGTGATCAGTTTTGGTAGCATACAGCTTGGGTAATCAACCGTGATCATCTTGGATAGCTTTTGATGCTTAAAGACATAAGGGGTTTGGGGATTTCTTTTCCAGGCAATGTCTATGATTATTAAACGAATACTAAACGGAATATGTTAATCTAAACTGAATAAAATATAAGTTATACATTCAATAAATTGGCCTGAACTTTTAGAAGGTTTGAGGGCGAGGCCCCCAACGAGCGAAGCGAGTCGATATATAATCCAAAAATTGATATACTCACTCATCACGAAATCTCCGGGACCATTGAACAGATTTTGAGGGAAGTTAGCCTTTGAATCATAGAGGCCTATTAAAAATGGATTTTTTGGAGTTCCATTCCTAACGGTTAGAAATATCCCTTAAATGCTTATTTTTTTTTCCATGAGAGTAACACTGGAATTTAAATTAAAAATTTATTTCAAACATTGACATATAAAACATAAACATAACACAAAAGCTTGGCTAATTTGTTTTTATTATAAAATGTTTAAGGTCAATAACTAAGGTCTACTACTTCCAACACAATTACACTACTTTTCATTCCCCTAAAGTAGACTTAATATAGTTATGGATCTCAGCAATTTCCTAGATCACCATCCAGGAGCCCTGCGAGGGGGGTTCGGTACGTCCTGTCTCTAGGCCATTCCAGGAGGCCTTAGATGGTGCTAGTATGACAGTTAATTTGCCTGTCCGTGGAACCAAAAACTTCTTAAATGGCACTCCTACAGATCTAGATCACCCATCCATAACAATTATGACCATTGCTCCAGAACCTCCAAGACTTGCACCGGCACCCTCAACTGACGAGTCAGTCAGTGTCAGTATGAAGATTTAGTCTGAGCTGTATTGGAAGTGTACCTTCATAGTGATAAGGACATTATATATAAATCTCAATTACGTTTGCTCACATTTGAGTTAATTACAGAGAAAAACGATTACCTGGAAACGTGTATTGAATTAGTTTTTTGTTAAAGAATAGTACTGATGCACTGGTGTATGTAAACAAGTACTACAGAGGTCGTAGGTCGAGGTCAGGTTGGCAAGGCCTCTGGTAGCTTGCATTCCATCTCGGCACACCCATTATCGACTCTCAGGATCTGAGTCCATGCTTAAAATAAACTTAAAATAAAGAACAATCAAATGTAAAATACACCTACCAATACTTTGATTAATAAAGTTAAGTTAGGTGAATATTTTGTTAAATTAAATATATGTTTTGTCTTCTATTTTCTAATTTAGCATTTCCCCTTATCATTGCATCTTTATTTTCGATATATACTTTTTGATACTTTCGTTCACGATATTGAAGAGATTTTTTACCGTGATATGCGTCCATTTCTATATATGACGAAGAGAAAGCACCATTCGTATACCAGTTTTGGTTCTCTGTGGACTGGAGCGGTCTGACAACCATGCTTAGTCCACAAACAATTGACGCGCTGCGAAGCGTATAGTCCACAAACTACAGAAAATAACGTGACTCTGTTTTACATCGAGACGAGCAATCTATATATAGTTTACATGTGTTCTATCTTGGCTTCAAAATTTGATCAGAACTTTGAACTTGAATTTATGCTGGACAACAGGAAATGGTGCAACACTTTTACGGTTTTTTTAAAGTCAATATTCATCGTGTTTTTCTGCACTTTTCTATATTATTTAGATTGCCAATGAGAAACATACCTAACCTATTCAATGTATTGTTACAGGGTCAAAGGGTACTGTCCTCCCCGGATATTCCAGTGACACAGTTCACCTGCGTAGGACGCCCCCCTGGCTACTACGCAGACCTCGAGACGGGATGCCAGGTAAACTATCATGTTTATTTAATAGTAAGTTACTTAATTCTTTTTAATATAAATGTAACTATTTATATGAGATATATTCAATGTATGTAAAAAAAGAAACAAAAAACAAAACAAAACAAAAATACAAAGATCAAAAGAAACAAATTGTAGGTTGTACTCTGGATTATCAAAGAGTATCAATTAGAAGAACATCTAAAACGGTTAATTAACCTTAAAATGTCTTTCCATTATTAGATGAAAAACCGGTATGAGGAAGACAATTCGTGCACATTTAACACTATTTACTGTTCTTGTTTATAAATCACAAGACTCTCTAACTCCAGCCTGTTTGTTCTCTCGATTACCCTCTATAGCATAATCATTGGATGTTGCAGCCCTGAGACCTTTTCTCCAACATCCAACCCTATTTATGTTGCTGAAAGGCGATGGTTTACCAGCTTACACAAGTTCAACACTTCCTCCTTTGTTATTTCCGTTCTTCTGTAATACATTTAAGCCAACTATCAATGGTCTATTGGTAGGGAGATTTACTAAACCATAATTTAACCAAATTAATAGTATATTTCATAACAAGAGTGGAAAGTGGGGTTTTGCATGTTCGAGACCATATGTTTGAAGTGCGAGACTTGTCGAGCACTTCGAATGGTCGAGAACATACAAAACACTTTCACTCGAGTTTTGAACGATACTTTTCACTACACTACGGAATAAAAACAGATGTTGTTCACTGTGGAAATTTTTCGGTTGTAAACAATGTTACTTTCGGTAGTAAACAATAGACAGCTGTTGAAAATATGATGTTTCGCAGGTTGTAAACACATAACGAAAACAGCTAAACTCATAGTAGTGTAGTGAAAAGTCATTTTTTATTTGAATCTCGCCAAGTATTTCTGTGGGTTTTAGTATAGTGATATATTTATACTAAAACCCACAGAAAGCCTGGATGAGATTCAAATAAAAAAAGTCTTTAATTTGGTCAAGTCATGGTTTAGTGATTGAACAATGGAAGTAGGATAGGTTTAGTAAGCCTCTAGGTCAGCTGGTATAATACACTATTAAGCCGTGTTTTCCTAGCGACGCACTTTCTACGTCGCGTACAACGTACAACGCCGGCGTGGACGTATAATATAATACGCGGCGTAAAAGTGTTTTCCTACAAATGTTCAGTTCAGTTGTGTCATCCAGCAAGGTACCTTCAAGATGAGCTCGCGGAAGGTAATGCTTTAGTATTAAAGGCGTATTTAGACGAGATTGATGAAGAAGTTAATGTTTTAACAAAACAGTTTTGTTCAGTTAGAAGTAAACCCAGTGACTTGTTCAATTTTAGAGAAGACGAGGGTGTCTTTCAGTTGTTAATAAATAAGCACCTTTTAGATGATGAAATAAAATTTAAAGCTTATTTTAGGTTTACTAGGAATCAATTTTATTACTTATTGGAGATGGTTGAAGAATTATTGACGTGTGAACCTTGTAACAGAGTAAAACGGCCAATTTCACCAGCTGAGAAACTTGCCCTTACCGGTAGGTGTAATAAAATTATACTACTTTGATAGTTGCTCATTAATAGTTTAATGGAAAATGCAAAGCAATTACAAATAACAAATATACTGTATAAGAGAATTTAAAAATAGTTTAAAATTAAATCAACTGGGTCCATTTCAGTGCAATCATTGGTATATGGCGAATGTGCTGATGTGGATGCAGAAATACTAGAGTCATAAATTGAAAGTCGTTATACGCTGAACGTCGGCTGCTTCATTGTAACTCTGCATTTCCATTTGTGTTATAAGTTTTAACACTTTAATTTTAGCCTGTGTTTTCATTCTTGGGTTGAATTTTTTTACAGTTTCCGCCATAGACTGAAAGAATAAATCTATTTCGTCTGGATGTTCTAGTGTCATTAGTTGATCTAGGCGTTTAACAGTTTCGTTGCGTTCTTCTTCACGTGCACTTAACATCATAAAATTGGATGTCCTGCGACGATCTCCACAAGCTGTTCATCATCAGCAGCAGAAAATTTCATTTTCTTCGTTTCATCCATAATGTACACACATCAACAACACAGTAAACACATACACACAGTTGGAACAACTACAAACACTACCAAAACAAACCCACGAAGTGTTGTGATGCGCGACGTACAACCGAACTGACTGGTCTGAAGTCAGTTGCCCAATTACGTCGATCAAAACACGCCGGCGCACAACTGAAAAACGCTTTTAGGAAAATAGTCTAGTGGCTTCCCTGTGTATGACTGGGCAGCGCACATTATGCGTTGTACGCGGCGTAGAAAGTGCGTCGCTAGGAAAACACGGCTTTACCTTTTCAACACATTTTTAAGGAATTGGGAATCCTTACCCTGCCTTCACTCTGCATTATAGAATCAGCTCTGCTTGTAAGGAAAACCTCAGAAGTTTTTATAACCAACAATTTGGTTCCCTTATAACGCTCGAAGAACAACCGATGTCCACTTGCCCCAGATTTCTTCAACTCTGGCTGGAAGAAGCCCTTACTTAAATAGTGACAACATTTATAATAATTCAAAAACTGTTTATTTATCCCCTGAACTGTTTTAAGATCATATAAATAGTATATTTCATAACAAGAGTGGGAAGTGGGGTTTTGCATGTTCGAGACCATATGTTTGAAGTGCGAGACTTGTCGAGCACTTCGAATGGTCGAGAACATACAAAACACTTTCACTCGAGTTTTGAACGATACTTTTCACTACACTACGGAATAAAAACAGGTGTTGTTGACTGTGGAAAATTTTCGGTTGTAAACAATGTTACTTTCGGTAGTAAACAATAGACAGCTGTTGAAAATATGATGTTTCGCAGGTTGTAAACACATAATGAAAACAGCTGAACTCATAGTAGTGTTGTGAAAAATAAATTACCTCTAACAGTTCAAATTTGTTGTAATTTGTATGACGATCGTTTCAACATAATTATGCCATCTTCAGATACAAATAAAGGTTATAAACAAAAATAGTATAAATTATTATGACAAACACGTCTTTCTATATATTTTTAAATGTTAATTTATACTATTTTTGTTTATAACCTTTATTTGTATCTGAAGATAGCATAATTATGTTGAAACTATCGTCATACACATTACAACAAATTTGAACTGTTGACAGAGGTAATTTATTTTTATATAATTTATAATAAGCTTCACAAAGCTATCACCATGAAATCAAGATCGGATAGTTTTAATTGTCTTTTGAGGAAGTACCTATGTAGAGCGGCCTTCTACTGTTTGAAGGAAATGCTCTCTGTGGCTGATCGAATGTCCTAAAAACCTGACAACCACGTCGCATGAAGCGATTCCAGTGGGATTACACCAAGTATCAAGTCTCAGGTTGGATGCTGGAGAAACAAAGATCTTAGGATTTCACGGATCATTATAATATAGAGCCTGAGCCTTAAAAAAATAGGCTCTTCAGAGAAGACAAAAAGGCTGAAATTAGAGAGCCTGTAATAAAAAGAAAAAGTCATCCTGCAGAAGACGTGTAACAGCAAGGCTAACACTTATGAAGTAACGTCAGTCATTTTGACTAATTGAGATTTTTATGTACTACCTAATATACATTATCACCAATACACTACCCTTGTGGTTAAACGGCGTTAACCAACGGACATAAACAGCTCGCGGTGTACACTCAGGTCATGATACCCCTCCTCCCATCCAACAGACAGAACTTTTCGTAAGATCCTATAATTTCACGAATTGGTTCATTAGATGAATGAATATCACTAATCTGCAAGAATGCGTCTTGAAATGTTCATAATGAGATCTGCAGTTTATTTTTTTCAGGAATTTTTCCATAAAGTTAATTTACTTTTCCCTTTTCATATTGTAGTAGAGGCGCAACAACATCCCAAACTTTTTAGCTGGATACACCTGAGGAGAGGGTGGAGCAGCTTGGGGTTGGCTGCTAGTATAGTTCCTGTTAACCTTGCTGTTAGCTGTCTTGTGCAGGTGTACCACATGTGTACCGAGGGGAACATGCCTGGATTTGGTTGCTAGTATTGTGAAGTTAACAATACTCCTACTAGCTAAAAAAATTAGCTAAATACACCTACAAATTTAAATATCGATCCATCACTTTGGTCTCCAGTGATGTGGACCCTCCCTCCCGCCCGCCCATACACGAACATTGGTACTGACCCACCCGTTTCCCCCCCATACACCAACATTTGTATTGACCCACCCGTCCGCCCATACACGAACATTAATATTGACCCACCCGTCCCCCCATACACGAACATTTGTATTGACCCACCCGTCCGCCCATAAACGAACATTGGTATTGACCCACCCGTCCGCCCATACACGAACAGTGGTATTGACCCTCCCGCCCGCCCATACACGAACATTGGTATTGACCAACCCGTCCGCTCATACACGAACATTGGTATTGACCCACCCGTCCGCCCATACACGAACAGTGGTATTGAACCACTCGTCCGCCCATACATGAACATTGGTATTGACCCACCCGTCCGCCCATACACGAATATTGGTATTGACCCACCCGTCCACCCATACACAAACATTGGTATTATTGGTATTGGTAATGTTCCTGTTAACCTGTTACCCATCTTGTGAAGGTGTGCCACATATGCACCGAGGGGAACATACTTGGGTTTGGCTGCCAGTAATGTTCCTGTTAACCTCTCTATTACCCGTCTTGCGCAGGTGTACCACATGTGTACCACGAGGGGAACATGCCTGGGTTTGGTTGCTAGTATTGTGAAGTTAACCTTACTGTTACCCATCTTGTGCAGGTGTACCACATGTGTACCGAGGGGAACATGCCTGGATTTGGTTGCTAGTATTGTGAAGTTAACCTTACTGTTACCCATCTTGTGAAGGTGTGCCACATGTGTACCGAGGGGGGCATTCTTGGTTTGGCTGCTGGTAATGTTCCTGTTAACCTTTCTATTACTCGTCTTGCGCAGGTGTACCACATGTGTACCGAGGGGAACATGCCTGGGTTTGGTTGCTAGTATTGTGAAGTTAACCTTACTGTTACCCATCTTGTGAAGGTGTACCACATGTGTACGGAGGGGGGCATTCTTGGGTTTGGTTGCTAGTATTGTTCCTGTTAACCTTTCTATTACCCGTCTTGTGCAGGTGTACCACGTATGTACAGAGGGAACATGCCTGGGTTTGGTTGCTAGTATTGTGAAGTTAATCTTACTGTTACCCATTTTGTGAAGGTGTACCACATGTGTACAGAGGGGGGCATTCTTGGGTTTGGCTGCTAGTATTGTGAAGATAATCTTACTGT
This sequence comes from Stictocephala bisonia, assembly GCA_035578905.1. Taxonomy (NCBI): domain Eukaryota; kingdom Metazoa; phylum Arthropoda; class Insecta; order Hemiptera; family Membracidae; genus Stictocephala; species Stictocephala bisonia. The sequence continues at coordinate 390,700 of JAQJVL010000545.1, read as the reverse complement.
TACCCATTTTGTGAAGGTGTGCCACATATGTACAGAGGGGAACATACTTGGGTTTGGCTGCTAGTATTGTGAAGATAATCTTACTGTTACCCATTTTGTGAAGGTGTACCACATGTGTACCGAGGGGGGCATTCTTGGGTTTGGCTGCTAGTATTGTGAAGATAATCTTAATGTTACCCATTTTGTGAAGGTGTGCCACATGTGTACCGATGGGGGCATTCTTGGGTTTGGCTGATAGTATTGTGAAGATAACCTTACTGTTACCCATTTTGTGAAGGTGTGCCACATGTGTACCGAGGGGGGCATTCTTGGGTTTGGCTGCTAGTATTGTGAAGATAATGTTACTGTTACCCATTTTGTGAAGGTGTGCCACATGTGTACCGAGGGGGGCATTCTTGGGTTTGGCTGCTAGTATTGTGAAGATAATCTTACTGTTACCCATTTTGTGAAGGTGTACCACATGTGTACCGAGGGGGGCATTCTTGGGTTTGGCTGCTAGTATTGTGAAGTTAATCTTACTGTTACCCATTTTGTGAAGGTGTACCACATGTGTACCGAGGGGGGCATTCTTGGTTTCGGCTGCTAGTATTGTGAAGATAATCTTACTGTTACCCATTTTGTGAAGGTGTGCCACATGTGTACCGAGGGGGGCATTCTTGGGTTTGGCTGCTAGTATTGTGAAGTTAATCTTACTGTTACCCATTTTGTGAAGGTGTACCACATGTGTACCGAGGGGGGCATTCTTGGGTTTGGCTGCTAGTATTGTGAAGATAATCTTACTGTTACCCATTTTGTGAAGGTGTGCCACATGTGTACCGAGGGGGGAATTCTCGGGTTTGGCTGCTAGTAATGTTCCTGTTAACATGTTACTCGTCTGTGAAGGTGTGCCACATGTGTACCGAGGGGGGCATTCCTGGGTTTGGCTGCTAGTAATGTTCCTGTTAACCTGTTACTCGTCTGTGAAGGTGTGCCACATGTGTACCATGGGGAGCATTCTTGGGTTAGGCTGCTAGTAATGTTTCTGTTATCCTGTTACCCGTCTGTGAAGGTGTGCCACATGTGTACCGTGGGGAGCATTCTTGGGTTTGGCTGCTAGTAATGTTCCTGTTAACCTGTTACCCGTCTGTGCAGGTGTACCACATGTGTACAGAGGGAGGGAACCAGTTCAGCTACCGATGCCCCAACACGACTCTGTTCCAACAGCGCATGCTCATCTGTGCCCACTGGTACCAAGTGAACTGCAGCCGATCTGAACAACATTATAGCGCCAATCTCCTCATTGGACAGAGGGATAAACCTTTCGTTGATGACCTTATCTACTCCTCTCAGAATGGTAATATACATTACTTTTACCTATATTAAATAACCAAATCATTACGATTGACGTTCCTAAGCAAGAAAAGTACTAAAAATGTTTAATTTTATGTTTCTACTTTCACATTTTGTTGAACCACTGTCGATCCATTTTAATATTCATTCAAAAAAAATAAAATAGTTATTTCTATGGTCAGTTCTGACAGATTGTGATCTGCTTGTTATATTTAGCCCATATAGGAGTTCCAGCTGCGAAGGATTTCTCCCCACTGCGTTATTCAATTTAAAACTTGTCATGGAAACTAGGTAGATAGTAGGCGTGCTGGCAGCACAGTTGCAAGCCCCACCTATTACGTTAACAGTAGCTGTGACCATTCGTTGGTTTGATAAACACCAACAAATCAAGATTAGAACAATAAAAATTAAATCGTTGAGTTCCACTCCTTACATCATGGGCTCAACTAGCTTCCACCTTCAAGCTCCACTTTGTGTTCAACAGTGTTTAGTTATAAAAAAAAAAACAACTATGATGAACAGTACAAGTATGTTTATTGTTAACATTATTATTCATTGTATTATTGTTATTATTAATTGTTATTTGAATACCAAATAATGATTTAATTTATTCCTTCTAAGATTGATTCCTTACTGTTAATCAAACCAAGAAATGATCAATGTAACTAATGACGTAATGGGTGGAGCTTGGTACTGCGCTGCCATCACTCCTACTATCTACTTAGTTTCCATGAACATTTTTTAATGGAATGACACAGTAGGGAAAGCGTACTTCTCTATCTCACTTCCACTACACAGTGCATCTCTTGCACACTGGTGCTTTCAGTAGGTTGAAATCTAAGCAGCCTACTTGTAGTCAAATATAAGTTTTCAGCCACCATAGCTTTGTATTTATTTTCTATTGAGGCTCCCATTCACCCTACACCCCACTGATCCTCCAATTGGTAAAAGAAACCGACCAATAGAATTCTGTATTGTCCAAAATAGCCTTGGCTCTAAACATGAACTATTAATAAATGGAGCTAAACTAGTTAAATGTGTTTAGTCACACAGTGAAGAATTGTATGTTGATTTAATAATAATTGTTATATAATACAAAAGTATCAATAACTTTTGTAGACAGAATTACATATATAAACACATATAAAGTCCTTTATACAAACTTTACTAGAGGTTTATAATTTAAATTTTTTAAGAATCCAAATGTCTATAGATCTCAAATTATTTAGAGTTTACAGAAAAAGGTTAATGCATGAACATTAAGTAAATTATCAAAAAAGTTCAATTTATAAGCTGTGTAATAAAATTAATAAAATACATATAAAACAGCTTGTCATAAGAAATTATTATGATAGTTGTATTTTGATTGTTGCATGGGGTGTAGGAGAGAGTGTGCCTTGGTGATTTTGCACCAGTATTGTCTACTATAGGGGGTTGGTATAAATAATTAGGCCTATGATCGTGAATAAGTTGTTTCTGTGAAATGATCATTTCCAAGTAACATATTTTCCTTCAAAATGGTACTTGAGCAAAGAGGAAAAGAGTAAATGGCCTCAAATAATCTCTATCCTTATGCTCTTTCTAGACTAAGTAAATTAGAGTTAGTAAAATATATGGTATTCAATTACCTATATCTCTTGTACTGTCAATAATGAAAATATACTTTTATAATAAGAAATTTTGAAATAAATTAGAAAAATTATTTTTAGTATGTTTATGTTAAAAACTTAATGTGATGTTTTAGGAAAACAAGTTAAAACACTGCAGAATCCGGACACACTACAGAATCTTGGCCATTCAAAGAAGGATACTGCTGATAAACAAATAAATTCACAGGCTGGCCCAATAAACACCCAAGCTAATAAAGACTTCCAGAACAATTATAAGCGAGACGGAGAGGCATCTCTTGGGTTTCATGGTAAGACTACAGGGTTCACAAGTTCCTTTCCGACCACTGCATTCCCAAGCAGAACTCCTGAAGATTTATCTTCACTACCTTTGGCTGGATCGGTTTTACCAGGTGGCGTGAAAAGTTTTCAGCTTCCTCCTAATAGGAACAGTCAGTTATTCCAGTCTACCATTCCTTCTCTACAAAATCCTACTACAAGAACAATATTTGAATCTGTTCCTTCAGGATCACCTCCTGAAATAACACAGTCAATTTCTTTCACACCAATTACAACTCCAAAACCAGTACACCAATTTAATTTTGTTCAATCTACAAAATCTACGCTAAATTTCCATGCACAAGTAACTAATTCAAACACATTTCAACCCTCCTCATTTGAGACACAACCCTTGAATGGGAACGTGCTTCAAAAGAGCACTTCTAATTCAAACACATTCCAGCCCTCCTCATTTGAGACACAATCCTTAAACGGGAACGTGCTTCAACAGAGCACTTCTGAGTCTAGTAGAGATAGTTTAGATTTTCAATCTCCATCTGATCAAAAACAAGATCTGACTGTAGCATCACAGGAAAATGCTTATAGTAGCAGGTTATCAACTACAGTTTCTCCGAGTCTTGAAAGTGACGGAAACCTTCCTGAAACTGACGTAAAAGCTGTCATCGAACCAACAAAGAATGGAAGTCTACCAGATGATAAGTACAACACATTCATAAAAAGGTTCAACCCTTACGAAGAGTCCCCAACATTTGAAGATAAGATTGCACCTGAACAGGCTGAGCCAGAGTATCACACTTTTATCAATAGATTTGTTCCATCATTTGGACCTTCAGCACCAGCAGACAGTACAACAGAGCAGCCAGAGGAACATGTGTTTATTAATCGTTTTGTCCTTACCCCAGAAGAACTGAAAAGAGAAAAAGACAAAGAAAATGTAAATCAGCTCCATCAACTTCAACCTCCTGAGCAGCTGACAGTGAATTTCCCAAACTTTGACCTCTCACCGCCTTTTGATGATGCTGATGACAGTGAGAGTAATAAGATCGAGCTCCATTTACAGGATACTAGAAGACATTTATTTATTCCAGAAGAAGATAATGATTTTTCTAGAGCAGACGCAGCCCCAATTGTGATTACAATTCCTTTACATTCACTGCAAAAATCTCCACCGATGTGGTTCAAGACTGATAAGTCAAGTGATCCCTGTGCTAGGTGCCATCCGGCATTTATCACCAACAAGGATACCTGCTTGCCGTGCGTCATTATTAGGTAATGAATCTAGTTGAACAAAACTTGTAAATATTTCCACGTTTGATTTTGTAATCAGGACAGTCTTGTGATATCTGAACTAGTGTTTTAGTGTCGACTTAATCTATACATGTCTTTAAAACAGAACTAAAAATAATGCAGTATTTCGTAGATATAATCAACGGATAGTAAATGTGCTTTCTAATGAAGAAAAAGCTATACGGTCAATAACTTTCTGAAAATAATACTGTCCCGCTATTCTACTTTTAAAGTAAAAATCAATCGTACTAGAATCGACCATATAAAGGAATCATTTCTTATAACAGCACTGTAATCAGAGACGGATATTGTGTAGTACTAACACTAACCTAGTGTGTTATATTTTGTGGTATAACTAAAACTTTCGTGGCTGAAAACATAGCCTACTTCTGAACTATGAGCCTTCTATAGTAGATAAAACCTATTTTATTGTATATACACATACAAAATATCTTAATACAGTCAGCAACATCCTAAAAGGTACTAACTTGAAATTATTTTGCTTTTAAAAATAATGTAATACACATTAATTTTATATTACCATAAATATTTCTACTTTTATCCGTCCTAACTAGAAAAACTTTCTTGAAACAAAAAACATCCTTTCAAATCTCTTAAGCTCAGATAAAGAATAAATGATTTTGATAAGATATATTTGCTTTTATAATGTATATAGATATTCACAAAATGTTTTAACAATTACAGATGTAGTTAATTTTTGTATTTACTAATTAAAAATCTGCTAATTATGAAATAATATAATTTTATTTGTGACGTAATGAAAATAATTACATTTACTAGTGTGATATAAACGTTACATTTTAAATTAAAACTAATCAGTGTCTTAATTCTTATGTCTCAAGATATTTCATAGATTTAGTGTCAAGGCTAGCCGTAAAAAGTAAGTACTGATGTAAACTATGGCATGCCATACATTTCATGTTAGTAAATAGTTTTTTTGTATATTCTGTTGTTATCATTTTAAACCTGATCCTAATTTTTTACAGTGATTTGTATACTATTTATTTGTGTGGTCTTAACACTGAATGAAATTATGGTGAGTAGAACCAAATAGTATTTACGAAATAGGATATTTTGACTTGCACTCTTGTACCTAATCTTTGAAGAAGTAAAGTACTAAAAACATAACATTAGTTATTCCCTGATTTGCACATATTTAATGGATATAAAATTGAATATTAATTTAATGGTAAGATAGTTGAAATGTATGTTCAAGCATTCAAACTAATCCCAATAATATTGTAGTGGCTTTAGTGAGAACATGGTGGGAAATTGCTCACTTAAAATGTAGATAAAATTTATATTGGCATTTTTATACTAAGAATTTATAGCTTGATTTAAAATAATGAGACCTTATTTTTTAATAACATATTTGTTGTTTCATTTAGCTGATATTGTAAGCTTATGTTCAGAACAAACAAAACCTATTAAATATTTTAATTATTAAAAAATATTCATTCATTTTGTGTTATTAGCCTCCAGAACTATTATATTATAGAAATAATACTGGTTTAGCACAACTGTTACCTTTTTCTGTCGTAACAGTTCTTCAATTACATTACTGCTATGTACATTTCAAGCATATACAACTTCATCATCAGGCTTCCAAAGCATGAGTGTTTGAAACATTAAAACCCTAAAATTATGAAATATGCAAACATTTAAAACACAGGTACATACAATACATGTACATGTGTTTTAAAGTGTTTAAATGTTTGCGTATTTCATAATTTTTGGGTTTTAATGTTTTAAACACTCATGCTTTGGAAGCCTGATGATGGAAGCCAGATGATGATGAAGTTTTATATGCTTAGAAATGTACATAGCAGTAATATAATTGATGAACTGTTACGACAGAAAAAAGTAACTAAACCAGTATTATTTCTAAAATATATTCAGTTGGAAAATTTTCTTTGTCATTTATATTAAACTTAAAAGGAAACAAATTACGTCAGAAACATCTGTATTTAGTGTTTTCTTCTTATTAATAGGCCTTAATTGAAATGTTCATATCTTGATGATCAGCATATTATAAATGAATAATAACAATAATGAATAAATTATGAGGAAGAGCGTCGTAAGACCTTCTCACAAATATACATTTACGTAAGATTAATGTGTACATAATTCATTATGTATAGAATTAAGCACAGTCTTAAATATATGCTACTTCTATACAATCTAATAGGATGTAAATAAAACTGCTGTTAAAGGAGTAACAGTTTATTAGAACTCATAATATGGTAAACAACTGTTAAGAAAATATTTTAAAACATTTGTACGAATTCTTCATATTTACATATATACAAAATAAACATACACAAAAATAAAAAAAGCTTATTGTAAACTGAAAATAGACAAAAGTTCCTTTAAAAACATGGCATATTATCAAAACCCCTGAAAAAACTAAAACTTGATTTCCTGTCCACTTGAACCTACTTTCCAAGAGACCTAACAAGGGTTAGTTTAACCTAAAATCTTAACCATTAGTAATACATTGGTAATAGTAAACGACTAGAGACACACAGGGCGGACTAGCAGTTCAAGGTCACTTAAGGGGATATGTTATTGAGTGCTCCTGGATAACTTGGTTGTTGCGCTGGAGAGCAGAGATGGTCAGAGTGACAGGGCGGGTCATATCCACTGGATGAAGAACAGCAGATGTTCGGGCTCCTGAGAAAATCTTTTGAGATATTTGCCCCTCTACTGCAATCTAGCACAAATTTAAAGAAATATTATTAGTTATGTTCTGGAAGAACTTACATCATATAGTCATAATAATATAAGAGTCACTTACGGTAGAAGACAGAGATACAGTTAGAGCAATTCAGATACCTGGGAGGTTGAATCATAGATTCCGTTGCTCAGTAGAAGGAAAAATAAAAATTGCAATGGAAAAAGAGGTATTAATCATATTGACCCTGGATTGGAAATAATATATAATTGAGAAAAAATATATACCTTGTTCAATCACTTTTATTTCATATACACTACATGTTTCGATCCTTAGATCATTTTCAGGTGTATATTGTAACAAATCTTGAAGGCATCAATAAAAATTTAAATTAGTTAAAACTCAATAACCTGAAAATACATAAAAACTGTTTTGGTTAGCTAGTTGTTATTATCACAGGTGGTGTAATATTAAATGTAAATATTTTAGTTTTTTTGTAATTTAATGGTGTCTAGATATCTTCTTGTTGTATTTATTAGTTATGTACCTTTTCTTTGTTTTTGTATATATGTATCAAATATAATATTAGATTGGAAAGATATTTGGTCATTAAGTAAATTATTTGGATCAGTCTTTTTTGCTTTGTAGATGGCTAATTCTTCTTTGACTTCGAGTTTAAGGCTTTTTGGTAAGATTTGAATAATGTCCATATTATTTTCAATAGATGTATAACTATGAGATTCGGATATTAAGTGTTCAGCGTAAGTGGATTGTTGGTGTTGGGAATTTTTTGGTATATGTTCTTTAAATCTTTGTTTGAAAGATCTCCCAGTTTGGCCAATATAAAATTTGGGACATTCATTACATTTGATACTGTAAATACCAGATTTGTCATAATTATTTGAGGTGGCTGGATTGTTTTGTAACAATTTTTGGAGAGTATTGTTGACGGTATGTGCAAGAACAGTATTGTTTTTGTTAAATATTCTATTAATGCTATTATTGATTTTCCCATAGTATTGCATTTTTATATATCTTTTTTCAGATTTTTCTCCTTCTTTCTTCTTGTTTTGTTTGTGTCTATTTATTATGGAGTCTATCATTTGAGTTTTGAATCCATTCGCTCTAGCTATATGTTTTATTGTAAAATATTCTTTTTTGTATGCTTCTTGATTTAAAGGATACGTCAGTAATCTATGAACCATGCAATTGTATGCCGCAATCTTATGGGACCATGGATGTGTATATGAAATAAAAGTGATTGAACAAGGTATATATTTTTTTATTCATATATTTTTTCTCAATTATGGAAAAAGAGGATTTAGATAAAAGTGGGTGATTATTAGTAAGTCCACTGGAAAATAGTTAAAAGAGATTAATGAAATATTATATCTGGAATATACTTTTATAAGGAGAGGAGACATGGACACATAGAAAGGTAGGTATAAGAAGAAGGAAATAGAAATATGGCTGTGGTGAAAAATGGATTGTGTACAATAAGGAGATAAGATGACTAATGAAACAGTATCGAAAAGAGTATCAAAGGAGAGACAAATAGTTAAATATATGTTGAAGAGAAAAAGAAATTAGTTAGGAATATGAGAGAAATTTGTTTATTGAGAGTGGCTAATGAAGGAATGAAGAAGAAGGAGGGAAGAAAGAAGAAGAAGAAGTGCAAATTGATGGATGATATAAAGAAGGTTACAGGCTACTAAAACACAAAGTAGGCAGCGGATAAAGGGACACGGAACATTTCATGGAAACTTTTCAACAAGTAGAAATACCAATCATGATGACAAGTAGACTTTGGATCATACATAAATAAACAAAATTATATACGTAGGTCAATCCTCGAGTTCTGGATTTTCTTTCTTAAAAATGCCCCTTGATCAATTGCAATTGGAGATTGATAACTGCAAGCATTAGTAACCTTATGGACTGTGTCAAACTGACTACCACTTTTATCTGTCTCATTTACTACTAAAAAATATGATTAGTAACTTAAACTTGTCTCATAGTATGTTACTACTTTAGTAAGATACTACTTTAACTCCATATAACTCCTATAGTGTATAAGAATTAAATCAATCAATAATAAATAAAGATCAAATAGTATTGCAGACTATTATATATCACGTATCAAACATTTTAGTACAAATAGAAAAATTTAATTTACTCAAGATTTGTACAAATTCTCATGAAACTAGAATGATAGCAAAAGATGGAGATTGTTTGAAAAACTACTCCCTGAAGAAGTAAACTCAAATTTTTGTTTCAAGGAAATACTTATTTTCAAAATATAATTGGTATTGGTTATGGAAATTTATTTTTGGATGTATTTGACATAGACAAACAAGTTAGTCAAAAAAGTATTTTAATTAAATATATTAAAACACAACAGAATAGCTCGGGCACTCATCCTTTAGACATGCAGAATTGGGCATGGCTAATTCCACACAACTTATGGACATAATCACTTCCGTTGAACTACGTAAAATTGAAAAACCCTGATATAACAGAAAATCAGTTATTATTAGAGTCATTGATCTAGCCTCATAAACTTAATTATATTTAGTATGTTTGTAACTCAACAGTATAATCATTGTTATTAAAAATACTATATCCCAATTTGCTGAACAAAATTACATTACAGTAAACTTTTTTAAATATGAAAGTTACAATTATTATATTTTGATTTATAATCTTAAAAATTTAACTTGCATTTGGATTTTAACTAAAACAAATCATAGATATAATTTTCAGTAAATTAAACATCTAAAATGGTTAAAATAGTGATAGAACAACAAATAATTTTTGCAGCAATTAAATTATTTTAAGTGTTTTCCTTTAACCATTTTCAGAGCTACTGTACACGAGCTACCAGGAGAAAAAAGTGAAAAAATGATATTTTTCGTTCTGTGGCTTATAGAGATTGTTAAAAATCCTTAGACTTAAGATTTGTTCTTTTCTTATTATTTTATTTTTTGAAAAAACGTTATTTTATAGTTAGAGTGAACTACCAGACTAGTAGTAGCTTACGAGCAGCCACTGACTTTAAGGTGGTTTGGCCGGCTTTTGGGACAACTGAATCCGCTAGCAGCGCTGACTGTTCATCTGACCGCGATCTACTCATATACTGACACTCGACTCTTTCCCCTCCCCTGGGATGGGTGAGGTATAATTGCAGGAAGTCGTTGAAGCGCGATCCTGCGGGTGCGGGTGCTGTCTCGCTGTATGTGAGCATAGGGATTGGATTGTGTAATATAACATGCGGGTAAAAGTATAACAAAAAGTTGAGTATGTAAAGTTAATCAAATTTGTAAATTGTGTGATAGTAAAAAGCATAGAATGCCAAAGACAATATTGTATTTCTCGTCATATAACATTAATTATTTAAAATCAAGTGTGATAATTTGCTGTAAAATTACATAATTTAAAATAACTGATGAACAAGACTAGTCCTCTAAGGATCTGTTTTTAAAATTTGGGAGTAATCGGGAAAATGGTTTTTTAATTCTGTATGTACCAAGAAAGCCAATATTTGCATATTTGATGTGATGTATTTATAACTATAAACATAATTTTAACGAAATGACTACTTGGGAGGTGTTTAATAACTGATATAAAGTGATTGAAATCGGAAAAAAGTGGAAACTTTTTTTGACCAAACAGCCTGAAAGGAAGTTATTTTGCACTGAACAGTTGATATAGCTACGAATGTTATTGACATTTCATAATCCTGACAGTCTGCATCCATGGTTACATGGGTATGATTAAAGACTGCCATCCATGCTAAAAAACAGCTGGAGCATCCAAGAGAGGGTGCTTCCATTTAACACGTGCATTGCTAACACAAAGAAAGCCATTAACTCTCTTGGTGCCAGAAGGTTTAAAGTTGTTCTCTACCAGGGCCAGAGGGTTACTTCAAATTTTTACAGCGTGCCATTAAATAATTCCTATCTCTATTATTTATAAATCAAAATTAATAATTGTTATACTTCACTATACAAAAATAATTAATCAGCCAATTAAAGAACATATTAAAAATACCTTTACACAAATAAATTTACTAGATAAAAAAGTTTGTCATCTCTTTTTTTCCTTTGGGCATCCTTATGATTATAATAAAAATAGGTGGTCTCTATTTAATCACTTAAATGAGAAGACAATTTAGTTATTAACATCCTGTTCAAATTTCACAATATTTATTTACAAATAAAAAAGTTATGACAATTTTGTAGTTGTTCAAAAAAGTTGTAAAACTACAGGGTTTGGAACCTTTTGTATAAAAAAAAAGCTAAATACTATAGAAACGTACTACAGTAATAGTTATTATGTAAAAGTATATGTTAACAAATGATATGATAATTCTAAATCAATAAAAGTTTAATTTTGAATCTTGTTATGAATTTTGTTTGTAACGTCCTGTTAACAGAAAGTTGGCACTTATGCACAGCTTTTTGGGTGCATGGACAACAGGAGGTTGGCACTAAAAGAGTTTAATCTATCTAGTGAATTATCTTTTTTATTATTTAGGCATTAGAACTTTGAACCTGTCTTAGCGATAACACAGATTCAAATCCTGGTTTTGACTGGAAGTTTTTATCAGTAATATTTACTGTGTAATGTTAGGTCCCTGAATAATTAATCTATCTGAATAAGTTCTTCTAATAGTTCGGTAGTCTATTTTAAAAATGTCTAGTTAATGGTCAGGGTAAAATTTAAAAAAATGCGATCAGCCATTCTTAAAATAAAAAAAAAAAAACCAACCTGAAATCCTGTGACAAAATTTGACGAGGGTTTATTCCAGGCAACCAAAAGACTGGCAGAATCACATTTCATCAGCACCTTCAGGATAAGGGGATTTCTATTGGAATAGCCTGGATCAAATACATCCTAAAAACAACAATTAAATAATTGATCAATGTAAACAGGTAATCTACAGTAAAAATATAATAAATCCTAACTTTAGATTACTTTTATTTTCATATTTGAAATTAATTTACAAACTTTTAAATTTAAATTTTTACTGTAGAGTTAACGGGCCATATCCCTCCATGAAAAACGCAAAAAATATGGATTTCTATTGCAATGATTCGGTCTATGAAAATAATCATATGTGATATATATAATTTTGAAAGCCTATTCTAGTAGACCATAAGTTGGTTTAATAACAAATTTAGTATCTCATATTTTATTCATAGTTAAATATGTGAAACTTTAAGTTTCATTCTTGATGATCATACATTGAAACCCCATAATATCAAATATGGTCTACTAGGATGGACCTTTGATAGTTATACAGCGTTAAATATAGCTCATTATATCAGAATCAGAACTTTATTATCCATTAAGTACATTATATATATACAATAGGATTCGTCACATGTATACTAACTAAAACATTGGAATTTTTATTAAACTGTCCAAAGAGTCATATCATAGGTTAAAAAATCATCACAGTTGTAAAAGGCTTGTTTCTTAAGAAAATAGGAAACAACATATTTAAATCTACTTATAGATAACATTTTGACAAAAGGTGGTAATCTATTGAACAATAAGTACTGCTGGTAATATTAAAGGATTTATGTAGTCTAATGCAAGGTGTTGTTAGATCAGCTCGGTTTCTAGTTAAGTGGTTGTGACAATTTTCTTGTGTAGTGAAACTAGCAAGGTTTTCTTTGACATAAATCAGATTAGAATAAATATATAAACTTGGAAGAGTCATTATCTTTAAATCAATAAAGCTACTTTTACATGAATCTCTATTTCCTAAACCTAAGATACAGCGAATGGCTTTTTTCTGCCAGAGAAATGCTTTATTTGAATTACAAGAGTTACCCCATAATCGTATGCCATAATTTAAATGTGAATGAAAAAGTCCATAATAGGCTAGAAGTAGAGTGTCATGGTCTACAAGAGACTTAAGCTTTCTCAAGACAAAAGTAGCTCTAGCTAGAACTTTACATAACTGGTCAACATGGTCACTCCAAGTTAACTTATTGTCTAATCTGATACCCAATACTCTAACTGAGTTGGTATAGTTGATACTATCTTTGTCAATGTTGTTTTTCAGAGTGAATATTATTTTTTCAGTTTTGTTCTCATTAAGTGATAAAATATTTGCTAAGTACCAGGCTTTATAATAACTAACATGAATCTTAAAGTTGAAATAGGAAAAGCATGTTTTGGTCCACTGACGGTATCATTGTATTACTACTATAAGGCAGTTTGGGCTTGTCGACTTCTAGGAGTGACTGGTCAGTTTGGGAAACGGCTACCTTAAGTTCAGTTCCCAAAAGAGAAATCATAAAAATAATCTATTTTCTTCAAAGGGATGTTTTTGTAAGGATGGTTATACATATTTAATCAAAAATGTTCAAATAATTTTCGAACTATGTCAAATGTCAAAAAATTAGTTTCAACCTAGCTCGTCATTTTTTACTATTGCAAACGTTATTTTTGCCACATTTAGCATTTTTATAAATCTAGTTTTACTAAATGATTTAATATATTTATCAAACCTCTATAAGTCCTGTCATGTCAGGGCTGGAGAAATCATTTAGATATTCAAGGAGTGTTGTCCTGTTGAAGTCAAATGTGTAGGGAGGATCTTGGCTCAGATTAACGAGCAGATCTGGAGCATGCCATTGGAGTGCTCGCAGCTGGTCGGCCAGGCAGCGGATCATGTGGTCCTTGACTCGACACTTAACGAGTAAGGACTGAGGAGAAAGGGGAGACAAGCTGAGAGCTCCCGCTGGCTTACCCGACACCTTCCACTCCCTCTCCAACTGCAAGTAGATAATATTCACACTTAAAAGTTAAAAGAGTTAAAGATCATCTTATTTTACCAGGCAAAGTTAGGGCTAAAAAGCCCTCTCTAACACTTAATGTTAAGGGTGACATTCGTACGACCACCAGTAACCGGGTAGGCGGGCTGCGGGCAAGGACGGGTTCGCTCAGACGGTCACCCATGCAAGGGACAGCCACGCTCGATGCTGCTTGATTCCCTTATCTTGCGATGACGTCGGAACCGTTTGGTCAAGGCCACTAGCACTTTTGTGTCTGATTTTGAATTTAACCATTTTTTAACAATAAACAAGTAATATAATGCTTATATATTGAAACATTTTTTCCAACACTGAAGATTTTCCTCGTTTTTTCTTATTCTGTGCAAATTTTAAATTTAATTTCAGTTCACTTCGAAATGTACAGCCACAAAAGATTTACAAGCATACAAAAATTTTCGCAGATACACTACAAAAATTTTAAATTATATTTATATTAAAAATAGAATGGTTGTTCTTTATTTAATTTGTTATTTACACAATGTTTGTATCAGTCCAGTATAGTATCAAAGATATACTAGAGAATATAAGATATGGTTCAATACCTTTCGCCAAGATTTTTCTTTTAATTTTATATGATGGCTTATAAGTGCGGACTCTCCAGTAATAAGAAGCAACAAAAATTAACTCTTTCCTAGAATTTAATAATAATAATATTTATTTCCTCCAAAAAAATGTTCTACATAGATTACAATAATAAAGATTTTTATTACATTTAACCTGTCCTTTTTCTCCTTTTCATTAATGATCTTCCCAAAGGAGTTAATGGGACAACAACATGCCTATTTATTTGCAGATGATACTACACCCTTGCTCTTAAAGCTTGTAATAGCTTAGAGTTAGAAGTCAAAGCATTTACAGGATCTAGTTCTGTTCTACAGTGGGCTAATCAAAACAAATTGGAAATCAATAGTTCTAAGACAACAGTTGTTGAATTCAAAATTAACCACAGTAAAAGATCAGATATGATTTCTTATTATATAGTTTTTTAATTAGCATAATACGTGTTGGTACATATACAGTACAGTAAACGTCACACAACACAAATTTTACAATATAAGCACAAAATGCACAAATATATTACAATACAAGTACAAAATGCACAAATATTATGATGATCGATTTCAGTGAACCATGCTCACCTTCCTCAGACCAGAGGGATTCACAAAAGAATGGAAAATGGTGTTCAACAACTCAATTTATAGGCCTATGATCACGTGACCCCATTGGCTGGAATCGTCAAAATGGCGGCTGCTGTGATATTATTGGTTAATCCCTATTGGCTGTTACTTCTGTTCTTTTTAGTTGCTGAAAATACATTATTAAAAACTATTTCGGAATCAAAATTAACCTGTTCATTCATCAATTTACCACGATCCTTACATTTTTCTTTAAAAATAAATAACTCTTTCCAAGCATTCATAATACGACCCTTCTTACAAACTTTTAGAATATCTACATTTTCATCTATTTTATTTAAACTGTGGCTACAATTCAGAAGGTGTTTAGCTACATTAGATCTTTCAGGTTTCTTGTTTTTAAAAGCGGAGACATGGTTTTTATATCTTTTGCTAAAATTTAAATTCTGACCTATATAAAATATATTACAATCATTACAGTTAATCCTATATATTCCTGAATTATTGAATTTATCTTCACTTTCAATATTCGGGTGTAAAATGTTGGACATAGTATTACAAGTCTTAAAAGCTACTGATAAATTGAATTTCTTAAATCTATTACCAACTCTTTGTGTAAACGGTCCATTGTAATGGAGGGATACATTACTTCTTTTGTTCTTTATCGGATTTTTCTTTTTTAAGTGTTGTTCATCTATCGTCTTGAATTGTTTTATAAATCCCTCTGGTCTGAGGAAGGTGAGCGTGGTTCACCGAAATCGATCACCATAATATTTGTGCATTTTGTACTTGTATTTTAATATATTTGTGCATTTTGTGCTTATATTGTAATAAATTTGTGTTGTCTGACGTCTACTGTACCTTCTTATTATATTGCAGACGAAGCTGTAATACCCAGCACAGTGGTAAAGTTCTTGGGTGTCCTAATAGATAGTAACTTAAAATTCCAATCTCATATTGATTTGGTCTGCAAAAAGCTTTCAACTGGTATTTTTCTTTTAAAAGCTCTTTCTACTTTTTCTGAGAATGACGTCTTACTATCAGCTTATTATGGTATTATTCATCCTTTTCTGACATATGCTGTTACAATCTGGGGTCACGAGTTGGTCAGAACTAATTTTGTTTTTAAATTACAAAAGCGAGCATTAAGAACTGTTTTCAAAAAACACCATAGATTTTCTTGTAGGACACTTTTCTTCGATAACAAGGTTTTAACATTTCCCTCAATATACATCCTTAATACCCTGAACTTTTACTGTATTAAACTTCATCCACAACGTTCACAAAACAATGCTCGTTACAATTATATAAATCATTCTATTGACATTCCACGGCATAGAACTTCTTTTTTTAAGAGACATACTAATTACAATGCTGTAAAGTTGTTTAATGCTCTGCCTGCCTCAGTTAAGGAGAATGTTGATGATGTTGTTGGCTTTGGGAAGGTGGTGAAAGGTCTTCTGTTAAGTAAATGTTATTATAGGGTTAAGGACTTCTTAACAGATCAAATAGATACTATTTAGTTGTATTTTGTAAGAATGTTCTGTTTAGATTAATGACGCTATTATACAGTGGTTGTACTGTCAAAACAAAGTGATTTGATTCTGATTCTATTTCACAATAACATAAAAATAATTCTACACAGATCAATAATTCCATAGCAAAAATATAAAGAGGAAATAAATAGGACCCCAAAGGCAAGCCAGATTTGAAGCTCCATCATATAATATAGTTCCCACTTTTGCCACATTTTCCTTCTAAAATATCGATCTGAGATTATAATAAATATTAATAATAAATTACAAATAATATACAATACGTTCTTAAATAGCAGTTTCAGGCTTTGTCTAAATAAAAAAATTAACAATAACAAAAAACAATATAAAACTAATAAGAACAACAATATTAACAAGAAAGCATAACAATATTAATAAGATAAACTCACTGCGACAAATACAAATGGATAAGGACAACAGAAAGCAACATAGACAATATAACAGAAAAAAAGAACAAACAATAGAATTTTAATACGATATGCAACAACCGAATCATAATACCATCATAAGCTGGAGATAATAATGTAACAAACAATTTTAAAATAGAATCAGAACAATAATCTTTTTCAAATAACCATTTCCTAATCTCTCTTTTAAATTTATCATAAATTTTCATTTCTTTAATGTTATCAGGCAATGAATGAAACAGTTTAGGACCAATATATTAATATGTTTTTTATAGTATGTCAGCAAAGGTGTAGGAATCTCATATTTTTTCTATTTTTTAATCTCTCACTATACAATCCTTCAACACCAGGTATATTTCCGTATCTTTTAAAGAATATAACCAATACCTTATATACACACAGATGTCTAAGGGGCAATAAATTATCTAATATTATCTAATGTCAACTGAACTAGGCTTGGTATAAAGATACAAAAGAAAATTAGCAAATAAATGAATGTCAAATAATACAATTTTAGTATAGGTTAAAAAGTGGAAAAAAAGTTTACTCCTATTAAACTTATTTTACCATGCGCTGTTAACTAGTTTGTAGTTTTTATCAGTACAATGTATAACTAAGTATTTGTATATATTGATATAAAAATACTTACACCTTTAGTTACCGCAATAGAAGAAGATGGTTGATTTGCGCCTGTAAAATAATATACTCAATAATTTTAGTTCATTATATCTATTATTATGACAAATGCTTTTAAATGTAAAACATATCACAAGAAGATAGTCTCCACTAACTTGTTTCTGATCATGTTTGCATATATATTATATATTATATATATATATATATATATATATATATAATATATATATAATATTATATGGATTTCAACGTCAGCTACTAAAATAAAAGAAGAGGGAAAGAAAAATTGAAAACAACATTGAAAATTTAGAGTGTAAAAGAGGAAGGAAGGAGCAAAGGAGGAGGAATACTATCTAAAACATTGGCATTTTCAAATACTAAACTAACGCAAGTATTATATCTTTATTAGTGATATTTCATGAGTGACTAATAAAGATATATATATATATTTTTAAATAAATTCATTTATTCATATATGGGTCAAAATCACAATAGGAATAGCTCTGTAATGAGGCAAATACAAACAACAACATGGAGGACATAGGCTGTCATTTGTTGTTGATTATCCAATGGCGTAAAAGGGTGGAAAAATACTAAAAAACCGGAAAAACTGTAAGAACACTAAAAAAGTACATTGATAGTGATATTATGTCTTGGAGGTATGAACATATTTATCACACAGTATCTGTAACATATAAGAGGTTGTCAAACGATAACTGGGTGGGTTGATCAGGAAGGGCTTGATTCTAAGAAAATTTATATAAATAAGTACATAGATTTTTTTTAAACATCAAAAGCTTTTCTTATTTTCTCAAATGTTATGTGAAATAGGCTCTCATACCACACATTCACATACAATAATAATGACTCTCCCATCCACCAACATGTACAGTGATAGTGATCCTTCTCTACCCATCCAATCACGTACAGAAGTAATTACACTCCTACCCATCCAGACAAGTATAGAGTAATGACTCTCCATCCCACCCAGACACGTACAGAGGTAATGACCCTCCTACCAACCCAGACACATACAGAAGTAATGATGATCCTACCCACATAGACACGTACAGAGGTATGATCCTCCTACCCACCCAGACAGGTACAGAGGTAAAGTCCCCCTTACCCACCCAGACACGAACAGAGGCAATGATCCTCCTACATACCTCAGACACCTACACAGGTAATGTCTCTCATCCAGGTTAGAAGAGGCATGCAATATTTGGAAAGGCTGTCAGTAGTTGATACTACATTGCGTGTATGGGTGGGCGGGTGGGTCATTATTACATTGCGGAGGATTAAGGAAACGTTCTTATGTAATATAGCAACTGTTCTATCAACTGTAGTATAGTTAGGTTAGGTTAGTTAGTTAGAACTATAGAGTAGTATGTAAGGCTACTTTAGTTTGACTATTTGCCACAATATAACAAACAACCTCACATACATTTTAATTGTAGATGATTCTAATTCATTTGATCGAAACTTACAAATATATATACTGTATATGTACTACTCGCCCACCCATACACGTACAGTGGTATTGACCCAACCGCCCATCCATACACCTACAGTAGTATTGTCCCACCCGCCCACCCATACACGTACAGTGGTTTTGACCCAACCGCCCACCCATACACGCAATGTAATAATGACCCACCCGCCCACCCATACACGCAATGTAGTATTGAATGTATGTAGAAATATGGGAATGCCTAATGAGCTAAACATTCACGTTCATTATGTTTGGCAGGACCAGAGTATCATTGGTAATTGTATTTATCGGTTGTTAGAACCCTTAGTTTCAGAACAGATTTTGTATTTTACAAAAGCAATACTTTTTGTAACTGATTACCATAGCCAAAATGTCATGTCTTCGTGGGATCTATCGTCAACTTGTATGCAGTCGGCCAATTTTTTAATCTTGTTTAAGGTATGATTCTAAGCTCTTAGGCTTAAGTAAGCTTTTTGAAAAAGAGTCTTGATCTGAAAGGACAAAAATAGATTTGAAGTATCTAATAACATTGATTATTTATTACTTACAAATAATAGATATTTAATGTAGTATGTATGATTGCTACTACTGTTGGTTTAAACTGTATTACATTTAGATGGGACTACAGTAACGCTCCACAACGAACTCCAAAAAAGCTGATAATTAGAAACACAAAATTTAACATTGGATGAGAAATCTATCTCCGCGTACGTAAATAAAATATCTAGTTTTCACTTGGTATTATTTTTCATTCACAATATTTAACTTTTTATTACAATCCTTGGAGATAAATGCATTAAGCATACAATAAACTATAATTTGGTCGATCTAATTAAATTTATTTTATTTTTCATGCAGACTTTGCAGCATTATTAGCAAAACAAAAATACCTGTTTTAAAAAAGATACACAAATAAGAAACCCTTGCTGTATATTTATAATTTTCTACCAAAAACTAAAATAAGCATTATTTTTATATATCCATCAGCTTTTGAAAATATTTTTACTGTCATTTTTAACTTATTGGTGTAACAAATTGTAAGAACACTATAAAAGACAATTGATAATGATATTACGTCATGAAGGTATGAAAAAATGTATTACACAATACCTGTAACATATAAGAGGTTGTCAAACGGTAACTGGATGGGTTGATCAGGAAGGGCTTGATTCTAGGAAAATTATATATAAATAAGTAGATTTTTTACTAGACATCAAAAGCTATGCATATTTCTGAAAAGTTATGTAAAGCATAAAAAAATAAGTCTACACATTTACCTTGGATTAAAGAAAAAAAAAACTGTACTACTAAAGCTGGCCACATTTTGCTATCGCTTAGTCTGATATTAAATTAGGGATATAAATTATTCTTACTGAATTTAAAATAAAGGTTGAGAATTTACTTGATTTAATGTCAAATAAGGTAACTTACAGTTGTTTTGTATAAATAAACAATCATCTGGTCACAGAAATAAACTTACAGAATATGATTTGGAAATAATATGCAAATAAATCAGCTGGCCACAGTAGCACTTTTTCATCACTAACATTAAATTTATTTTAATTTATGAAAAATGTAGGTATGTTGGGATGTGCTTGAAATGCCCTGTTCTTGTTTAAAAGCTTAGGAACTAAATACATAAAAACATTCTTGTACAACATTTAATGTTTTCTAAATATTTCAAGCAAATCCATTCAATACTTTTCAAGTGATGTGTACACAAAAATACTGGAGTTTGGCTTAAATAGATGTAAAGAAAACCTAATTAATTATATTTTTAAAATGATTTCCCTACGTTTTAAATTCAATTTTCACCTGTATTTTATACAGTTTCTGTAAGAAAACAATGTAACAACCAAGCTTTTTGAATAGCCCTCCTATTAATAATATTCAAAACTTGTTATATAAATACTAGATATGAAGCAATAACGAAAATATCAACTTAACTGGTTTAATATCAAGTTTATTTTAGCCCTATTTTCTCCTCTTACTTAAAAATTCTATAGTTAAAAGGTTTGATTTGGAGGTACAAGATAAAAAAAGTGCATTAAATTATTAATCCTTATTCAGGTTGGGTAAAAAAGCTTCCATTTAGACTTTACTCAGTAAAAGACAGTTTTCCTGTATGTTCTTATACACTGGATGTAACATAACACACACAACATTTATTTGCAAAACTAATGTATTATCATTTCGTGCAATTTCTTTCTTCCTCTAAGATCCTGAAGTAGTGCAATGAAGTTGAAAATTATCAGATTTAATGAAATACCAACAAATTAAAAAAAGGAATATACCAGAAGGTTGAGAAGATTTGATAAAAAACAGAATTATGCTGTTTATAAAGTCCACTTTAAAATTTATAGAGACAAACAGAAGACAATTAACACCTTTGGAAATGAATCTTTGTTCTCACCAATCACTTTATCAACATTTGGAGGAATTACAGTCTTTTATTTATTTTACTTTTTAATTAAAGGAGAGGGCATAGTAACCTCATTATGACCATTTTCCATAGAATATTGGTCAGTGCAGGGAATTTATCAGACAGAGTAAGGGGGAGAACCAGTCTGTAAAATAATATACTCAATAATTTTAGTTCATTATATCCAAGTGCACATTTTTATGACAAATGCTTTTAAATGTAAAACATATCACAAGAAGCTAGTCTCCACTAACTTGTTACTGATCATGTTTGCATCTATATATCATAATATTATATGGATTTCAATATCAGCTACTGGCTACAATGTCAGCTACAAAGCTAGTGGCTTGGCCAAGGTGAATATTACTGTTCAAGTCTAAGTCAGTATTTGAACTTCAATAATCCTAACTATCTAAGTCTTGGGCGAGCCGGTTGCCAAGCAGTCTAAGGCGTCAGGACTTTGAGTTTGGGTTAGAGATAGCGCTGGTTCGAAACCGGCCTAGAAAGAAAGATTTATCAGTAATATTCACCTTCTACTTTGCCGGTTTGCACCCTTACTCTGTCTGAATGAGTTCCTCGCACAGATCAATAGTCTATGAAGAATAGGCAGAGTAAGGTTAAGAAGGAGGTCAGCCTCTCCTTTAAAAAAAAAAGTCAGGCTCACGGATCTACTGAGTAGAGCCTTGGACTGCTCGGTAACCAGCTCTCCCAAACCAGTTATAGTTCAGTTAGAATTCAAACGGAAGAATTTTCTCTCTAAAGGATTGCTAACATGATCATAACAGGAGAAGTAATGTTTTAACTGATCAATCCTGATCTATCTAAGACAACAGGTATTTTTAGGGTCAGAAACAAGGTTCTATGAAGAACAAATAGACTATTGTATGGAAGATTAAATAGGATACGTAAAAGAAGGCCAATATGGATAACGTTAAAATAGGTGGAAAACCAGATCCTGTAGGACTATTGAGTGTAATTGAGGGGAGGTACAAAGAAAAAATAAGAAAGTGTGTGTTGTTTCATTGATCTTAAAAAGATTTTGACAGAGTGTATTGGAAACATCTAATGATCATCTTAAAGAAACATGTAGTGTAATGGAAAAGAGTAGCTGTTAAATGACCTGTATTGAAATCAGAGGGCAAAAGTGAAAATTAAGGATGAAACTTCAGACAAAATTGGATTGTGAAGAGGTATTAGAAAGGGATGCTGCTTGTCACCAAAACTGTTTAATATGTACTAAAAAGAAATATTTGGAGAGTGTGGTAATGGAAAAGAAGGAGTTAACATAGGTGGAAGAAGAGTGGAGTGTATCCGCTCAATGGTTGCTATCAGAGTGGACGCTACTAGAGAAGTTTGGGTTGTCCGTATTGGGTGTAATCAATGTCCGGGTGTTGTGTAGGGAAGATAACTGAGTATAGTTCAATTTTTATAATTGTAGACTCGAGGTCCGGAAGCGGCAGTAGGTGAGGGGCAAGGGAGCAGTGGCGTAACGAGGGGGTGTTTTGGGGCTCTAACCCCCCCCCCATTCCATCCAAGTTACAAATTATAAAATTAAGTTTTGTAGCTCATTTATAGTAAATAAGCTATCATTATTTTAGCTATACCAAATGAAAAATGTTTGTATGAGAGAAGTCATAACAAGCAATATTTTAAGTTTGAACGTCATGTGGTTGGATTCTGGAAACAAGTCGTTCATAGTCGTCCTCCAATGACATGGTCACTACCCGGTCAATCCTGTCTTACAAAATAGACTCACCCCTTTCGCTCCCGCTCACTGCCTGCTTCTAGACCTAGGTAGAACAAGACTAATAGGCTGTCCAGTGCTGTCTGTCAGTATTGACGCGCTGCATATGTTGTTATGCTGTTGTGATTTGCCATTTGTTCGTTAAAAGTTACCTTATATCTGATATATAACTTTTAACTTTTAAATGGATTAGCCATGCTTAATATCCATAGAGAGATTGACATCACTGTCGATGAAGTACGGTACTGAATGAGTCAGCCAAAACACCTCGCCGTCTAGAATTCAGACTGAAATAAATGTTATACTGTACTTTAATGTATTTTGATTTTTTTGTATCAATTTCAGGTTGTCATTCCAATTAATTATTTGTGCCGTTTTTATGACTATTGAAATATAGATGCAATTCATTGTCAGGTTTTTGAGTATTAAAAGTTTAATGTTGATGCACAGGAAAAACTGGTTAAAATTCCGGTACTTTTTTGTTCCTACTAGAGTAAAATAATTAAAACTTATAACAAAGTTTATTAATTCACATGTTATCACGACCATTTAAGCGAGAAAAAATGGTGTAATTGGATTTTTCATAAGCCTCTAGTATCTTAAGCTGCGTTTACACCAAAGTTGACAACTGAATGTTGACAACAAATTGTTTGTAGGAAAACGTTGTTCTCAAATAAGAGCAACAAGTAAAAATTTTTTGTAGAAAACTCAAAGTTGCTTTTCTCAAATTTAGAGAAACAAGAGGAAAACTTGTTGCCAAATGCCAACGAATTAGTGCCCAAAAGTTTAGACAGTAGTATCAAGGATATTGAACAAAGAAGACGCATTTATTGCCTCGGCTGCTAGTGTTATGATAGCCAGCCACTATACAAGGGGTCCTACTATAGTAGAAGATATTGGATGAAACCCTTGTTGAAGGCTAGGGTTAGGTACAGTGGCAGTGACATGATAGCTAATCTCCGAGAAGATGACGTTGATATGCTGAGTGGTGGGCTGAGGTGGGACGGGAGTGTCTGAAACTTTCTGCGAATGACCAGTAATGACTTTGAGTATTTGATTTCAATAATCAGACATTAAATCAAGAAACGTACACAAATACTTTACGCTGTCGCAGGGGCACGAACTCTATCATGGCTGAGAAGAAACTTAAGAAGGTTAGTCAACCCTAAGGCAGCCTTAAAAAATCCTTAGTTGCAACTAAGACATTAAGGTAGATCCATCTCTTTATTCACTTCATTTTTAAGCTGCAACTAAGCCCTCCTTAAAATTTTAGCTGGTGTTAACCCTTGCTAGTTCTTACTAACTCCATTCATACGAAACCTAGTTACAGCTTGAACAATACCTAGTCTTAGAAAGCTAGATTTTATTCACGTCATAAGTTTGGCTATTCTCTCCAGTCTGCATTGAGTATGAAGCAAATGCCAGCCTCTGCTTCGATGACGTCATCGACAAGTTTGCCTCTCTGAAAGCTAGGAGAGTAAAATATAAATACCAAAAACAATTTATGAGGTTTCTTGTCAAACAGACCATGAGCCTGTATTTTATTGTGTGTAACTAAATTATATTTTGTTTTTCATTGTTGTTCTTCTAAAGTCCAAATGCAATCCAAATATACATTACGCCTAGAATTAAGATACTATTTCAAACACAAAAAAAGTTTGATTAACGCTTGATTAAAAATACGAGCTTGGGCCTTGTTTTTGCATCTTACAAATTTAAATGTCTTTTATAGTAGGAATGATGAATTTCATACTTACGTTACCTTCGTAACACTCATTTATACTTTTAATGATTAAAGTCTAAATACTATTAGAACGCCAGCCCAAATTTTTAGTGAATGCTATCGAAATTGAGCGCAAACGAGCCACTATACTCACAAAATGTCAAAATCTTTGTTAATGTTGGGATAAAAGAATGTTATATTTTCAAGGTATAACTTTGACAAGGTAAAAACTGCTTTAAAACAATAAAAACCCTTCTATTTTGCTCCTAAATTCTTAAACATTTCTGGGGGAGAACCCTTGACCCCTCTTTCTGTGAGGGGAGGGATTTATAAGACCTTCTGAAAAGGGCTCTAAATCAACTGTATTCATTAAGGACACAGCTTAGGCTAGGTACGTCCCTGTCTCTTAGTTGCCATGGCTCTTGGGCTATTAATAAAATGGCTCTTTCTAAAGAACAGTCGACCTTAGCTAGTATCAATGACTCATCACACTAATTCACCACTCATATTCGCCCGTATCTCTAAAATCTGCATCTTACTGATGAATAATGAAGTCACAGATGATAAGGAAGTGTTGGCAGAAAATAAAGCAAAAGAGAAGAAGAAAGTCATAAAGACCTTGTCAACACAAGTGAAAAATATGACATTAGAAAACACAAATATAACAATCTTAAGCACATGTTCTAAAGTTAAGATTAAGTTCTGCCCCTAGGTAGCTCAAATGTGCCTATGTCATGTGCCACTTCATAGGCCTATAAGAATTTTAATTATTTGAATAATTTATACACCCTACTTATATTATTATGATGTTTATTTTGTCACTTACCATCATGCTCTGAGGGGCTGTGTTCTGTACAATACTTAAAATACGCCTAAGTTCTACAGCAACTGTACTTTTACACAGGTTACATGTCTGAAAAAACAAAACAATAATATTGTTATTACCGTATAATCTTTGACAACACTTTCACTTCAAGAGCAGTAGGAAACAATGTGAGGTATATTTTCTAAAACTTTTGCTCTCAACTGCATTACACAATTATTTACAATAATTTCATGGCTTCCAAAAGTTTTGCCCATGGTACAATGTGCCATCCTCAGTGGACAAAGAGCAGACTCATATTGCATGAGCAAAATGATAGACACCTCTAAATATCAGGAAGTATTTTCAGGTGAAACAAAATCAAACACATTCTAAAGATATAATAATTGATCCAGATATTTTTAAGAACTGTTTTATTAAATCTGTTTTAGAAACACAAGGCAACATACCTACAAAAAATATACCAGCAACTAACACAGTTCAACATTTTATTTATAAGGAGCTCCAATTAAATTGGACAGCTATAACTCCTCATAGTGTAACTAAAACAGTTTCTCATTTTTCTAATTCAAAGAAAACTGGTTTTTATGGGCTTTCCAATTATGTTGTTAAGAGAACTGAAATTTTAATTTTATGCTTAATGAATGTTTGTTTCAAGGTTACTTCTCTGACTTATTTAAATTATGTAAAGTTATTCTTGTCTATAAGAAAGGAGATACATCTCAACCACAAAATTACCAGCCAATCTCTTTAGTTCCTATTTTTTCTAAATTATTTGAATACCTCATATATATCCAATTTAACTTGAATTTTCAAATCAATAATTTAATTAGTAATTGTCAAGATGGTTTCAGATCTACCAAATCTACATCTGTTGTTTAAAAACTTGGTTAAAAATGTTCTTTTAACTTTTGAAAGGAAAGAGTCAGTTTCTGTTATGCTTTTTGATCTACATGATATTTAAACTATTTTTTGTATTTTCATTTAATGCTGTAATGTAATTAATTGGCTATGGCTGTTTTACAACAGTGTAAAAATAAAAAAAATCCTAATATCCATATCATAGAAGCATATTGTAGCATACCCATACTTGTCATATGCTGTACCGGTTTGGGGTTGTGAGAGCCAGAGGACCATATTTTTGTTTCGCCTACAAAAGAAGGCTATAAGAGTCATCTTCTCTCTTCGTAGAGATCAATCATGTAAAGACATATTCTAACAGGCTCTTAAGTTACCCTTCTATATAAGTTACCCTTCTATATATATATATATATATATATATATATATATATATATATATATATATATATATATATATATATATATTTAAGAGACTTTGTTGTTCACGAGGAGGAATATTTCTATGTTTAGTTTTCCCTCTCGTCTTAGATATTCATTCCGTAATATTCACAGTATTTCAATCCCCAAACATTCCACTTGATTTTTCCAGAGAAATTTCTACTAAAATGCTATTAAACTTTTCAATAACCTTCCACTATCATTGAAGATTGAGTAGGACCACCAGACGTTTAAGAGAAAAGTTAAGAATATGCTTCTGGATGAGGTTGTCCACAGCATCCTGGACTTTCAGGCTGGTAGTCATATCTGACTATAATAATTACCAATTAGTGTAAATTGTTGATGATTTTAAGCTGTGCAATTAGCTAGAAATACTTAATGACTTGGCTAATGCAATTTGAACTTGTTAATCTGGACTAATAAATGAGTTATTGAGTTACAAACTGAAATGTTGTGTTACTGTTGATAATATATAAAATATTACAGTTATGTATTATTATATATTATAGTAATGAGCGGATGGGTCACTACCTCTGTATATAGTTGTCACAAATATAGTAGGCTTAAATTTTTTTAAATACGATTAATTTTTTATAACTACCTACGTATTTAGTGCAAACTATAACATACATGAACATAATTTTAAAGTTACCAGTTTGCCCATTTAAAATTGTTTTAAGTGTAATTGGTTTTAAAAGATAAATACATACAAAAACATTTGTACTAAAATTGTACTGTCTGCCCTTTCACCGTAATATGCTAAACGCTATGCTACAGCAGAAGACTGTTGCTTGTAACCAAATCTCTTATGAGGCCTACGCAAGTTAAAAAGTTTGTTGTGTTGTTTCCGTTTTTTTGCCAATATTCTGGAAATAGTAAAAATTCACCGAAAGTTTTCCGCCCCCTAGAAATTTCCGCCCTGGAAATTGCCTAGTCTGACCATTGGTAAATTGGAGCCTCGATACAAAAGATAATAGTTAGAACTTTAAATAGAGCAGAACATCTAGACAATTTCAAACCATTTTTTATGAAACTTAAATTGATGACAATAATTAACTTCTACATTGTTCATATTTTAAAATACACTAAATTACATATTACAGAGTTTACATTTAGAGAAAATATACACCCACACAATACCACATGTTAAGACAAGATTGACCTACCTTAACGCCGGTTAGCAAAAACAGGTAATTCTTTTCTAATAAACTGTGTCAAATTTTTTAATAGGATCCACTGTAATTACCAACTTGTTTCTTTAAAAAATTTACGAACAAATCAAGTGACTGACTCATTGAAAACCCATTTATTATGAAGTTTTTGGATCAAGCTATACGGTAGATATAGATTTTTAATCCAAAGATGCACAACACAACCTATAAATAAACGTATGTCCAAAACTTACCCTGGAATGTTGATATGCTGATATAAGTTGATCAGTGGAATTAAGGAACTGGTTTGATTCATAATCTTTGATTACTAACTCTGCTCTTTGGCACTCGCTCTAAACAAAATAAATAAATAAATAAAAACCATTAGTTCAATTAATTATAAAATTATTTACCACTAGTGTTCCAGTATACATATACAGAATTTTATTTGACAAATACCTAATAACTCATTAAGTTATATTAGTAAATTAACTATCCATTTACATTATTTTGTTTATCTGGCTATGGAGGTTATCTCTGAATGAGCTTACTTCCTTTAGTAATAACAAAAACTAAACATGGTTATTAGTTCTGTAGTACCCACACTAAAAACGATTATTTCTAATAAATTATCTAAAAGAACATCTGCTATCTTAATACCTACGTTTACGAGAATCTCTTTATAAAAATCATTTAAAACAAGTAAACGTCACATTACACAAATTTGGGATGTACAGTGACATAACGGTACTGACCATCCCAGCCGCCTATTCCAATCTAGGGACATAGATCCACCAACCCACAGAAGTACACAGGTATTTGTTATTTATTTTTGTTATTATTTTTTTTTACTTTACTCGCCAGTTTACATGGGCTATAAAACCTATGCGTGAACTTTATCCAACGAGCGAAGTACCCGTCCGTTAGCTTAGTTTGGGTTTCAAACCTTGGACCTCGCCCTCCGCAGTCTGAAGCTTTAGCCACTGAGCCACCATGCCTGCAACCAGCTGTATTTACTCTCCTGTCCACCCATTCAAATACAGTGGCATTTGTGTTTAATGTCCTTCACTTGCTTTACTTTGACCAACTATCTCAAAAATATGCTACTTAAGAAACGTACAGTACAGTATCTCCCAAAAAACTATACTGTATTTGTTATGGAAGCCTAATATTAGTTTATGAAGAGAAAATTAATGGAGGTAGCTTGGCTTGTTGTAACAACGATAATATATACAAATTAAATTGAAGAATAAATTTAAGATTCATGAGTATACTTAAAGAAAGATTTTCTTTAGTAAAACAATCTAACAATGTTGACATTTTTAGATTGATAAACATAAATTGATCAAATAAAAACATAACAAAAACAGTATTGATTTTTCTGGTACGTTAAATGTATTTTAATTTATAGCTAGGCCATTTAAATTGTAACCTACTGAAAGCACTGGCATAAGAGAGAGGCACTGAGTGGTAGAAGTGAGATAGAGAACTACTTTTCCCTCAATGTATTATTCTCAATGTGTTATAGGAAGACGGTTGACCATGGGATGGCAGGGCAGTAACAAGCCCTGCCCAATATGTCATTAGCAGCAGTAACCATTAGTTGGTTTGATTAATGCGAACGTATCAAGCTTAGAACGATTAAATAAAATAAAATGTAGTATTCACATAACAATTAATTAATGATAACAATAACAAAATGAATAACTATGTTAACAATGATAGCAATGAAACAATCTTGTACAGTTCATTAAAATTCTTTTGTTCAATCAAAAACTGCTGTGGAAGTTCAACTCTTGAAGGCAAAGGAAGTAAGTTAATGATTATAAACCCATCATACAGATGGGTGTATGACGTATGGCAGCTGAGTAGTGGAACAATTACCCTCCGCTTATGAAACCCCCTGTGTGCTAAATAAAACACGCGGATCACTTTATGTCTGGCCCAACTATAGTAAGAGAGTCATTTGCCTTGTAAAAATATTCAAGTTGGATCATATGTACTTACTTTATATGCAGATGCTTGTTCAAATTTTGAATAAGAGGATAACCTACAATATAAGTGTTATTTAAACTATAGCAAAATTGAGAAATATGATATATTGAAGTCATTGAATGATTATGAGATAATTTGATTTAGAAATAAATTGAATAAATTTAGTACAGTAAACTAAACTTAAAAATGATTAAAATTTTAGTGATATAGAATTTAACAACTATTAGTCTATGATTAATGTTGCATCGTCACAATGAACCAATTATTACAATTTAACTAATAATCATGGGCTAAAATAAAAGCAATTTTTTGTATCATTTCATTACAATTACTAAATAAAGAAACATTTTGTACGCGAGGAAATGGTTTTTATAAACCAGAACAGAACTGGTTAAATGCAACAAAGTTTTTATTGATATATTTGAAAAACAGCTGTCAACCTTGAATTTTCCACTGACATAATAATGAATATGTTACATAATTCAGTATTGGCAGTAAGGTTGCAGCTTATTTACTCGTATAAATTACTTTTATAATATAAGATGGAATGATATTTCCTCAATCAAATGCCCAACTTAAGTTTATTCATAAAAGTATGTTAAGAGTGCTGATACAGGTCCATTTGAGTGCTCCAAAGAATTTAGTTCTAGACTTAACCCGCCTGTCACTAGGAGTAGCAAAGAACCTGCCTCACTAACACATATACGTGTTTTCCTACCATCTCTTCCTCACTGTCACCAACTGCACCACCTTACAAATGTTATAGAAGTACAGAACTACCTCATTTATAGTAAACTCAAGTGATGGTTTTGTATATTATTAATATACCCTTTAAAATTTAAATTTAACACAATATTTGTACAGTGGTCTTTTACAGACAAAAAATTGTTACACTCAAACACAAATTAATAAAGTTTTACTTTACTCTAGGTTATATACTACCGTTTGTTCACTAAATTCTCAAAATGTTAATGAAATATATCACACAGTTTTGTAATGAGATATGTACCTAGAAAGGCCAAATTAACCATATTAGATAGCCATCTTCACAAAGATTTTTTAAATTTTTATAATATTTCAACGAACAAATTTATTACTCGTAAGAAGACTAACACTTTTAATGGAAACAGAATTTTTGATTGAACGTTCTTAAAACAGTCTTTTACCATATATTGTAAGACGGAGCCTTAGGATTCGTTTCTTCCGACAAAAACATCTACAAGCCAAATCCACATAATCAATAACTTCATAAGAAATTAAATTTTATAGTTACCATAGTCTGTCGGTGGGGAGACTTGGTTGACTTCTTAGAAGCTGAAATGTCCGATGTTGATCTGAGGTCAACAGGGAGTTCAGCAGCGACTATGGGCGAGTCCAAGTCGGCCTGTAGCAGTTCCTCATGCAAGGACTCTGCAGGGCTGTGGGCTCCGTTGAGATTGCGAATCTCCTGTTCCTTAGCTTCCAGTTCAGCACCTACTCGGATCAACTGGCGCTCACTCTGATCTCGCTCGTCCCTTAGGGTTTTTCGCAGGTCACTCACTTCCCCCTGATGATAAGACAATGTGCTTTACACTTTGATATATACAGTCCAATTTTTTTTTATTTATCGGCTTCCAAATCATATTTTCAGCTTTAAAAATTTCCAGGATTATATTTTTTGTTTAAATCTTCCATTAGCTCATCTAATTTAAAACTAAATTATTGTTCAGATAATCATAAAACTATTTATGAATCCTAATTTTTGATATCAATGTTGTTTGAATAGTAAATCATATCAAAACCCAACTTATAGGTTGCATGATATGTAGATTAAAAAAAAAAATAATTGTTATAATACATTATATATATTTTGTAAATACATATCAGCAATAGATAGCATTATATTACACCACAAATTCATAGCTTAGTTTTGCACTAAAATGGTTCATACCTGTTACCTGTATGTATGATTTTTTTATTGACGAACAGAGGGAAATTACTTTTTTGACTCACAAAATTCAACTAAAATAAAATAATTAACATTGTTTAAGATTCAAACTATCACTGGTTTAAACTAATCCCAAAGTGAGGTTTGCCATCTTCTCTCCCCTAGATAGTATCCATAGTTTCTGTATAATGCAACATATATGAAAGATTTGTGACTTTTTTACGACACAAAAGTACGGTAATGGGTGTTAAATGCTACCGTATAGTGTGTTAAGTGCCAGATTAAGCACTAGGTGAACAAAGCAGCCACTTTAGAGTCTCAGGCCCCGAAGGGGCCTCCAGGGGTGTCAGAGGAAAACAAATGTTTTTCGATCAGAAGTGAATTGTTTTAACGTAGGTAAAATTAAAATGATGTATTGGGCTTAACCTAATTAAAAACAGAAATTGGAATAATGAATGAGTTCTGGGCCTCTATTTTAGAGGGGATACTCTTAGTAAGCATGAAACTACAATATGAAAACATTGAACTTGGTATCGCCAATTATTGAGTTCGCTTCTTGACTTCTTGGAATCTTAACGAACCAATTTCGATCATTACGAACAAAAGGGCTCTAAACTTACCTACTTGAATTATTCTGACAAGTGTAAAAGAGAAAAATAAATAAAATAAAAAAAAAACCAAAACAAACACAAGGAAACAGTTTGATGAAGGTGATGCCTGTGATGTTGTACTTAAGGGGAAGGAAAAATTCAAATTTCAGTCATTTTTGTACCTATTCAGGCTTAATCGATGTGTTAAATTGACGTTTGAAAGGGTACCAAATAATTAACTTAGTGTTCGGGGGTCTTGTGCGCATTTCCAGCACAATTGATGCTCAAATACAGGAGAGTGCTTCAAAGTTAATTGAACAATACCCTAATGACATAGAGCAAGAAATAGGAAACAAAAAATAATACAATTTAAATATTTCACACCTCACTTTGTACAACTCAGTGGAGTGCTTTCCATTGCAGCTTCAGAATGGTATGATCTTTTATGTGAACAAATTCTGCAATTGACATTTCCAAATTTGGCAGTTGCTCTCAGAATGTATCTAACACTTTTGATTACAAATGCACCAGGTGAACAATCGGTTTTAAAATCATCAAGTCTTGTCATCGCTCTACAATGGTTCAAGGGAGACTTGCTTCACTTGACATAATGTCTAGTGAAAATCATATTTTGGAGAGTTTGGAATTCGAGCAGCTGTTGAATAGCTTTGTTGCAAAGAAGTTGAAAAATAAAATTTTTAGTTCAATGTAGCTAAACAGTGAAACATGTAAATATTGTATATAATTAATTGTCATTTTTGTGAATTTCAAGTAAATTTAATTATTTACGTTTAATCTAAACATTAACATAACACTTATAATTATACTATTGTTTTACATTTCGTCTTTGGTTATAAATTAGTCTGAGCCATAAACTCCAATTATTAAACTCATTCAAAGTAATATTAAGAGGTATTGAGCCAATGTAAGTAAAGTATGCAAGTATTATGCTGGTAAATTCCAGTTGAACACATGGAATCCACTCTCCCCTACATGTACAGTGGTACTGACCTACCCAAACCCCTCACACATACGGTGATACTTACCCACCCACCTTCCCATACGCACTACGGTACTTACCCATCCATCCTCCAATACACGTCTGATGACACTACCGACCCACCCACCCTCCTATACACGTACGACAGTACTTACATATCCATCCTCCTAAACGCGTACGGTGGTACTTACCCACCCATCCTCCAATACACGTCCAATGACACTACTGTACGTGAGTGGTATTGACCCACCCACCCACCCATACACGTACAGTGGTATTGACCCACCCGCCCACCCATACACGAACAGTGGGATTGAAGTGGCCTTGATCGGAGGTTTCCGATGTTATCGCAAGATAACGGAGGCAAGCAACATTGACTGTGGCTGTCTCTAGGATGGGTGACCGTCTGAACGATGCCGTCCTTACACGGAGCCCGCCTGCTGGGTCACTCACTGGTGGTGGTTCAGAAGGTACCCTCAAGCCATTGGTCCTCAGGTTAAGTGATAGAGAGGGCTTCTTAGCCCTAATTTTGTCTAGTAAAATAAGACAATCTTTACATCACGAGACTGTGATGTGATAGCAAGTGTAAGATATTGGGTCATTGTCTGTTGGAGTGGATGGCTAGGTAGGTGGTTCTAGCCGTCCGTATATGGGTTGGGGCTGTGTTGTGGGAAGGGCCTCATGACCTTTCTTGTTTTGGGGCCTCATGGGCCTTAATCTGGCTCTGAATATGTTAAAAAAATCTTACCTCCAATGTTTGCACTTCTTCCCTCAATTCACTAATGGTCACCTCGTTTTCTTCAAGCTGCCTACAGGCAAGATCGTTGACTTTCTTTAATTCCTTAACCTGAAAAATAGTTAAAATAAGGAAAAAATATTTGCTTATGCTCCTGTTTTAAAGAATTTTTCTTTATTAAAATCTACAAATACATATTTTTTTATAACAGGGTTATTTGAGAGGCTCTTCTCCAACTCCACAGCAAATTTTACTAGTAAAAAATACTGTTAAAATGTTATATACCCTAGAAAATCGTGCTTTGTAATTGCTTCATTAATAGTTGCAGCTAACAAAAGATTTCAACAATTAAGTGATATTGAACACTTAAAAAATTGAACAATAAAGCCATATTGAAACCTAGTTTTTTAAGTTCATGCCTAAATCTCGTAATCCTAGATTACTCAAAAAATACTACTATTTATTTATTTTGTGGTTTTTCTATTTGAAAATAAACAACAAACAGAGGCTCTATGCTACAAACAGTTTGTTCGTCCATGTATGCTAATTTCCATAAAATGTTATGATTACTATAGGAATTGTAGAGTTATCCTTTGTTCTTTATTAGTAAATTATAATTTTAAATTTTTATGTTAGCTATTTAGTCACTTATTTCTGTTGCTGTATAGTTTTATATTCTGTATTTTGGAAATAAACTTGTATTTTGTGTCATTTTACATTTTTGTCATCATTGTTACGAGTAGAATGTGCACTGTATAGTAGAAGTGAAGGAAAACCTGAATCACCCAGTATAAAACATAATATCTAATTTTGTTTAACATTGAAGCACATGTTACACATTTTTTTTTCTTGGGAATAATTTATTTTAGAAATAATTGACATCTTCATTCTACACTGTTGTGTTCTTAGCTACTTTGTGTATTTTTCTATGAATTAATCTATATCTAATTCCTACTATTTTGTTTATTTTAGTGCAACCAGATTTTTAATTGTACTTAACTTTTCCTTATGCCCTTTTATAATATTTTTATGATTTGAGTTCATCTATACTTGGATTCTCTAGTTTGAAGCTTCAGGTATATACATAGATCCTCACTTATCCGACATAAACAGGCTGTGAGGACATTATAAAAGTAAAAATGTGGAATACTAGGGGATGATAATAAAAAATCTAAAAAGTACTGATAAACGAATTTTACTAAGAATTTACACTACACTAAAAAAAGAAAAAACAATTAATTTGTTGTGAACTATCCCAATACATTGCCCTATTCAAATTTCTTTATTGTATTTAATACTGTAAAGTTATATAACTGTAATACAGCAAACTAATACATAAGAACGGTCTGTGGAAATCACTGAATAAGAATGCACAAGTCACTTAATCGCAACCCCCCTCCCTACAAGCCTTGTATGTCCTAAAAATACCATTATTTTTAGGCACTCAACACATTGAAGAAAGAGATGTAGCCTGCTGACACAGTAAAGGTTTCCTCAACATAAAGTCAAATACAGTAAAGAACAAAAGGTGCTCTGGCTGGGCAAAAACCTCACAAGGTAAGTACTGTTTTGTCATTTCTAAACAGTAACACATTATATTTTTTTAGAACATTTTTATTATAGTATTATTTCTGGGCAAGTTTAGTGGTTAAAACAGATCCTCGGATAAGTATGTCGGATAACGAGGCACTAATGTGTATATTTCTTAAAGTTAACACCTTTAAGATAGATAAGTTTTAACAATGTTCTCCATTTTGGATTGGATGTGCATACCGTATTAAAAATTTTCATTGTTGGACTTAAAAATTATGATAGTTTGGTTTTATTAATAAAAATTAAAAATAATTGGTGGCGCAGTGCTGTAACTCAGCTACTTGGGGACAAAGTGTTTGGGAGATTGTAGGCGATAGGTTCCATGCTCGGTTCTCTTAATACCGACACGGCGTCCGCTCAATGGTTGTCATCAATATAGACACTACTAGAGAAGTCTGGAGTGTCCGTGTTGAATGGTAGTCAAGGTTCGGGTGTCGTGTAGAGAAGAGAACTAAGTGTCAAACTTGTCAGTTAGCTGAAAATCAGACCAACACTACGTGGTTCGGATTCCACGTAAAGCTGTAGGTCCCATAGTTACCCTGGCTATTGGGCTATTAATAAACAGTCCTTTCTTAGCTAAGTTGAACTCAGATAGTAACAATGACTACACTAGTTCATCTACACTCATCACACTCATTCATGCCTCATATTCGCCCATATCCCTACGATTGGCGTCTTAGAGATGAATAATAATAATAATTCCATTATATTTAACTCACAGCAAAATAGATGCTACAGAATAAACAAATAAATTCTGTGGTCATTAAAAATGTGTTTTTAATATATCGATTTAGATTGAGACTTGTCGTTTTATTGCATTTTTAAATAATTAGAGAACATTTAAAGTCATGCATAGTAATAAATACCTGTTTTTTTCTGTAACTTAAAATATATATATTTTATCTGTCCATTTATTAACATGTTAGAAAACTTTAAGTGGAGCCTTATAGTCTTAAAATTAATATTAAATAAGTGGTAGAATTTGTAAAAATATATACTAAACACTCTTGATTTGGAACACAGTATTGTGACATTTCAAGTTACCAATGAATCGGTTATTAGCTTCAGCTAGCACACACATGAAAATGATAAATTAGTATAAATAAGTATTTTAAAATTGATAGTGGTAATATTTCAAATTACTGGAGATCAAAGAAGGCAGCATAAAACCTCTTAACTTCTTAATATATTTTTAATGAATACTTTTATCTCCCTTCTCATCTCCCTTCTCATCATATGTGTATAACAAACGACTAAAAACGCACAACTCTAGTTTAAATACAATGTAAATAAGTACTAAAAGTACAAATATTGTCATGATCCATTTTAGCAAATTACTTTTACCATCATAAGACCACCGACATTCACAATTAATAATCATGTGATAGTCTTTATTAATTTATTCCCAGTAAATAATAAGAAAGAAGGAAACGATTGATAATATTACTTTACCGATAAGATTTCAATGCACATCATTTTACAATATTATTAACCAACTACCTTGAGTTCTTCAACTGTGGGTGTTAGTTACAAAATTAATGTTAGTTGAAAGCCAGTTCTATTACTATGCGAGTACCTCTGGTCTGAAGATTATAAACGTTGCTTCCAAAAAACTATTACTCTACTATAATATTTGTACCTTTTACATTTATTGAATAGACTTGTATGGAATTTCACCTATTTATTGTATCTACCAACAGGCTGTAAAATATGTATTTTAAACTGTCATGAGGGACATTTTTAAACTGATCATCTGACTGAAGATGATCTAGAGTTAAAAAAACAATTGTTCACATGTCTGTAGAAGTTTTTAAAATTTTAATTTCATTGTCATTTGTACATGTACAAACTCTACTGTTGCAGTGTAAAAATGATAGAAACACATAGAGATAACAATAAAAACGTCACTTACCTCTAAATGCTGCTGTAACTCTTGGTAAGCCAAAACATCCATAATGGTAAAATTAATTAAATAATACCATTCCTTACTAGCAAGAATCAACGTTTAAACATGTATTGGTTTAACAAGATAAACTTTATAAATACTTGGAATATTATAAGTTAAAATTTTGTTGAGTGAATTAAAAATTTCTATAAATTGAGGTTAGGTTATTTATAAAGTACAAGGCCGGGAATTATATAATGAAAGAAACAGCACGGCCTCAAAATTACCTAAGAAGACAAGTCCACTGACATAATGCACAAGAAAACTTAGTTGCTATTGGTCAGTGGTACTAAAAATGTA
This sequence comes from Stictocephala bisonia, assembly GCA_035578905.1. Taxonomy (NCBI): domain Eukaryota; kingdom Metazoa; phylum Arthropoda; class Insecta; order Hemiptera; family Membracidae; genus Stictocephala; species Stictocephala bisonia. The sequence continues at coordinate 352,156 of JAQJVL010000545.1, read as the reverse complement.
TGTACTTTATCTATACACTACATCGGGTTGGTGGACTTGTCATTTATCAGATAAATTGCATTGTTCTAAATAAATACTTCATTACTATACTTGAAATAAAACACACATTTTAAAACTGAAAAATAACTTTCAAATGTATATGTAAGTAATTATTGATTTAAGAATAAATTATGATGACTAATTTAATCGTCTTACCAGTCTTCTATGCTGCTCATCATCTTCATATTTCTCTTGCTCCAATTTATCCAAGTCTCCTAGTAACTCTTTAACCTTAAGTTTCTGTTGTTCCACCTCCTCACTTAAAGGCTTTTCAACAGTTTTCTTGAATTTTTCCAAGTTATTTAAAGCTTCTTCAAGCTCTTTAGTCAGTCTTACTTTTTCTCCCTCTAACATTTTCTTTTCTTTATCTCTTTGAGCTAATGTTTCCTGTAGTTTTGACAGTTCAGTCTCAAGTTGGTTTATTCGATCCTGTAGTTGCGATTCATGATCATTCTTGTTAAGACATTTCCTCAATTGAGATTCAGCTTTCTTAACTTCAATTTGTTTCTGAATGAGTTCTTCTTCTAAATTTTTGATCTGTGTTTTATAATCTAATTCCATTGTACTGAATATTTCATCTCCATTTTGTAACGTTTCTTGATAAAGCTTTTCTTTTAACTCTAGTTCTTTGATCCTTTCTTCTAAGGCATGACATCTCTCTGCCAATTCTTCAATTAATACGAAGCTCACATCGGAAGATACTTGAGAGTCATTTTGTTTCGTATTTAGGAACTGTTCTGTATCTCCAGCACTGGATGATAACGTGGTGCTTTGTGGTTTATCATATGTCTGTCTGAATTTACTGAATTTTCTATGTAAATCTCTTCTTATACTTACTGAAGAACTTGTAACTAGTGAGGAGTCGCTAAACGAACTATAAACTGCTAATGATCTATTGCCTTTGCCTTTATAAGGCCTAAGAGCATTAAGCATTCTCCACAAGTAATACATCACCATCGCTGGGACCACATTTTCTAATGTATGTAAACGATAACGTATTTCCATTTCTTTCTCCTCCATTTCAAAATTTTGCTGTTCAAATTTATTGACTAATGCTTCCATCTTTTCTGCGTATTTTCTAGCTTCATTTCTTTTTCTCTCCTCTTCAGAAAGAGTGCTACGGAGATTTGACATTGTTCTTGCATTTTGTTGAAGCTGTACTTGAAGATGACTTTTTTTCTCTCCCAAAGCACTTAACTTGACTTCTAGCCTAAAACAGAAAAAAAACATTGGTATAAAAACTACAGTTTTTCTAGTTATAAAAATGATAAAATTTTGTGAATTATTCGAAACAAATTGTTACGGTTCATTAGTTTTATAATACTGCGTAAAAACCCCCCTATAATGGAGCATAAAGCTGCCAAAAACCTCCCTCTCCCCCTTCAAGCAATATGTCATATGCCTATGGACAATGGTATACTGTCTGTGCTGAATATTTTCTGCTTTAAATGGTCTATATAAATGTCAGATAGAAAGCCAAAGATGTTAATGTTTCATCTCTAATCACAGTCATGTAAATGGTTTAACATGAGTTGAATAAAAATTTATTTAGGTCAAAGATTATAGGCTACCCTTGATTAGCTTACTACTTAAACATTTGGTTAGTTAGTGAGGTCTGTCACTACTGCTGGGACTACACTATCACTCTACAATGGACTACAAAACATGTGATGATTTGAAACACAAAATTTAACATCAGATGAGAAATCTATCTGTGGGCTTAAAAAATCAATGATTAAACCTACCTAGAAAAGAAATTCGCCTTGGAATATCTTATTCCATCCAATAAATAGGTAGTGTACAAATCTTAAAGAAGACTTAAGGAATTTAATATTGATATAGCCATAGCCTGTTTGAAAAGAAATATCTGTCCTAGAATAATAGGCTAACTTTACAACATTTACACAGCTAAAACGTCATTTAGAGATATATTAGACTATTTTTTCATTGGATTAAAGAAGAGAAGTCCTAATTACTGTAGGTTGATTAGTAAAATATTACAATGTTTATAAAGTAGCCAGTGGCTTATAGCGGCATAACAAAAACACTCTTCTAGTCTTTCAACTAATTCATGTGAAAGGAATTTAGTAAAGAAACCAAACCTCTTACAAAATTCATCATACAAGCTGGCTTTTTTATTATCAAGAATACTAAAAGTCCACCCAAAAATTAATGGATTTTAAATGTGACATTACACAAGAATCTATATGAACATACTTGTATCTAAGATGAAAGACAAAATCTATTCTGAAATAACCATGAAATCAGTGATTGGTGTTGTTCTTAGCTGTTTCAATCCGCTAGAAATTAGTGGTTTAATATATACTTTACCACAGCTATTAAGGGTGAATCAGACTAAATTATTATGTCATATAAAAAAAGGTCACTGATAGTATTTATAAGACAGAAATATTATTTATAAACAAATAAAACAACAGAAATGTTCATAAAATCAAATATTTACAAATGTATTATAACAACACATACAATCAGCTGGTATAAATAAATTAGAGTTTCAAAGAGATTAGCAATACTTTCCTTTACAGAGGCATTTACATATTATGTTTATATTTGTATCTAAAGATACCGGTAACTTACAACTATTCAGATATGAGGTCTCAACATGACTTTGTGCATTTTAATGTGAATATTAAATATTACTTGAGTTTAGGATGAGTGCGGATGACATTTGTAATCTGGTCTAAATGCCCTTGACTTATGCTCAGAAAGGACCATTTATTTTCTCCATTGTAACATTAGAACATATTGTAAATTTATAAATCAAACTTTTCTAAGTTTGTATACATGAAAATCACAACACAGTGAATGGATTCACTTAAAATATTTACACAATATTGCATTTATGAACAAGAGTGTCTTATTTATTCATGTCATAATATTATTAACGGGAACAGGGCATATCAACCACTTACCGACCTACCTACATTTCACAAATTAAAATAAATCTTAATGCTGAAATAGTGCAACTGTGACCAGCTGATTTATGTGAATATTATATCCTAATCATATGCTGTTTATTACTGTGACTAGATGATTGTTTATTCATGGAAATAACTGAACAGTAAGTTATTGACCAGTCCATAGTTCTGAGAGTGTGGTTTGAGCATGCGCATCAATGGATTTCCCTCTTCGACGAAGGTTGTACAATCATTAAAAAAGATAAACATCTTCGACATAAAACTTAGAAAACACTTCCACTTGACTGGTAGATTTAGTTACCAGTATTTAATAGAATAGTCAAACCAGAACCAGCTGATTTCGCAAACCAGCAAAAAATAAAAAATATTGGTAAGAACAAAACTTTTTAGACTATTTTATTACCAATCTGTCAGTATAAAAACATTAAAAAACACAGACAAAAACAACTGTAACACAAATTTAAATGTGTCTCGATTATTTTTTGTCCAATTCTAGTTATTTTAACACTGACAAATTGGCAATGAAATTGTCTAAAAAAAACCATGTTCTTGGTAATATTTTGCATTTTTTGCAGTTTTGCCGCAAATTCCATTAAACATTTAAAATAGCCGCCATTTTGAAACTAAACATTGGATCAAGTTGATTTTTTGTTCTAGAATAGGTTTTTACTATCTGAACATGCATAGTGAGTTTTATAAAGATTGGTTAAGTCAACTTGGATACAAAAATTCTGTTGTTAAAAAAAAACAAAATGACGGATTCGTTTTGGAAAAAATTATTCTTGATTTTCTCTTTATTTGGACCTATTAACAATTTTCCGAAGTTTTGCACTTTACTTTTGGGATACTCTGTATATGTAACATTCACAACCTTGAATGTAATAACACATAAATAACTTACTTTTGACACCTCAATCTGGTATCATTTTCAGCCTCTTCAAATTCACACTTCTCCTCTTCAAGAAATCGGTTTTCTTCTTTCAAATGCCTGACTGCGTTTTGAAGATGTTTTACTTGTGCTGCAAGTAGCACTTCTTTTTCTAACCTCATTGCCAATAACTTTGCTTGTTCATCTCCTTTGCTTTCATAAATGGCCAGTTTATCTTCTAATATTTGAGCTCTTTCTCTATAAAACATAAGGTCTTTGAAAGAAGCTTCCGTTAGGAACTCAGAATCAGCCTCAGACGTTTTCAACAATTTCTTGTTTCCCCCCTTCTCCTCTATCCGCTCACGGATCTGTGTTAGTTTTCGGATCTCTGCACCTAGATCCCCTGGAGGAGGATCGAAGGTCCAGTCTGTTTGTGTCCCTGTATGGAGTAGGCAGCCCACTAGCCCTCCCTCCTCGAAGATCCCACTCTCTTGCATGCAGTCTTGTTCCCGCACAACTCGCTTCAATGGTATATCATCTCTCACTTCTCTGCCTTGGTAGGTGGGCGAGAGGTCAGTGAAAGGCAGGACTGTAGCGATGATTCTACTTGGTGACTTAGCATGATCCCCGTTGATTGCTGGTATGGGATCATATGTTTTTGTCTGAAAACAATATATCTATAAGTTGAACTGTTAACACAGATGATGAACTAACTAGTTGAGCTTAAAATTAAACTACGTTTCTATCAATGCAGTATAATATTGTAAAAACAAAATGCAAATTCCTGAACATTCATTTAGTTAATCTTTTAAGATCCAAGCAATATTATGGATTTAAATTAATTATACATTACAAAAAGCGGTTAGAGGAAAGATCATCAAGGAAATCCGATCATTTTGAATATTACATACAATTAAAGCACATTACAAATGTCAGGAAATTATAATTTTTTACAGACTATTTTTAGTATCTATAAGTAAATTTTTACAAATAATAAAAAAGCGTGTAAATTTTGAAAATGATACCTGAACAAACTAACAAGAAAAGAAAATGTAAGTGCAAACGTATTTGAGGTACTGATCATATATGTACCATTTAGAAATCATAGTTATTCGTTTAGTCTATATAAAAAGAGTGTCATACCTGAGTAGCTTCCTGACACATAGCAGCCAAGGTTGCCTCCAAGTTTTCAAGCCGAGACTCGTAATGTCTGAGCAGAGCGAGGGCCTGCTGAACACTTATCCTCTCTGAAACATTGTCCAGGCTTTGGCAGAGCTGGGACAACTTGCTCTTCACATCCCTGTTGTTTGGTTCCTAAACCCAAGAATTAAAACCGATTAGATTTGATTTTTCAGAATGATATCGAAATTTACAGGGAATTGACATTAAAAGGGAAGCTCATTGAGATCAATAAATAACTCTTTACACTCGTATTTACCTTTCTAGAGGACAAAGTTGGTTAAAGCCCAGCTTCATAAGATAAAGGTTCTCAGTTTGATCAGAATTAAAGTTTCAACAAATTTTGAAAAGGATCAGCTGATAACCACTGGCTTAGTGAGGTCTAATACTACAGCTGGTTTAAACTGCATTACATTTACATGGCACTATACTAGCGCTCCACTACAGACCACAAAACAGCTTACATTTTGAGACACAAAATTTAAAATTGGATGACAAATCTATCTGTGTGCTTATAAAATCAATGGTAATGTCATTGGGTGATTATACTCTTAAATAGGTAGCACCGCAAGTTTTGTAAGTGAGGTAGTACTGCAAATAAATCTATAACTTATTTTACTTCAGAGAGTTTCTTAATATATATATATATATATGTGAACAAATATTTGGCCTAGTAATATTTGTTGACAAAAATAAGAGGCCAAGCCATCATGAGCGTAGCAAATGAAACTTACTGCCAACTAGCATTACCTAGGTTTCATGAGCGTAGTGAGTGATGGAGTTGATACAAGGAATGTAACTGCTGATTGTGTTATATGTTTGTGGACTTAATGTATAGTTCCATATTTGCCATACTACAACCAAATTTGAAATGCAGATTAAAGTTCATTTACCGACTCTACCAACGACTTAAGAGAGTTCCTGCAGGAATAAAAGGTGGTTAGGAATGCCACTACCAATTCTTTATCTATTTGTAGTGGCACAGGATAGGTCCAAACACCTACTCATTTGAATTCATGACTTTTTGTGTGAGTAAAGATTTTATGATAGTAAGTTATCTTATTGTTAGAAGAATATCTTATACATTTATGTTCCTTATAGTCAGCACTAGCGGTACAGAACTATAAACCATCTACCTGGAGGCAAAGTATTGTGGGGATTGTAGGCTATAGGTTCTATGCTCAGTCTTCTTAATACCAATGTGAACGTGGTAGCTATATTAGCGTGAACACTACTAGAGAAGTCTAGGGAGTCCATTTGGGTGGTATTCAGTGCGTGGATGTTTTGTATGGGGAAGGGAACTGAGTATCAGGCTCAGAAATTAGCTAAAAATCAGACCATTACTATGTGGTTCAGATCCCATGTAAAGCTATAGGTCACTTAGTTACACAGACTTTTAAGCTGTAAATAAATTACCCTTTCTGGGGAACAGACGAACTCAGTCAGTTACACACTCATCCACATTCATTTTTAACTTAAAATATACATCAGGCTGTGTCGGTGTCTCATATCTAATTAAAGATTTCATGATGGTAGATAATAATGAATATAAGGAACAAAAATAAACATTCATTATTAAAACAAGAAGATATGTTTGAATAATGAATGTTTATTTTTGTTCCTTTTGTTTATATATTGTTATAGATTGCCAGACCAAATGAAGTCTCAAAAACACTGTGTGTCATTGATTCCTCAAAAGCTACTAAGCAAACTCATTTCAAGTCAGGACATTCTTTAAATCATGAGTAATAACTAAATAATTATAACCTAAATAGTATAGTTTATGAATTTTCATCCTACATCCAAATGGTTTCATTCATCACTAAAAGATTCTCACAAGTATCGAGTAATTAAAAAAATCTTTTCCCTTTCAATATTAAGTAAATTAATGGACATTTTATTAAAATACCATTTTAAAGTCTTGAAAATCTGCTTCGCTGATATCTTCACTCGTAGGTAGGGACATGACTCCACTGTCGCTCACATCATCAATCTCTCTGTCGCGAGTGTCAGGGCTTCTGCTTGGAGGTGACTGAAACAAAAAAAAGTACCTTTAATAATTAATTTCTTAAACATAGCGTGTTACAAATGAGGAAACAATTGCATCCCTTTTATTTGATTTCTAATATAGGAGCACTAATGCTGGATTTAAAAAATTAAAATTTTAGGGACTATACATTATAACAAAGATATTTATAAGTATTCCTTTTTCTGCACTGAACTTTTACATATGAGATTCATAACACTAGAGGGTTATACGTTTATATGAGTAAAACCTCGTTAGTTAGACACTTTGCCAACTACAGGGGTGTCGAAGTACCAAAATGTAGAACTATAAAGAAAGTTCAGTTAACATGAAAGATAGAAACGATTCAATAGGGTAATGCACTATAATTTCTTCATGAATAATTTTATCAAGAAGGAAGTGTTATTTATTAATGTGTATATCCTACTGCATTGGTATGGAGTTACAGTATTTACAAGGTAAACTAATGTCAACAAAACTAGTAATTTTTAACAATTATTTACTTTGAAACTGTTATTTTGTTTATCTGCAACGGCTAATCAGTTCAAAGCCTACCACAGACAACAATTTGCCATGTTACGTCGCCATGGCCAGTGTCGAAGTTTAAGGATTGTTGTTGAAGTATCGAGTGTTAAACTAGGAGTAAGTTCCACTGTATCAGGATATATGATAGTATAAAAAATATTGAACATACTAGGGGACACCCCTGCACGCTTCACATGCCAACCCCGTTTGAAAAATATATGTTATACTATAACGAGAACACTGCGCTCGTTACACCTCAGCCTTCGGCCTTGGCAGTGACTTTTTACTACAGATAATGGTAGGTCAACTGTATAATGAAAATGTCCTAATTTAATTAAATTTATTCACGCACATTACTTGGGGTGCCAACACCCAATGATATTACTTATTGTATTTATAAGGTATTCATTTCATTTTTATTTTTGTCAACCAGCTGAAGATCAATTAAATAAACAGAATAACTTCATTAGATTATCACTGAATCCTTCAAGTGCAGTAGAGCGGAGCCCTACAATCGAATGTGAATAAAACCATGTTTACAACCTTCCCTGATTTAACATTATGAAAGAACTAATCTCCTCAACATTACAAACACCATTGTTTACATTAGAACAGCTGTTAAAACTTCTTGGACATCATTATTTACTTATGAATGGCTGTTACTATTCGTTTCATTTAAATCTCTCTCCATGTTATTATTATGACAGAAAAACATACTTTGAGGGCTTCCCACAACCTTCAGGGTAAACATATTGAAGAATTAAAGCCTTATTGCAGAACTACGAACCAAGTCAAATTTTTTGACACCTCAACTGTTTAAATTGGTCAAGAAATAAAGGAGGAGTTGTGTTGATAAAGAAAAGGGCTTCACATATTAAATATAAGGATTCCATAGTTACACAAAGAAAGCATACACTACCATGCTTCCATTTAGCACATTACCTTAAACTGAAAGCTACTACAGCTGTGAGCACACCCTCCATCATCTAGCTCCAGAATACGGAACTCCAACAGATCATTCTGTTCTCGGAGCTCTTGGGCTTCAGCCTCTAACTCTAATTGTCGCTCCTGTAACACTTGTATCTGCTCTGCCAGAGCGATGTTGATGGCGTTGTCTCCTTCCCCGTTGGACCGTCTTCCTTTAAGTTGGTCCTCCAACTGTGTCCTAAAAATAGATCATATATCTACAGATCTACAATATTGAAATATCTTTAAGGATTTTGTTTAACATTATGGCATTATAGTTTTGTCTTCCATAAAAAATGTCTACCATAAAAAAGATTAATTAATCTATTTTTTAATTTAAAAACCAAAAGTAAACATGTACAGTGAACAAAATTGAGTGTCTAACTAAGGTTAGTAATACCATTGATTTTGTAATATATAATACACACAGATAGATTTCACATCCAATGCTAAATTTTGTTCCTCCAATAATCAGCTGTTTTGGGAACTAGTAGTGAAGTGCTAGTGTAGCTCCATGTAAATGTAAGCATGAACCAGCAGTAGGGTCAGACCTCACTATCTTAAAGTGGTGCAATAGGTTTTCAGTGAGTTAACTATTTCCCTATTTTATAATCAAAATTAGTTAATATACCTTCCCTTGAGACAGGAAAAATACAAAAAAAAAAATTCATCACTATAAATATTAGAATTTATGGCCTTAAAAAGTGGCCATAAATTCAGCTGATTTTAAATCAACTAGGAGACAAAACCATTCAAAGTACAAATTTAATTTTTTATAGCTACGTTTTTTAGAATAACTGAAAGCGATTAAAATATTTTCATTTTATTTCAATGTAAAAATATATAATTACAGGGTGAAAAATATGGAAACGCTTCCACAACATTTTTATGACTTCACTTGTAAAAGTGAAATCTTGTACATGATCTTGGTTACAAAGAACATACTTTTTGATGCCATTAGCGGCATTTCATCTTTTCAGGGGGACGGCCCACGAGGACTTAAAAGAAAATTTTCGACGTAAGCCTACTGTAGTACACTTACTTTGGTATCAAACGAAAGGCCTATTCAAATGAAATTAATTGCCGCAAACCGTCCTTCGAAAGGTTTATTCTTTCTGATGGCTGATATATATACTAAAAACGTGTTTCTTCACTAGCGAAGCACGTACAGTCAGCTAGTTGAAGTATATGATATTAGTTTTAGAAATTAATAAATGCAGTTTCAGTTACAATTATGTAAAATTGTAAATGTTAATTTAAATCAGATTTAAAATTTTTCCACTATCTATTTTAATTCATTTTGTAGTCCTGGCATTAAACATTAAGCAATTTACTTAACAAATCAATACTTAAAAATTCTAGAGTTCTATCATGGAATAATTTTTTTGAAACAGGTATTAAAAACACTTGTCTCATTATAACTGGTTGAAAAGAGGTACAATAACAATTAATTATGACACAGAGTGTGTTGTAATTCAAGTAGATCTAATGGAACTAAATGAATTGATGAGGATACAAGGTAAGTTTTTTCTATTGAAATTCTTATCACAAAATGTTTACCTAATGCGTTCCTCCTCTCTCAGCCTCACCATGGTGTTATGGTGAGTCATTTGAAGTTCCTGGTGTTCTTCCAGGAGCAACTGGTACAGTGTGTCCACTCCCACTTTCTGCAAAGAGTTGTTCAATCCAAAGTAAACATATGAATAGAAATAAAACATAGTGATCTCTGTATTTATGAAAGTATGCAAGCTAAAATGAAATTATAACCAAAGAAAACAAAAATGATAGTGTTAAGTCTTATTATACCTTGGAGACATGAACCTTGAATGTGAAGGAATGGAGCCGAATGCAAGCAGCTGTTTGGGCAAAACTAGAAAAGAAAGATATGAAAAGAGGAAATAAGAAGAACGCTGGCAGTCAAAATTATAAAAGAAGACATTGGACAGAATATATTTTGGTGGTAAAGCCATGTTCAAAGGAGGAGGAGGGTAGATTGCCAAGGAGAATATTAGAAATTAGGGAAAAGTAAAATAGCCAGAGGAAGATCAAGAAGAAGATGGTTGGATGGTGTCAAAGCAAAGATTGTAAGAAAGGAGAGCAGTTGGAATTGTTCAAGGAAGAGAGAAGTTGGTTGGACAGAAGATGATGGAGAGAGTTTGTTAAAACCCAGTTCTAGTGAACTGGAACAAGATCAGGATATATGTTTGTAAGCTACAGATTGTAACAGAAAAAATATACAGGCATTTAAGAAGCTATAAACTGTGCTACTATGGATTAGTTATAAAAAATAAAGTATTCAGAACTTAAATAAATCAAATGAAAAATGTCTTTATTTGTGTAGTGAAGTTAGAATTATTTAGTCCTCTCTTCCACTTAACCACAGATAAAATGAATATGAGTAAATTATATATGACACAAAATAAAAAAAAAAAATAAAAAAAACGAATGTGAATACAAAAAACTAAATATAAATTATAAAATCTAAATACACATGTGTGGGAGGTCAATGTCTGACCAAACATGATAGTGAGGACATTCAGCAGTTCCCTCATTGCAACATCTCCGTCATAACTTTCAGTGCCGTGTGACAATAGCTTCTTCTGAAATACGAAGTAAAGATGCACTAATTTTAGAGTTTAAAAAGAACTTATCCACTATAACTCTCCCCATTTTGCAAGATATCCTACGAATGTGGAAAGCTACAAACTCATCTAGCTTCTTAATTAATTAATTTTAAACAAATTCTGGAAATTTTTTGGTGAACTCAAGCAAACTTGAGATATGTTTAACTTGATGTTGTATCAAAGATGCAATTATTTGGTATATGGATGTGGAAGGGCTAATGATCAGTCATGTGTTATGGAGCTGAAAATCAAACTACAGATTGTGTGTCCATTGCAATCTTTTCAGGGGGAATCAGCTGGTCTTTATTCAATTGAATAATATAGAGTTGAATGGTCTCTGTGACTTAAAATGAACATTTTAAATTGAGGTGTTTGCTGATATCGTGAGATAGCTATCAGATACTTATGGTGATCCAACCTTTTATTTAACACCTTTTTATAAGACCGGGACTGGCATAATAGCTTTGTGCATTTGAAAAAAAAAACTGTTTTTGCAGAACCCATTTTATGGTTATTGAAAAACTTAGCTGAGATCATGACCTTGAACTTCGCCTCACATGTCACTTGGAGGCAGTATCCAGCTTACAGGTATCCCATCCTTATATACAGGAAGCTGTGAACTAGTAGGAATGTCAGGATGGTCTGAGGATTACCCTGGTCTCCACTAACTAACTGGTCACCCAACCATTGTATGTAAGTTTTGGCGCCACCAAGACCTTGAACCTCACATGTCATTCTGAGACTGAAACTGGCTCACAGGTACCACAGCCTTGTACATAGGAAGCTGTGAAATACTAGGAATGTGAGGACAGTCTGAGGAGTGGTCTAGTCTCCACTGACTAACTAGGTGTCACCCCAACCATTGTATGCAAGTGTTGGTGCCACCTAGACATTGAACATCACCTCGCTTGTCATTCTGAGACAGAATCCAGCTGACAGGTACCACAGTCTTGTATACAGGAAGCTGTGAACTACTAGGAATGTTAGGACGGTCTGAGGAGTGGTCTGGACTCCAGTGACTAACTATCTGGTCACCCCAACCATTGTATGCAAGTTTTGGCGCCATCAAGACCTTGAACTTCACCTCACATGTCATTTAGAGGCAGTATCCGGCTCACAGGTACGTCAGCCTCTTTAAGGTTATTCTTGTGTTGAGTAAAGCATTGTGTTTTTTGTGTTCAATTACTTCTACTGACATTTAAATCCCATTGCAATAAAACAATATCTTTTATTTAATCATTCAATACCAGTGGAATTTTATAATGAGTATTCTAACGTTGCTATGGGAGAATAGTCTACACCCATCAAGCTAAATTTAGTTGGACCTCCCTCGATTTGGACCCATGACCCTCAGCATTCAAGTCAAGAGTGCTAACATTAGCTAACGAGAGGCCCGTCCCTCCAGCTAAAATTTTTGAAGTCTGATCCTTGAAACAGGTTTCAGCTACTCCTAATTTAGAAACAAATACGTTTGACATCTGGGAAAATAAAATTATGTATTACATTATAACTTCTTATACTGTCTTAATGTCTGTAAATGTTCTTGATTACTACAAGGTAGGCTTATTTAGTGATCTATACACAAGACATCATTTTTACCTTTGTCCAGTTTCCGATCATATCTGCTGTATCAAATCCACCATATGGCTCTGCCTAGAAAAAATAAAGTAAATTATTTACAGGATAATTAAATAAGAAATGTTATATGTTCCAAATACATATGATTTAGTTCCATTCCACTAGTGAACTAAAGCATGGTTTCATCTCTGAATATTTTTAAGGAGGTTAATATGTTTATATTAGAAGCAGAGCTTAATCCCTAACTAAGGCATTGCTATTATTAGGATTTAAGATTAACATTGTTAATCTAATTAATCCTAATAATAAACCTGAAAGTTAAAGGAACCAATCTGACTTAAAGGTTTCAACATGAATTACATTAGTGGTCAATCTAAAACTCTGAAGTCTTACAAGTGTCAAATTAGATACGGTACAAATAATTCAAATTTTCAGAGTGGAAAGGTGGAATAGTTTATTATGGAGTACCACAGGGGTCTATTATAGGACGTCTAATCTTTTTACTATACAGTGTTGGGCTTAAGTTTGGAATATTATTATTAAAATTAACACAGTAAAAATATACTTGTAATGCCTTAAAAATTATGTATAACTTCAGGTAGGCTTACTTTGAAAATTTTAAGACTTCTTACGTATGCATGGATTTTAAAAATGAGAGTAAATGTCTAAATGCTTGACCTATGTACTAGGGTACATAACTGAAAATTTTCATGTTATTCCTTTTGATATTTTTAAAATTACTAAATATATTCTAGACATTACCTAACCTTGTATAACAATGACATACAGTTTAATACAAATACATCACTATATGAATTTGCAGATGATAAAACAAAACAGTGCTTATTAAGCAATCCTATAAGGATACATTTCACTTGAAAGTTATGAATGCACTATATTACATTTATGATTGGCTGTTACAATCTAAGACTAACTTTAATAAAAACAAAAATATAAACTTTTAGCGCATAAAAAAAAGTTGCCAGATTAAGTTTAATGTTTAATCCCAGCCAGTTTTGTTTTTCCATGTTTGCCATTCTAGGAATGCCACTGCAAGAACAAAAAAATTTAATTTTACACAAACATCTTTCAATTATTAAAATAATCTTCTATTATAATAATAATTTGGAAACGTAATTGGTTAAAGCCAAGCTTCATAAGCTAAACGTTCTCAGTTCAATCTCAATCAAAGTCTTAACAAATGTAGAAAGAGAACAGCTGATAACCTCATTTGCCATAGGAATATGACACTTTCTAAGGGATATTCAGCCTTAGTTTGTAACAATGACTACAATCGCTCATCTACACTTATTTTCTTGAAGAATGGCGTATTTTACTGATATTTTAATATCCTTGTTTAGGTACATTGCACTGTTGAGAGGAACAGGAATTTGTAGACTAAATTTTCGAATTACAAAAACCCCAAATTGATATGCACGCATAATTTTAATTAAAATTAAAACAGCTATTTGTGCTAAACATCCCTATTTTGAAAGAACTACAACTAAATGCAAACAAATGCTTACTGTTTGTTTGTTACTTTCATAAACAACACTTGAAGTTTTATTTGATATATTAAGATTAGTTTTAGTGGACAGCAAGTTGATTTTTGTAAAGAATTCTTAATTAATGATTGTGATTTGTTTTCAGTTTAGTATGTGGAACTTAAATTGTTAAAGGGATGATTTTAAATTTTAAAAATTCATAATATAACAATTTATGGTCCACTATGTTGGACCTTCAATAATCATACAGTTTCTCTATGAACTGTACAGTTGAAATAGAAAAGCACGTTTTAGCCCGCAGGTGAGTAGTAATCTCTACTATTGAGTTATTGGATTTCCAGCAATGACTTGGCAGATAGGGAAATACCTAAAGAGTCTGCAGAGGCTGTCGGTCATGTTCGTTTTAACCTCATAAGAACAATCATGCGTATCCAAACTAAATACTCATGTCTAAACAAATTTCTTTCAAACAAATTGCATTTGACCCAGAATGAAATTGTACACTGGAATTGCTTTGCAAATTCCTAATTGGCTTTATAGAAAAAAACACAAAAAATATTTAGTTTGAAGTCTTTATTTTCACCTATTTTTCAAAACTAGGCGTATATATTCAAAATATCTAGAGCAAACTCAATGCACAATATGATAACATTTAAAATCACACCTCATACACAACTTTTGGCCAATAAATAACGAACAGGATTCACAAATAACATTCTTCTTAAAGCATTAAAACCGACATGGGCGACAGTCTTTGCAGACACAAAATAAGTAAATAAATTCTCTAGTATATAATTGTAGTATTTCTATGTTGTGAATATATGTAGTACATAAGTGTACTATATGAGTGTAGTGTATGAATAGTAGTTTAAATTCAAAGAGTTTTTGAGATTCCAAAATATATTAAAATATTAATGATTAATAGATATAATTTCTATAGTTTTCTCTTACTTATGATTTTACTACTTAAGTATATTTCTTACCAAACTCAAGAGATTTATTTACTTGGTAATAAACAAGTGATAAACACAAACTAACCATATTTAAAAAACGTAAGCACCATTTGAACCATACTATCCACCCACATGGAACGGCTTACTCCATAATTAAGCAATCAGTATTAATTACGCCCACAAAGCCTTGGCAGTGAATTAAGATAACTCGCACGTAAAGACTTCGTAACATGGGGAATGAAGGCGCTGTGGAATAACATTAACTCGCACAGTAAATATCTTTCAACAGTAGCGTTATAGCATTGATAATAATGGTTATAGCAAACGAAACATATTATAGCTATTCTGTTAAAAGTATAGATTTCAAAATTAGTTTTATTTATTGAAATCTATAATATCGTACATTGTAATTTAAAAACAAAATCTGTTTGGTGAAAGAAGATTCGATTTATTAGGTTCCTTCTCTTTCTACACACTCTTTATTCATGACTTGTTTTGAATTTAGCTTTGTGTTTGGATAAGATTGATTTCATTGTGAAATGTTTTTATTGGAATCCACATTTTCCGGTGACAACCACGTCAAGGTACTGTCTACAATATTTACAAGATAACCAGACGTTTCGGCCATTCTGTGATGTAGCATCCTCAGTGGTCTCACATCACAGTATGGGCGAACCGTCTGGTTATCTTGTAAATATTGTAGATAGTACCTTGCCGTGGTTGTCACCGGAAAATGTAGATTCTAGTTATGATTCCGGCCGCTTAAGCCTAAGTTCTAAAATGTTTTTATTCCTTATCCATTTGTTTTTATTTATGTGTCGTTTCTTGCGTGTGCTTAACCACAGACAAAAAACAGAGGTCGCTCTCTTATAGCCACAGCGATCGCCTCAGTGGCAGTTATAAATAGATTACAAGTAATGTACATCTTTATACATCTGTAATAATAATCACTACGTTTATCCTTGAGGATTTGGGGGGAATAAAGGAGGGACTGACAAGACGCTATCAATCCCCAAACACAAAACATCTTTTTCAAAAACCATACAGTATGTAATGGGATTTGTTTTTTCAATAGACTCTCACTCTCTCTTAGGCTGGAGTCAGACACATCAAAATTTAGAAAACGTCTAAAAGGCCATTTGGTAAATTTTGCCTGTTACAGTGTTCGTGAGTTTTTGTCAGGAAGGTGACATAGGTTTGTCATATCATACAGGTTAAGTGATGTCACATATTAAACGCTACGAGCTATGCTGTTTCGTTTTAGTTAATATTAGTATGACTTGGCTAATGCAAATTATTATTGTTAATTTGATCCAATAAAGATTTTGATTTGATGCTGGCCCTGACATCGCATGGCAAACTGGAGAAATAACTACTCGGCATACACTCAGCGCACTATTAGATGCAACCTCTGTTTCTTTCTTCGCTGTGGTTTAACTTAAAAATTAAAAACATGGTGGATATTAACTTCACGTAGAATTTTTGCTTAAATACACCTTTTATGTTGACTTACCATATATGCCTCCAGGGAAGATGGACAGGAAACATCTTCGTTCTTTAGATCATCTTCTTTTTTCGTCTGGAAAAAATAAACCCTATTATTTAAAATTGCATGGGATAATTGATTTTTGTATACTTAATTGTAATTACGTTGTAAACATTATATTCAAAGTTAAAATATTTTGTACTATATAACCTCAATATATTTTTTTCATTTTGCCAATAATCGGAAAATTTACAAGAGACAATTATAGCGACATAAAATTTTTTTATATTAAAAGTAGTATGATAGATCTGTCTACTGTAGAGAATCATTCACATTCAGTAAAATAGATAGACTTTATGTCGAACGGAACAAGCTCTTTTAAGAAAAAAAATTCTAACTACATTTCTTGGTTAGTTAATGTAGGCTAGATTGAAAAGCTTGTGCAAAATAGTGGTGCGTAAGGCGTAGAATCGAGATTTTCGTGTTCTCACAGGGCCCGTGAAAATGTCTGTCTAAAGTTTTATCTGTACAAACATATGCTATAGAGGGTTGAACAGTTTCGTACCTAGCCTATATATTTGTAACGTAGCCTGACGAAACCCACAAGCCAAACTAAAACGCTGAGTGAAAGAAATTTTTATTTTATTTTACAGTCGGCGTCGAAGCACAGTGGCTAAGGGTTCGGACTGCGGAGGACATTTTGTCCAAGTACGAAATCCCAACTGAGCTTAAGGTCGGTACTGCAATGCGTAGTTGAATAAGGTTCACGCAAAGCTTGCAGGCCCGTGTAAACTTCCGAGTGAGGTTTTAAAGAGTAAAAAACTAACAGTTACAAAATAAAAAAAATTTCAGATACGATAGTTTTCAGACCGTTAAACTTACAAAGTAGACTTCAACCTTTCGTATGTAATAGTGTCAACAAATTATATTAAATCGTTATTTATAATTAAACGTAACCTCATATACAGGCACTTATCTTGTCAGAAAATACAAAAATATTTATATTGATTAGATAAGAATTTACCTGAATACAATTTGCTTTTAAATTGGCATATTAGATGGCATTTAAACACGATAGGAATACAAAATAAGTTACGTCACAAAACACAAATATATTACAGAATAAAAGTATAAAATTACTAACATAATCTTGGTCTTCGGGATAGCGTCACTAGGTTATGTACATAATTTTGTTAGTAATAGTGACGACTGTGGAAGCTATTACGTGAAGAAAAATCAAAAAATTCTAAATATATTAGAGTAGGCTTATTTCTTTTGTAATACATTTGTGTTATATGGCACCTTCACTTATCTTTTTGAAACAATTTTAAATGTAGGTATTGTCTAATAATTTGACGGATAGTTTGACTTCATTTAACGTATTCCTTCTACTATTTTACAGAACAGATGTTTTACAATTCATATCTTCTCCCAAGGTCAAAATTACATCAAGGACTACATCTTTTCAGCCAGTTGTTACAATTATGATTGCTGGTTATGTAAATGTAGACGTGTGACTTTTTTTCTTCTAATGGACAGGCAACAATGAACGTGAGTGTTTGTTATTGCAGTTGACCTTGAGGATGGTTCTCACGGACTTGGGTAATCAGCTGACCGTCCCACAACAAACTGTGAGCCGTTACGTCGTGCACAAAAGTCACGCCAGAAGTCTGTTGAAATCGCCATAACTTGTGTTTATTGTGTTACGCCTGACAAAGTGGTTCTGGGAAGACACAGTTATGAGGGATTTCTTGCTGTGAATGAGTTCCATAACCTAAGTGTTGTGTTCAGAACCGAATGAATGAACATGTCTGGTGGGAAATTATGTTGACAATTATTAGTGTGACTAAACACATAAAAAATTGAAAAGAGAAATACTTATATAATTGGTATTTGACATTTCAATAGTATAAAGTATATAAAAAATAATTTTCATGATTGGATAGCCACTGAATTACTTAATTTACCAATAAAATATTTAATATTACAAAGCAAACAATTAGTTTGGGCCCACGGCAAGAGGGGTGAAGAGGGGGAGCTCTTTTATGAAAACATTGATCTTCACAAACATTTGTTTTGAAGAAGTGTTAAATATGTATAAATACTATTAGATCATAATTATTGTTGAAACATGCAGGAGATGAAAGGATCATGCAAGGAGTGCCTGTCTGGCCTTGGGAACATGTCTCCTTTCTGAACCCAATTGACCAAACTTTATCTATCATCTGGATTGCGTGAGGGGTGAGAAAATTATGCAAGGTACGTCAGGTTATCTGAAGGCGTCTCCTTTCTGACTCTAGGACTGTCTTAACTATTACTGTCGGTCTGGGTTGTGTTAGATGTGTCAAGATCATGCAAGGTGTGTCACATTTCTGAAGGCGTCTCCTTTCTGACTCTAGGACTGTCTTAACTATTACTGTCAGTCTGGGTTGTGTGAGAGGTGACAAGATCATGAAAGGTTTGTCACGTTGTCTGAAGGCGTCTCCTTTCTGACTCTAGGACTGTCTTAACTATTACTATCGTTCTGGATTGTGTGAGAGGTGACAAGATCATGCAAGGTGTGTCACGTTGTCTGAAGGCGTCTCCTTTCTGACTCTAGGACTGTCTTAACTATTACTGTCGGTCTGGGTTGTGTGAGAGGTGACAAGGTCATACAAGGAGTGTCAGGCCGTGGGAAAGTGTCTCCTTTCTGACCCTCGGACTGTGCAATAACACGCTCTGTCAAGTCTTGCGCCATTACTTTGAATACGAAGAG
Source organism: Stictocephala bisonia (assembly GCA_035578905.1). Lineage (NCBI taxonomy): Eukaryota > Metazoa > Arthropoda > Insecta > Hemiptera > Membracidae > Stictocephala > Stictocephala bisonia. The sequence goes on along the minus strand of JAQJVL010000545.1, from coordinate 332,713 downwards.
AATAAGTTGTAGAGTAACCGATTACTTTACATAACTAACTGTAAGAATGTTGTACACAGAACTCTTTTCTGTGCATTCTACTCTAAGCTATATGTCAAATTAATAAACAATTTTATATTTTATTATTTAACTTTTTCCTTTGTCTTTCAACACCAGTGGTATCTTCATTAATTATTCCGATTTTTTAATAGGACAACGGACCCAACCCGTTTGGACCACCCGGGATTTGTACCAATTACATCCTGCATGAAGTCAGGAGCGCTAATCGTTATGCCAGCAAGAGGCCGTTAGTTCATGATAAAGTAATTTTTTCGTGATAAAAAATCTGAGTTGTTGAAAAAATTTTCAGAACTACTAATAGAACCTCTGTCAGCTTTATTAATCAAGATTAAAGAAATGAAAGGAACGGTCATAGGATAAATCGTGACAACGCGTCAGGAATAACGAGTCCTTCAGACAGGACATCGAAGGCTTGTTCACAATGAAGCCTCACAACCCGGCTGCGAATCACGGGAAAAGTATGCCGAATAGATAAGAAAGCGCGGGTAATCGGCGGCATAATGACAGAGGGAAGAGCACGATCCAGGCCGCTCGTGGCCGCTAGTTCGAGCCCCACCGCCCACAACTAATCACTCACTATTTTTAGCATCTTAATAGAAGAAATTGAATGTTGTCCAGTATTTTTGTTTCTTGGAATCGGTGCTATACCATTTGTTGAAATCTGCATTGATATTTAAAATTTTGGAATGCATAGTAATGCTTGATAATTTAGCAAACAAATAAATTAAAGACGTTTAAGGGCAAAATAATTAATTACAGTATCAACAATTTCTTTATGCTACTTTTAAAAATTATTTTTATTTTCAAAGAATTGTTACGATAAAGATTAATAAGGGGTTAGAATGCATTTTATGGTTGAGCATGAAAAGACAAGATCCAACGAAAAGTTTCTTTACATTGTTTATACTCCTATGGGCACTGATAGATTATATATAAAACACTTTTCTCTAACAAACGTCGTGCCCTTTGTTAAAACTAAAGTAACTTTGTTGATTATTAAAATTAGACTAAATAAATCATCAACGACTGCAGTGTCCAATTTCTATGTTCCAAAGTTCTAATCCCTATCTGGTGTTACGGTGAGTACAATGTTTTGTAATTGAATAAATTTCATGCAAAGGCCTGGAGCCATGTGATCTAGCAAGTTAAAAAGAAATAAAAACACCAAATTATATACATTTACTAGCCGAGTATCCGTGCTTTGCTACGGTTATTTACCTAATTACTTAGCGGTAAGTTAATTGAAAATAAAAGAAAGGTAAGAATTAATAAGAAATTTAAAATAATATTTTAAACTGAATCCAACAGGAGTAGTAGTATAGGAAAGCACGGAAGCGGTCTGTAACAGAACAGCAACTGGACTGAACAAACCACACTGTGTGCAAGAATGTCTGTTCTCTGAGGGAGGGAGGTGTGATCAGTATTGACCCTTAGACTAAACCCAGAAATTCATGACCGAGTCTGACATCAATTTTATGCCACACCCTCTTTAACTGTTAGTTTTATATAAGCAAAAAACAGCTAACTAAACAACCTTCGTTAAATTTAGATCAGTAGCTACTCAAGTGACTACAAAAGTCGTTATATAAAAATTTAATATAGATAGATATACGTGCAACGGTTCAATATCCTAGGTCCTATCATTGTAGACATAAAGTTATTATAGTTCGTCAGAATTAGTAAAGAAATAATATATTATTTCATCCTGGTAACGTTATCTTATTCCTAAAACTAAAACACTATAAGAAAAAACCGGTTATAAAAATTAATTAAATTAGTCAAATACAGCACTTATGGCCGACATATTGCTTTTCATATTTATTTTTAAATATTGTTTTTGGGCTGTTCTGGCGCTAAAGCTGTTGAAAGTTGTTGAAAACTACATTCTTTACCATAATACTATGTGTTAAAAAAGTTAAACTAACTAATTATTAGAGAAATATTTGACAAAAACACCGTGATTTCTCCACTTTTTGATAAAATTTTGGAAGTTTGTGGTTTTTTAAGCCAAACGGTGAGAGATATGAAAAAAAGGTGGCAAGAGACCAAAGTTGTAGATAATCTAATTCCAGACTAACGATTTCTGTCAAATGTTAAATTCGATGAACGGTTAAGCCAGTAGAGCCAAAGAACTGGATCGACTACACTACGCTTTTGGGGCTTTTTGGCATCCCCAAAAACCCCCCTTAGAGTTGGAATTTCCCAAAATCCTTTCTTATTGCACGCATTCAGTATGCAAGGAATATTGTGTAAAAATTTCAGTTTCCTAGGTATTATCGTTTGGGCTGTAGAGCGATCAGTGAGTGGTATTTGGCTTTTATATAAGGTATACATTTATTTACAATTAAGACACCGCTCTCTCAATATGGGCGAATGTGAGTTACGGATGAGTATGATGAGTACAGTGAATGCAGTCTTTGTTACAAAATAAGGTCGACTGCTGATGCTTCAAAATTATAGTCCAGTAACAAGTGAACAGCTGGTGGTTATCAGCTGTCCCCTTTCAACATTTGTCTAAGCTTATGAAGTTGACTCCGTACTAAGCCACTTTTGACGGAGTCACTAGTTTACTAGTTTGACACATTACTTTTTCTGTAGCAGTAGGTAATTGGTTTGAAGTTTCCTTGAGTATACCACATTTTTTTTAATATCTGTTGACTGGATTTACACTGATGCAGGGATCAAGGTCATCCAGAGGAAATTCCTTACCGGAACTTAGTGCTGGGAAGCGTGTGTAGAACTTAAATTGTCCACATTAATAGCTTGTTGTAATAAGAATTCATCGTAATTTTTGTACATAGTGGTTCATGGCCAAACATTTTTTGTGAAGACAATTGGCCTAGGAGTCTCAGGATATACTTTTAGCTCAGTAGACCAATTTTATGCTTATTAATTTGGAGCATGCGGCCTGGTGTGCTAAAATTGCTATACTAAACAAGCCTCACAACTTAGATTATTTTGATAACGATCATGACAGGTTTCCAAGGAGCATATAACACTTAACAGTGACTAAACTCACACATAGCCATTTCTGGATTGTTGCATGATTGGGCTTTAGGACGGTATTGGAGACTTGAGAATTCAACTGGCTGATGTTACTGACCGTTTGAAGAATCTGTAGTAGGAAAACCATTAAATAAATTTTTAAATATGATATTTGCTTTAAATTAATAATCATACCCTTAAATAATTTATAAGAACTCAATTTACTCAACGAATCTTCATTTACAGTAATACAAAATAGAATTTATAACAAATAATTCTAATAATTACAACGGTTAGGTATTTGTTCACAATTCGATAGTACTAACTCAGTAGCTGACAATCCAGTCGAGCGTTACTGTATCGATAATCGATTTCCCTCAGTTTACGGACCACGAGTCCGGTTTCCTCTATTGCTTCCAAATCGAAATCGATTTCTCGAATCTCCCTCGACTATTTTCGCGGCTCAAGAGGCCACGGAGATAAGTGTTCCCCGGAGGCCTCTCACCTAGGAAAGCTCGCGATCAATTACCTATTAGTGGGAGGATCCTCTGGAATCTGTTGCAGAGTAAATCTGATTGCCGTTCCCGTTATACGTTAGGTCTGAGAGGCCTGAAGGGCGATTCGGTTGTCTGCTGCATCACGCGAAATTCGTCACTTACGAAACCTCTGTTTCATTCTTTCGTTATTCTTAGTCACTCTTTCTCTCTGAAGAGTTTCTGGTCAAAATAGGTTATATGCCCGCAAAATCTAAACTTTTTCCTATAAACTTGGGACGTTCTAAAATGATGATTTTTTAGAAGATAGAATGAGGGGTAACCACCAGTGATTTAGTGCCAATCCGACCGATGTAGGTTGGGTAGCAAACGTGATCAGCTTGGGTAGCATCCGTGATTGACTTTGGTAGCACCCGTGACCAGTTTGGGTAGTAACCATGATCAGCTTGGGTAGCACCCGTGACCAGTTTGGGTAGTAACCATGATCAGCTTGGGTTAGGTTAGGCTAAGGTTAAGGTTAAGGTTCGTGTAGTAAAATGAGTTATTTATAAGGAATAGCTAATAAATGAATCTGAGAATGTGTCCTTATTTCACATAAACCATTTTACTTATATATAACGATATAAAATAAACAGTATAAAACAAATCATGATAGAAATGATGCTTTGAAAAGAGTTGGCTTCCATCTTATGTTACGATTTCAGTTAAAGGAACTGATTTTTGTACTGAAGCGAAAAATAGCGGGTAATTAGACACCATAAAACTGGTCAGATTAGCTTTCAGTGTAAGCATTTGTAAAACTAGGCCGGTAACGACGTACACATCGGTCACCAACGACCTGTAGAAAGCGACGGGTGTGTTTACACAGCGCTGTAGAAAGTGCAATGTTCTGCCGCCATTGTGTCCGGTGCAGCGGGAAAGGTGCATCAGCCGGGTCATTGCAGTGCAGTGGGGTGTATCGCACATCCGGTCCGTGAGACCGGGGATTAGAAACTTAACACGTGTTGTTTGGTCTGTAGGTCGACTGAGGTTGGTGTAATGAGATGTCACCACACCTCACACATCCGGTCCGTGAGACTGGGGATTAGGAACAGATGATGTGTTGTTTTTGGTATAATGAGATGTCCTTACATGTACAACTGGTCCGTGAGACCGCCGATTTGAAACTTAACACGTGTTATTTGGTCTGTAGGTCGACTGAGATTGGTGTAATGGGATGTCAACACACCTCATACATTCGGTCCATGAGACTGGGGATTAAAACTGATGATGTGTTGTTTTTGGTATAATGAGATGTCCTTACATGTACAACCGGTCCGGGCGACCGCGGATTAGAAACCACAAACGTCTGTTATGGTATGTAGCAATCTAAGGTTGGTATAATAAGATGTCCTCTCACTTTGCACATCCGGTCCGTGAGACCGGGGATTAAAAACTAAAAAAGTGTATGATCTGTAGTTCAACAAAAGTTGGCTTAATGAGATGATCTTTAACGGATCTTTAAAGTGATCAGGATCACTAAGACACTTTTAAGGATATCATAGTTATTTAGATTGTTTAACACGATTAATAGATTTGTTAAGTGGGAGGTGCGATAACAGGAATCGTATAAGGATAGACTTATTAATTATTTGGTTTGAATGAGGGATATAAACATAAATGTTTTGAGGTAGTGTATTATGAGTCAGTACGTAGGTAACATGGTCGTATCTTCATGTTTATCATGTTATATAAGTAGGATATGTTTGCTGGCTAACGTGGAAATGTTAAATATGCAAAATTTGTGTCCGCTTTTTTATGAGGGGGGGGGGGAGAGATTTCCACATTCATCTATATATATAAAATCCAATGTATGTTTGTCTGTCTATCCTTTATGCGCTACCAAACCGTCCAGCCGATCGCCATGAAACTTGGGGAAGTTGTTCTATATACCCCAGGGAAGGTTTCTGTTCTATTCCCGTTTCTTTAATCCCTCAGGGCTCCATCCCTTGGACTTCTAAAGTTTCGATGTTAATCAAATAGCAGAATGCATGAAGGTATAATAAGTCAAATATAAAAAGAATATCAGCTGTGGGTTTTAAATATGTCAAAATTATACTGTTTATATTTTTATGTTTTGATTTATTGTGAAGCTATATTAATTGATTGATTTATTTGATTAACAGCTGTTAAATAAAAACAAATATAATAAAATTGTGGTAGGCAAAACTTTCAAAATTAAAAATAATTGAGTACAGTAGTAAACTACACAAAACATCAGCTGTTGTAAATTGGATACTATGTAAACTGAAAGGTTGCTGCACATTTCAATGATACAATCAAAACTCAATATTATGACTGGCGAAGCGGGAAAGGGGAAGAAAATATAGAAGTCATGCGACACTGGTGAGAAAAGTTGTAACTACGTCAAGTTTTTTTTCTGTATACAAATTCTATTACAGCTGTAATTTTATTTGGGCACTACTTTGACTATTGGGTACTTTCAATAACCTATAAAATCAAAATAAAGAAGAATCCGAAAATTCTAAAAAGCAATCCTAGTAAAAAAGTATTTATCTTTGAATAGATATTTCATTTACAATTTTACGAAAGTAAATAAATACAGTATCTTGGACCGCGCAAAGCAGTTTTTACCCATCTCAGCGCGGGGGTTTAGAGCCCTCTTCTCAGTACCTGTATTGGTTGAATGTTAGAATTGGATAATATAAACTGATTATGAATGTAGGGCGTGACATTATTTAAGAATCGTGTATGTTTGTTGAACGTGTTTACAAACAAAATCAATTGTGTGTAAAGTTCGGATGGGCGGACCTTCCAGATTCGTATAGTTATACATTTACAAGCAGTTGGAACGTGTGAGTGACCAGGAACCACCCACATGTTTGTGTTTTGAAATTTGTATTTGTTTAGTAAGATGGGTGGCCCATATGTATCATAATTACTGAAGTTTGATTATACATAAACCGGTACCACTCTACATGCATGAAGAGTGAGCAGTCCTCTATACTGTAGGGATGGACAGGCAAATATTTATCAAATGTTCTCACAAGGATGGACTCAACAGTTTGTAGATTGCTGTTATGTTGGTGGAAGGAAGGAGCCCGGAAGGTCATTTCCATGCAGTGACGCGAGCCCAGAGAGCAGAACAGCCACCCATCCGTCCCGGGGCCGCTAGAGCGAGACGGCTGTAGCATATATGTGGAGCACTCGGTCAAGCCGGCATGTTAGCCTCTTTAACTTAAATGTAATGTTCATGACATGAATCTGCTTTTAATTGTAAGTAACATTATTGTAAGTTGCACTTAAGAGTCTGTAGAGGCTGTCGGCCATGTTTATTTTAATCCCATAAGAGCAATGCTATTTGCGAATCCATATGTTTTCGTTATTTATTGACCAAACGTTTGTATGAGGTGTCATTTTAAACGTTATACCATTGATTATATAAACCAAAAATAGATAAACCATCTAATAGGAATATTTGTGGCAGTAATTTAGTTAGTTTGTGTGGCCCGCAACCACAACTGGTTTAAACTGCATTACATTTACATGGGACTACACTAGCGCTCCACAACGGACCACAAAAACAGCTGATATTTTGAGACTCAAAATTTAACATTGGACGGGAAATCTATTTGTGTATAAAATCAATGGTTATACATATTACGCATTGGGTTTACTTTTGATATTTTGAATACATACGTCTAGTTTTGAAAAAAATAGGTGAAAATAAAAACTTTGAACTAAATATGTTATATATTTTTTGCTATAAAACTAATTAGGAATTCGAAAAGCAATTACAACGCGCAATTTAATTTTTGATCAAATGCAATTTGTTTGTAAAAAATCCATTTAAAAATAACTGTTTAGTTAGGATACTCGTGATCGTATGTCCGTCTCAAAAATATGGGAGTAAAATTAGCATGGCCGACAACCTCTGCAGACTTTTGACAGCACAATCTATTTATAGATTGAACTATAAACATGAGTAAAGTCAGGTGTTTTTAAGAGAATTGCCACCACTTTTAAAACATTTAAGTATATGTTTATAATATATCAGCTGATAAAATATATATAGTTATCAAACACAGGCTCGTTTTGTCCTTGCTGACGCATTCGACCCGCTGCTCGGGCACGTAACGTATTATTCCCTGCATAACCTAATTTAACCTTTCGTATCAAAACATACTACAACTTAACAAAACCTAATTCAGCCTACTAGCAGATAGCTTTTTTCCAAATTAACATATACTGCATGGACAATATTTTAAGGATGTACCTATAATGAAGAAACAATCCATACATTCACATAACATTCATATCAAAGACTACACTATAACCCCTAAAATTGAACAAACACTCTTATGTATGCTTAAAAGAGTTGTTTTTATTATATAATACCACCGTGCGTATATAGGTGGATGGGAGCGTCGATACCATACGGGTGGGTGGAAGGGTCAATATCACCATCTTTATAAAAATACCTTAAAGATACTTTTCTGATTATTAATAAAAAATTCAACAGTTATTTGTAGTGTCTATTAGGAAAATAAATGAAATACATTCAGGAAAACATTTTTGATTAAGAAGTGTGTCATCACTCTAATAAAAAAAAAAAAAAAACAGACACACAATCAGATTTAGTGAAAAAAATCTCAATTGTGGAGAAGAAAGAATGTGACGTTTTGGCACCAAGAAAAGGTAACTCATCCTCATCCAAACGATGTTGATTATACTTACAATGTTAAAATACTCTTAATTAACTTTTTGGATATCTAACCTAATTATTTTCTTGAATCGAGGAAATAATTATTAATGCCAAATTAATGTAAATTAATTAGAATGAAAGAGAAAACCTTCCTCACATTTTTTACTTTCTTGAAATATGAATACAGATCTGCACTTATCAAATCAAGATTACAATTAAAATAAGATTCAAAAATAATTAAATAATATGGATGCCTTTGATAATATATGATGATCAATGACGTTTAGCTTAGACCTTTTTGGAAAAAGGAAACAATTTTTTTTTTTAAAGTATTCATCATTAGAATAAATTCAAATTATTCTCCAGCATTTTTTATGAACTTATAATATAGCTAGATAAACACGTAACAATTTCATCCTCATGAATTACAGGCATTTGTAATAAATTTAATCTTAAATCTGGTACTCTCAAAAAGTTAAAATGCAGTTTTTGTAAGTTTACAAACTATTGGTACTACGAATCATATTGGGGCTACAATTATACCTATAAAAAATGGAATCGGTGAATAATCCCTAAAAATGGTAGATATTAGGGAAATACCCGTATCACAGAACAACATCCGTATGAATGATTTTAAATTTAATTTGTCAACCAACTCAGGTTATTTAAATATAACATCACCGATACAAACTAACCTAAGATAACTCAACCAAGTATAACGTAATCCAATCCAATCTAATCAAACCTAACTTACTCCATCCTACCTAATCTAACCTCACCTAACCCAACCAAATATAACCCAAATCATTCAATTAAAAACCTAACCTAAACTAAACTAACTGAACCCATTCCAGCATAATCTTACGTAACTCAAACCAACAATCTAATCGAACCCAACCAATTCAGCCTAATCCAAGCTAACCTAATCCAACGCAACGTATTCTAACTCAACCTAAAGTAACGTAATCCAACATAAATAGGCCTGACCTGACAAAAACCAACACAACCTAATCTAACAATCCAACTCAACCCAACCTAACCTAATTCAACCAAACCAAACCAACCCAACCTAACCAATATAACCTACCAAAACCCAAGACAATCTAACATAACCCAACCTATTTTATAAACCATCAATCACCAAAACACACAGGGCACGGTTTGCTGAAATACAGCTCCTATGAATTACCACATCGAAATTTGATGTATTTAGATTACAAGAACGTCGAATTTTATCACCTGTAATCCAGGATGTAATAAGTATGTAATAAATGATTGAGGCTATTATGTTCACTTACCGTGTCCACTTCCGCCTCCGGAGGGTCGGGTGGCTTGCGTCCCTCTTGTGCTCGCAACCGTTTGTTCTGGAAACAGAAGTCAATTTCAAAATCCGTTCAATATGACAGAAATTATTGTAATACCACCCTATCTGTTCTTTGGTTATATGATTTAAATTGATGCCTGGTAAACATTGCAAATAATTATTTTACTTTAGTTAAACGTCACTCGTCAGTTCACACTAGTGATTTGCGTGAACTTTTTCAACGAGTGAAATTCCAACCTTAACGTCACCTGGGGATTCGTACCTTGCATATAGCCCTCCGCAGTCCGAAACCTTAGCCACAGCCACCATGCCGGAAATATTATGTGTTTATATAATATTTTATGTACTGTTTGTGGTATTAATAAGTACTAGACTACCCTTTTAAAATAATGGAAATCTTGACGTGTGCTTACATTTAAATTTATAAATTAGTTCACAATTTAGGGCTACTGTTATTATAAATAGAGTAATAATTTTAATAAAGTACTCTTTATTAATTTTTTACTATAAAACACAACCAGTTTCGGCTCTTCAGCCATCTTCGGAGTGTACAAATATTAAATTTAATATTTTGGTCAAACTCCTTGTGGATCATCCTACACTGGAAGTGTAGTCACTAACTACAAAAAAAAAAAAAAAAAAAATAAATAAATAAATAAATGATTTCTTAAGTCCAGTATGTATTTATAAAGTTAAACTTTCCCAACTTTAGCTAAGAAAATAATATTAAACTGTATAGAACAGGACCTTCATTGTAACTTTTTAAAACTTTAAAACTAACGTATTATTTTAACCAGCGAACCTTTTGAGTTCGGATTTGTGGGTTTATATTCTACTACTAAATACCTTTTATTTGAATTGCTAATCGACCTATGCTCTAATTTAAGATTTTCTTCTGGCTACTTGCGGACCCTCATCCTGATATGTTAGAAAAACGTAGATTAATAGGTGCAGTAATGATGTACCAAATTTTATTGCTTTATCTGTGTTCGTTCAGAAATTAACAAGCCGTCCCGGGACTTTTCTTTCACACTGTATAAAGTTCCATATTGAGTTGAAATAATAGTTTCTTATACGTAACAACTGGAAAAGAAGTGAAATTTTCAAAGCAGTGAGGTGAGTGAACAGAAACAAAAAGTGAAGTGTGACTCAAAGTGGTTCAGTAACCGAATATACATTGAATTAAATTTGAAAAAAAAATGAGTAAACTGCACTTAGTGTGTTTGTTAATTAAAAATTTATATACTTTTATTCTAACTACTACACTATCTTATATCATCTCTCTGAGCGAAGACGGGTAAACGACCTAGCTAGTATTCATATAGTGCTGATAGATTAGTATCCAGATTCAAAATAACAACTAGTTTATCCTAATACAAGTAAGAAATAACTGTTAATTTATGAGTCAGTTATGCAGAATTAATATATTCAGAATGCATGTCAAGTAAATGACCTAGTTAAAACGCTCTTGTTGCTTGCAGATTAGGCAAAAAGAGGAATAGTACTTAGAATGAAGGTACAACATTCCCGCCCAGAATGTATTTAAATTTAAATATATAAAAATAACAACACTTAGCAATCTTTTTGGTGTTTTTAATTTCCAAGATCGATTTCAGTCTCGTAAGACTATCATCAGTTGAAAAACAGAATATAAATAGGGTTATAAATATACTTAATTTTAGAATAATTAATTCAACAGCTGACATTATAAAAATTTAAATAAAAATGTAGATGGATAAGTTGTAGATCTTGTTAAATTTTATAATTTTGCATCTTCATGATAGAATCAAACATAATATTTGAGTGAAATTTTATTTGATCGTTGAGTAATAATGATGGGTTTTCTTTTGTGTTTTTGTATATGTAAAATTTTTCAATAGCATCTAGTTTTTTACTTTTAGGTGCAAAATGTATAATGTCTAAATTTTCTTCAATTGATGAAATATTATGGTTTTCTTGTATTAAATGTTCAGCAAATGTTGATAAATTTTGATGTTTGTTTTTTGGTATATGTTCCTTGAATCTTCTACTAAAACTTCTTCCTGTTTGGCCAATGTAATATTTAGGACAAGTAAATTAAATTTAAATTTAAACGCTGATTTCAGTTTAAGCCATTGATTCTATGTGTGAGATATACAGTGGTTAGGTTTTTTCAGAGGCAAATACTTGTTGAAGATAATTAATTTATATTGGACAAGAACAAAAAATTTATAAGGTCAATAATAACAATGATCCATATGTGCTTTAAATAGACTATGGCTAGTTTAAATGTTTATATAGGAGCCTTGGTTTAGTATTGAAAAATATCAATGATTGTAAAGTCTGTAAAGCGTTTGGCCATACATTTTACTTTCTACAGTAATATCAAAGGTTAGAGTTAATCCAACTCAATTGTTAAGTCAGTTTTTTTTTTAAATCGTACACATTACATACGCATGTATTCGATTTCTATTTATTTCTATAGATTCTTCTCCTTTAACAAAGTGACTAAACGAGTTCAAGATTTAATTTAAGATTGCATTCTGCTATTTTTTTCTATAAAATATCTTAATCTAAAAGGAGTACAATTTTTCCAGATTTTTATGATGTGCTTTGATAACATTTGCATAGTTTAATTTTATACCATAATTTAATCCTGGCAATAATCAGTGTGGTCTAAATAAATGTCTAAGTAGATTAGCTCTAGGTCATCCTGAATTTATTTCAGCCAATCCATAATACACCAAGTTTATCATCCTTTCGAAATGAGCTCGGCGTTTCCAGGTTTTTCTGTTGTTATTTTGGGTTTTTGATACAGTAAGTGGATGAACATTTTATTTACGAATGGGTTTAATAGTTATTTTTAATGAAATTAATCCATTGACTTTTTTTTCTTTAAATAATAGTTCCATACGTTTCCCTCCTGGATAGACATGAACCATATTAGACAATAACTAATGTCGAGCCAGGAACACCTTGACCAGGGCTAGGTGGCTGACCCGCCAGACCCACTTGCCGCCCTTTTACCTCCTTACTCCTGGATAGACATGAACCATATTAGACAATAACTAATGTCGAGCCAGGAACACCTTGACCAGGGCTAGGTGGCTGACCCGCCCGACCCACTTGCCGCCCCTTTACCTCCTTACTCCTGGATATACATGAACCATATTAGACAATAACTAATGTCGAGCCAGGAACACCTTGACCAGGGCCAGGCGGCTGACCCGCCCGACCCACTTGCCGCCCCTTTACCTCCTTACTCCTGGATATACATGAACCATATTAGACAATAACTAATGTCGAGCCAGGAACACCTTGACCAGGGCCAGGCGGCTGACCCGCCCGACCCACTTGCCGCCCATTTACCTCCTTACTCCTGGATAGACATGAACCATATTAGACAATAACTAATGTAGAGCCAGGAACACCTTGACCAGGGCCAGGCGGCTGACCCGCCCGACCCACTTGCCGCCCCTTACCCTCCTTACTCCTGGATAGACATGAACCATATTAGACAATAACTAATGTCGAGCCAGGAACACCTTGACCAGGGCCAGGTGGCTGACCCGCCCGACCCACTTGCCGCCCCTTTCCCTCCTTACTCCTGGATAGACATGAACCATATTAGACAATAACTAATGTCGAGCCAGGAACACCTTGACCATGGCCAGGCGGCTGACCCGCCCGACCCACTTGCCGCCCCTTTCCCTCCTTACTCCTGGATAGACATGAACCATATTAGACAATAACTAATGTCGAGCCAGGAACACCTTGACCATGGCCAGGCGGCTGACCCGCCCGACCCACTTGCCGCCCCTTTACCTCCTTACTCCTGGATAGACATGAACCATATTAGACAATAACTAATGTCGAGCCAGGAACACCTTGACCAGGGCCAGGCGGCTGACCCACCCGACCCACTTGCCGCCCCTTTACTCCTTACTCCTGGATAGACATGAACCATATTAGACAATAACTAATGTCGAGCCAGGAACACCTTGACCAGGGCTAGGTGGCTGACCCGCCCGACTCACTTGCCGCCCCTTTCCCTCCTTACTCCTGGATAGACATGAACCATATTAGACAATAACTAATGTCGAGCCAGGAACACCTTGACCAGGGCCAGGCGGCTGACCCGCCCGACCCACTTGCCCCCCTTTCCCTTTCATCCGCCCTCCGACAAGTGATCTGGGTTACCCACACTCCTGACCCACTCTCGCCTGCCAACTACCTCCACTGATGATGCAACCTTCACTGTTCAAAATATTTTGTTACTTACTCCAAAGGCCAAACATTTTCACTTCATAGTGTATTCGGAAAAGCTGTATTTTAAAAATCTTCTTAACGTCCCCCGTCATGCAGCAGACAACCTTACTTCAAAGTTAGTCAATTATACTGAGAAAGTTTTCTCAGACGTTTACAACTGGCTTGATTGATAATGATCAATAGAAAATATCAAGAACAATTAATAAGATTGAAACAATATATTAACAAATTAAAGGCCGACACAGTAAATATGAGTGAAAGCAGTTGGATGTAAATATCCTCGTAGGTATCCCATAACTGTCACAGTCAGCAACTGTTCTAGTGACATGTCCGGGAGAGACTTGTCAAGTCATGATCCTAGCACAGCGGTTCCTAAACTTTTTCCTCGGGCGACCCATCTTCGTGAGTTGGAGCTGTTTCGCGACCCACTATATATACATAAATAATATGTTTAAAATGTATGTATATGTGCACATTTTTAGATTAGCTACATATGTATATTTAAATATTTTTTTATCAGTCACAAAAATTAACACTCATAGACATAAATATGAGGAGAAGGTAATAGTTATAATCATAAAATAATATTTGAAAGTTATATTTGTTAACATTTTATTGATCTTATATATATTTTTAAAAAGAATTATAAAAAACACAAGATTAAATAAGACTAAACATGTGATTTGTGAAATTGTTTGACGTTTCTGAAAATAGTCTCAATATCAGGATAGTACATGAAGCCTATTCCTGTACTAATTTTTATGAACTACTTAACTTGAAAAGGATCGTTCACATAAGTAGGCTGATGTAAATTCCGCTAGTTCCTTTAAAGCAATTTTATATCTCCGGGTAATTAATATTTACTTTGATCTAGAAAGAGATTAGGAATGTTTAAAAACTCTTACAGGTTTTAAAATATGTATCACATTAAAGTTCAATCAATGCATCCTCTTGAGCTGATTACAACATTTTTTTAAAATTATCCTCGTTAAATGGATTCCTCATCTATAACAGGCTGACATCAATTGTAGGAAAGTACAACCTAAAAACAACTGACACAGTAGATATGAATGGCATATGTTCAATGTATAACTACAACTCGTGGATGTCCTGCAACTGTCACAGCCAGCCAGTGTTTTCGTGACATGTCTGGGCAACGTCATAGGTCGTGATCATGGTGGGTGTCAAGGTGGTCTATGTCACGGCCGACACAGTGGACATGAGTGACAGGGTTGGATGTGTAGCTACACCTCGTAGATGTCCCGCAGCTGTCACAGCTAGACAATGTTCTCACGACATGTCCGGGCAACGTCATAAGTCGTGATCATGGCGGGTGTCAAGGTGGTCTAAATGACGGCTAACACAGTAGATATGAATGGCATATGTTCAATGTACAGATACAACTCGTGGATGTCCTGCAACTGTCACAGCCAGCCAGTACTTTCATGAAATGTCCGGGCAACGTCATAAGTCGTGATCATAACGGGTGTCATGGTGGTCTATGTCACGGCCGACACAGTGGACATGAGTGACAGAGGTTGGATGTCTAGCTATACCTCGTGGATGTCTCGCAACTGTCACAGCCAGCCAGTGCTTTCATGACATGTGCGGGCAACGTCAAAAGTCGTGATCATGGCGGGTGTCAAGGTGGTCTATGTCACGGAAGACACAGTAGACATGAGTGACTAAGGTTGGATGTCTAGCTACACCCCTTGGATGTCTCGCATCTGTCACAGGCAGCAAGTGTTCTCGTGACATGTCCGGGTAACGTCGTAAGTCGCGATCATGGCGGGTGTCAAGGTTCTTGATATCATGGCCGACACAGTGGACATGTGTGACAGAGGTTGGATGTATAGCTATTACACCTCGTGGAAATCCCGCAACTGTCACAGCCAGCCAGTGTTCTCGTGACATGTCCGGGCAACGTTATAAGTCGTGATCCTGGTGGATGTCAAGGTGGTCTCTGTCACGGCCGACACAATCTACACCATGTCCATTCTCTTTGGTACACTCTCATTCACAACAAGTAAACATAACTTTTTCGTAACTTTTTTTCGGCCGTAACTTTTCAATTTTTAGGTGTCCTATCGTTTGTATCTCATTGTATTTGAACGTACAAATTAAATAATGAGCGTTCGTTTCAAATACATATATATCATACATAAGGCGTTTCTAGTACTGTTTAACAACATCTGTAAATTGTAGTCATAACTATTTTAATACATATTAATATTCATTTTCTTCAATTTGTCAAATACGACCATACATAAAATATAGAAATACTAAATAGTATAAATCAATATTGTACAACACAAGAAATTTTCTAAAAAAACAAGCAACAGACGTAACATTTTCCCAATTTATAGTACAATTTGCTTCAGAACAAAATCGAATTAAAAAAAATGTTTTGAACATAATTAACGTTCTTGTTATGGCTAATTCATTGGAGTCGGCAAATCAGTAACAACCAGACAGTATGTTCTGGAAGAGAGGGGCGTAGGAAGCGGAAATATGTGTGAGGGACCTGCAGTGGGTCAGGTGTTGAGGAACCGGTCGTCCCGTTAGCTGAACTGGCCCAGTGGCATACACCACCTAAGTGAGGGCTCGCCGAGGCCGGGGTGGCTGGAGAAAGTGTCCTGGAGTGTGAGAGTGGCCAGGGGGAGACCTGAAGCCAAATCTCTGAAGATAAAATATTCCAAAAATTTTACGAACTATACTACCTTATAACGGAACATTCATATTTGCAAGTAGGCTCTTTGAAAAGATTCTTACGTATAATACGCCGACACACTGCTGTGCGTATTTTAAGGTGGATAAGAAAGATGATATGAGTGTAGGATGAGTGTGGATGAGTATAGTCTGGTTACTAACTGAGTTTATCTGTTCCTCAGAAAGGGCAATATTAATAGCCCAACAGCAACTGACAAGTCTGATACTCAATTCTCTTCCCTACTCAACATCTGAACCTTGACTAACATCCAACATGGTCACCCCAGACATTGTAGTGTCCACGTCGATGGCAACCAATGAACGGACGCCGTGCCGGTATTAAGAGGACCAAGCATGGAACCTATCGCCTACAATATCCCAAACACTTAAAATTACTATCAATATAGTACTTTATATTATGTAAGGGAATATGCAGGAGTGATTTGCCTTCTTGGCTCTACTCTCAGTAAATGGAATATTAAGTGGATACGCTGCCATTTGGCTTATTTCCCGAACAAATTTCATTTCATATGCCATTTTGCAATGGTAAAAATGTTAATTGTTTAGCGTACGTTTAATGTATATGTTTGTGATACACGTACGTAACATTTATTCTAAACTACCTGACAACCCTTGCTTCACTACGGGGTGGTTCTCTAAGCTTATTTAGCTTTCCCTCCGTAGCTCTCTTTAAACCATAACACCAATATTATCCTTCTGCCGTTCTCCTAGATTATAAAGTTTTATAGTCTAGAAACCCCTATAGCTAATGCAACTTTAGGCGAATGCAAAGCATGCAATCATGTCTGAGTCAGTAGAAATGACCTTAAACATTTTACAATGAGAACACAATTAGCCAAACTTTTGTCAACTTTACCTTTTTTAAGAGCTGTTTGAATTATATTATTAAATTTAATTAAAACTAAGGTTACTCTCATTGGGAAAAGGTGTTCTTCTTCACATGATTGGAGTTTTGAGAAATCTATTCTCAGTGGGTTTTTATGATACAAAAGCTAACTTCCGTCCGAAATTTATTAAACTCTTGTCAGTGGTCCGCATATTTCGTGATAAATAAGTTTCCAGATTATATATGATTAGTTGGATTGAACAAAATCAGCAAATTGACAAACTAAAAAACCAATCGATATTAAGCATAATTTCAAGAAAATATCCATATTAACATAATTAAAACTAGGAACTGAAATAACATTTTAAACGATAAACAGTGAATCTCTTTTTGCTTGATTTAATATTGGCCTTATGATTTATGCTAGCCACAAGCCACCAGGCACCAGCATTTCTGACGACTCGAGTCCCCCTACCCCCTCAACACTCTAAAGGAACTAGTTAATGAAAGAATCAAAGTACGTATTAAAATAAACAATGTAGTATAAACTTTGCTTAGGAATATATAATAATGAAGAGAAAAGAATAATGTGATATAAACCTGAAAGATATAAAAAAACCTCAACGGTATATCTTAAAGATTGGCTAGAGATATAATTTGAAGGAACCGCAACACTCTGATAAGTATATAACTTTAAGGAATTCCAAAATAAAAAATTAGGTGTTCAGCTCGCTTCGCTCGCCCTTAAACTATACCCGTCATTCGAACGTGCTTCGACAACAGAGCACAATAAAAAACTAAAAAGTTTTTTTTAGTTAAATTATACAACGTTATGTAAAATTAGCTAGGAAATAAGAATTGAGAAGAACCAAACAACAATGGCAAAACAACAGCTGTTCCTGTGAGGAGTATTTTATTTCCTAAACTATTCATTTCATCTTTTTATTGCCAAAGTTCAGCTGTTTTGCATGATTGAGTAAAAACCGTTCTAACATCAACAAACTTTCAAATTTATAATACTCGTATTAGCAGAGTCTAACAACGGGCTACATAAAGTCACAACACTTTCAGTGCAGCCCTGTAGAGCTAGAGCGACGCTAGCGCTCCAAGTACCCAGCCACCACAACTACGCGTCATTACCGTTGTATTGCATTGTGTATAGTAAATAAGGGGAATAATAACAACAGAAAAATTGTCATGACAGATTATTAATCATCACCTATTTGACCTTTATTTATCGCAGCTGTGGATGTAAACAGTGTAGAGATACGAAGTGCTGCTGGCTGGCCGCTAGGATCGCCAGCGTTGTGCTTGTCACCAATATCTAACATGTGACTTTACTGTCATACTAGTAAGAGACTTGGCAAAGGATCCTCTATAAAGGATATATATCTTAAGGAATAAATTAATAAAAATAATGAACACGATATAAATCTCAGCTAAGGATGTAATATAAGAGAAATAAAACATTTAACACGATCTAAACTTAAATAAGAATTTTAAGTCATCTACCATCCTATTGTAAGCCTGTACTTTCACTAAGTTTATTTAGATCCCATAGAACTGCATTATTTTTAGTTTTTTCTCCAGTATATAGATTTACTGTAATTTTTGTGGTAAGTGAGCTTGTTCAATACTGTATAAGTACACTTTACTAAAGTCATAAATTAACATTATTGAAAAATTTAAATTTGATAATAATATAACCTCAAATTTAGCTCGTGGTACGAAATAAAACAAAACCTTAACTATAGCCATCTTAGTGGGAAAATAATTTTTTAGTTGTGCATAGCCTTTAAATAAAAAAAAAAAAAAAAGCCTGGGCCTAAAACAGGTTATCAAATTCCTTATGTCTTCTCTCTGTTTAATATAACTTTACTGCTAAGAGTTTGTCGTATTTTCGGGATATTTTGTACTGGAGTAATAATCTCCAGATAGTAGTTAATATTATTAAGATTAACGTTATAAAAAATTGTAACATTTACTGTAACAGCTCAGCAGTAGCATAAGTACTACCATCTAGTAGTAGAAAGTACTCTACTAGTAGTATATAGTGATCAATAACACCACGAAGCCAACAACTACTATTAACCAATAACTTACGAAACCAAAAAACTAAAAAAAGGTAACATAAAAGGTGTTACTTTTAATCACCTGAATAATTTTTTAACTGCTTAAACGGTATGAAATACTATTTTGAATGTATCAAAATTGAAATCATTTTTCCTGTATTGAAATATACAGAAATTCCATAAAGACCCTAATCTCCCCCCACCATGTACAGACATTAATCTCATTGTGGATATAATGTGACCTTATTAGGAAATATTTGGAATGTTTTTTGCCCCCAAAAATAATTGGTTGGTGGTGGGGGAGGTAACTGAATATTTTAACATTTAAATTCCCTTTAAGTGATCTCTTATTTCAGAGGGTTTTGAAAAAAATAAGATTGATCAAAAACAGTATACAGTAGTTTTTTCTTCATGCCAAGTAAATAATATTAATAACCATAGTTAAATGATATATGTAATTACAAGTATAAAATAAATTAACAGACTTAGAAATAAAAATAAGATTATGAAATTCCACTTACACCCTCACACACACTCTCTTCAACTGGATCACACGCACATTCACACATATATTAACTTAATAGTAAATCATAAAACTAAAAGAAAAAAGGAAAACTTACAAACCACATTCATACGTATCCTCCAGATGCTTGCCAAACACTACCGGCTATCATCGGACCCGCAGGAGAAAGGCTTTTACCTATTAGCGATAACAGTTATCAATGTTCCTCATACTGGCTGGAAGGGAATTCCACAGACGGCAAGAATTTACGATAAACGATTTATTAAATACTGAAATTCTATGAGTAGGAATACAAAGAAGCGAAGCACCCCTGTGTGTTTCCCGGGCACTAATATGAGACAAAAACTTGAAGTTATCATACATATATTTAGGAGACTTCGTGTGCGATACCTTGTGTAAGAAAGAAATGGTGTGAAATTCATGTGTACTGATAATAAGCTCTAGGTTTGACAGTGCTATTAAAAGGGGAACGTTGTATTGTAGTATTTACGCACAACATTGCCTCGTGTTGATAGATTTGAGAGCCCTAAAATTAGGGGTCACTAGAGGGGCAGGAGTTGCCCCAAACCATTCTTTTTAGAGGGACTTAAACCATTGTCGAATGCTTAAGAAACAGTCTCTAATGAGGATATCATAGCTAGAATGAAATTATGTTATTTTAACATTTAAAAATAAAAAAATATATCTATATAGGGTGTCTTTTTTTAAACGGGCCACCATTGTGATCTTGGAAACCATAAGTCTGACAACAAACTTTAAATGAGAAACCTTACGTTGTTTTTAAAGACGATTAAATATACACATTTCAAATTTTGAAAAATTGGCCGCCATTTTCCAATACGCTAGTCAACTTTCGTTTTTCTTATGGAACACGCTATGATTTGTTGTAGATAGAAACAGTATTTTGAAGACTGTTTTATTCTTGGCAGTTTTTCGATATTTTGCTTAGTAACGTAGATATGAGAGCTCAAAATGTTCAGATTCCTTATGGTGTTTACCATTGAAAAAACAACTTTTTTAATATGCATTCAAAAAAATACCTAATCTGCAAACATTACGACATACATCTGGAAAATACATGACTAGCTATTTTTTTTCACGAGTTAACGTATTGTGTATTAAATTGTAACATATAAATTAAAATACATGTGTTACTATTTTGTGACTGATAATTGATGTTGACAGTACTTTTACTATTATCAGCTGTTTAAGTCAACTTCCAATTCAGAGCTACAGCGTTATTAGAAGTTTACTTAAACAGCTGATAATAGTAATTAATAGCTGATAATAATAATAATTGGTAAAAGAGCTGCCAACATAAATTTATCAGTGACAATATAGTAACACATTTGTTTCAATTTACGTGTTATAACTTAATACACAATACGTTAAATTGTGAAAAAGGAATAGTTAAGCATGTATTTTCCAAACATATGTTGTAATGTTTGCAGATATTTTTGTTTATTTATTTGTAAGACGCCGATCGTCAAGATATGGGCGAATATGTATTTCGAATGAGTGTAGATGAGCGAATGTAGTCATTGTTACTAACTAAGGCAGACTATTCGTTAGAACGTGCCATTAATTAATATGAACATCCGGTTGTTATCAGCTGATCCCTTTCAAAATATGTCATGACTCTGATTGGGATCGAACTGAAAACCTTTAGCTTATGAAGCTGGGCGCTAACCAACTTCACTAACGACCATAATTTCGTTCACTCTAACAGATCTAGTTTTAATTGAAATTTAGAATATAGTAGGAAGAGACGTCAGGATGTTTATACATGTCGAAACATTGTGTTTGTTTGAAATCTATAATACATTAACAATAATGAAATTTATTTTTATAAGAAAACAATTAATTACCACCATACATGTATGAGTGGGGTGGGTTAGTCCTCCCACGAGTCGTGTACGCAGAGTGAGTGGGTTTGCTGATGTAGTGGCTCATCGGCTACGCCTTATGGCTACGGAGTTCAATGTCCAAGGTTCGAAACCCTAACCAAGATAACAACGGTCGGTTCTGCACATTTTGAATACATTTTGGGCACAGTTTTAAAAATAAATAAAAACTACAAAAAGTTAAAACAACGTTTTATTTTTTCTCTGTTGTTAAATGTCAACAGTCTACCTGCCAGTTATCTCCAACTACTCAAGATAACTTGTTTTGAGACTACTCTATTGTTCTCCAGGGACATTGTGTTTCTCAAGCCAAGAAATGGCTGGACAGTGAGTAAGTGAACACTGCTCTGGAATGACTCCAGTGACTCCAGTGACAACCTATTGTCTGTCAGGTTATCTCTGATCTACAGGTTCAACTTTCTTCTTGTACTTAGTCCCCGATGACGCCGACGCTGGAGGTCGGATGTCGCTGGAACACGCAATGCATAATTGGCCTCTTCACTCTTCGTTCTTCAGCCTCCTTCGACCTCCATTTTTTATACCACACCTGTCAGGATCATTAGGGCCGAAGACCTTCTTCACTTTCTCACAACGATCTTTCTTTTCAAACGGAATGATAAACATCATTATTTTCTAAAACATGATCGTCCACTTTTTCATCTCATTACACTTTTATCCCACAATTCCCTCTGGTAGCATCATTTTCCTTCATTATTATTATTCATTATTCATTTCTAAGACGCCGATCGTAGAGGTATAGGTAAATATGAGGGGTGAATGAGTATGATGAGTGTAGATGAACGAGTGTAATCATTGTTACTATCTGAGTTCGACTTAGCTTTAGTTCGACTTTCTTCATTTATTGATAGCCCAATAGCCAGGGCAACTATGGAACTTATAACTGAACGGGGAATCGGAACCACGTAGTTCTGGTTTTCAGCTAACTGACAAGTTTGACACTTAGTTCTCTAACATAAACAACATCTGAAAATTGACTACCATCCAACAAGGACACCCCAGACTTCTATAGTAGTGTCCACTGAGTGGTCAACATGTCGGTATTAAGAGCATGGAACCAATCGCCTACAATCTGCCAAACATTTTGTCCCCAAGTAGTTGGGTTACAGCACTGCGCTACCAGTGCCGACTTTATATTTAGATTGTTTTTCAAATATAAATCGGTGTTCTCGAAACTATTTTGTTTCGTTTTTGTTTTGTTTTTGTTTTGAGTACGCATAGTGTTTTTAAAGTAAGCTTATTTATTTAATTCGTAGTTCCTTTATGTGAAGTTATGTTTTAATAATTTTATAATAATTTAACATTGAAACTGCAATAGATCTTTATTTCCTTGAAATTAATATAAAAAATATCTCTATATGAATTTATTATGAGAAAACTGGATGTTGTGTCGTGATCAGCACATTAAGCATGAATGTTAAATTTCTGTAAAATATTGTGTAATTAGCAAAATCTTTCGAATTGCATTATCGTCGAATTTTATCCTTGATCTAAATGGACAGATGCGATGAATTTCTTATATAACGTTTTAATGCAATAAATTATTTTCGATCTAACTTTGTATATATTACGAATGTACATATTATTAGCATATATAATATGAACGTCAGTCACTATTATTTAAATAATAAGGAAGGCTGGATTGTCTGCTGTACAGTGCTAACTACATGTAAAAATGACAGATGGAACATTGTAATTATGTTGCTAAAGTAAGTTTTATAACATATTATTTATAACAAATTGTTTCCATTTATTCTATTTGAGCCTGCGACTATCAAATCGAAATGCAGTGAAATTTACCTAAAATTTTAAAACTTTTACTTTTAAACTAAATCGTATTCCTTATTAAAAAGATGAGATCCATTATGGCCAAAATAGGTAAAACATGATATATGGTTTATTCATTCGAGATTACTTATACATTCAAAAGCCATTTAAAACACAATTAATAGACATTTATCTAGATTCAGGAAGCTTTGAATTAAAAGGTGTGTATTACAAAAAAGGAGAAGAAATCGGCACTATTTTTCGTGTAGGGTATTTAGTAAATTAGTAACTAAAGAAATTTCAGTAAGAAAAAAATGTTGCATGAATGGTAACTTACATACCTTGGTGTATAGAAAAAACGTCAGTTTTGAAATTAAAAAAATGATGAATTTCAAGGTAGTGTTGCTTTATTTCTTCATATTCAATCAAATAAAATTAGAATAGGCCACATCTATTGAAAAATAGCTTAATGGTAAAAATGTTTACTAAAAAGGAACTTAATGAGATAATCTTTTTTAACCATACACTCATCGCGAAATCTTTACTAAATGAAAAATACAACTAGGCTAGTTCATCAAATGCAGAGTGCAGTGCTAAATTAAAACCACTTAGATGAATATTACAAAAAACCTGGTTTGAAAATTATTTGTTTCCGTTGGATTGTTTGTGATGAATTTGTTGGAGATTTCCAACGCTTCTAGCGTTTAGAAAGCAAACGAAACGTGTCAACAGGGTAAATAGCGCCTGTGTCTCATCTTACATTTCAACACAGAGAAAGAGAAACAGAGGTCGCTTTCTTATGGCGGAAGCGAAAGCCTTAGTAGCAGTTGTAAATTAATTACAACTAATGTAATACATCTTTACACTTATCCTTGAGGATTTGGAGGAATAAGAAGAGGTACTGACAAGGTGCTGACCCTGACATCCGCATAGCAAAAAGGAGAAATAACTACTCGACACACATTTAGCGTACTATTGAACACGACTTCTGTTTCTTTCTTCTCTTTGATTTCAATTTTCAATAAAACCCGATTTATGAGGATAAATAAAACCATATCACTATCAAAAACTTTGAACAACAAAATTATGAACTTCAATTGATTACACTGTTTTTTCTTTTTTTTTCTTGTACTTATATGACTTCGTTTACTCTGAGATTAGTAAATTTAATTTAATATATAGGTTAAGGCTGTAACGCCTGAGGATGGCTGGTGTTAGTCCTATCGATATGTTGTGTTGTTTGTGTTCTAAACACTAGAAGCATTGGGATTCTCAAACAACTTAACAACTAAAAACTGTAATATATCATATTTGCTTTTTTCCAAAGTAATTATCAAGTTCATCACTTGCTTACACTGTTCCGACCTAAATGATGCTAATGCGAGTCGACGAAGGTAATTAACAAGCAGTGATACGTACAGGTGTTTGGGGGGAGGGGCACCCGGAACTGTGAAGTGGAACAGTGATTTACATGATATCTACCGTCTCTCTCGCTCCTCTTCGGAGGTTCAGCACCTCCTAAACCACTGTTGAAGTAATTAGGTTGGTAATTTGGTAATGAGTAAAAATGAATAAAATCAGTTACCACGATTTAATTATATAAACGTTCATAAAATCAAGATAAATATTATAAAAGGTTTATTAAAACTGTACATGAATAAAGTGTAGCCGACACTGTGGGTAGAGTTATCCAGCTACATTAAAGCTGACTGTTGTGGATATTGTAGGTGGTAGCCTCTGTTATTAGTCATTTATAACTACCACTTAGTGGTTGTCATCGATGCGAACACTGTTATAGGAGTCTTGGGTGTCCACGTGATTTTGTTGATGTGAAGCAGAAAGGATGTTTGAAACGTTTACGTGGTATATCAGTATTCAAAAATCAGTGTTTTCCAAATCAAACCAATACTTTGTGGTTCAGATCCCGCGCTAAACTGTTTGTTCCGTAGTTGCTTTGGAAATTCGGATAATAATGCACGACCCGAACAATGACTTTTGCAGAAAAGTCGACCTTAGTAACAATGACTACACTCGATCATTTACATTCGTCACAATCATTAACCTCTCATATTCGTCCTTATACACTTATTTTTATCCTCTGAATTTATAATATCTTATATCCCACTGATTTATTAATTTTCATTCAATTTAAATTAATCAATGAGTTCACCTGGACTCATCCACCCACCCAGACACGTACGGTCCTAAACGACCAATAACCTTGCCTATCAAACTTTAGGCCAATTATATTTATTTTCATACACAAAAAATGTAACGAAACGATTCCCCCCCTTCATCTTCATTTCCCCCTGCACTTTCAGATTCATTTCAATTTTCTAAAAAAACAATTTAAATTTCCCATATACTCTTTTGTTTTGTCTCCAGTTTCTCTCATTTCCAAAAACGAAATTTCAGTTCATTACTATGAATTAAATTGTATAAATACAGATAGTACATCGAAGTGGTCAGATTCAGTATATTAAAAATTAATAGCACAGTTTGTCTTTGTTTTGATGTAATATATATAATTGTCAGAGTGTGCTTTTTTCCAATATTTATTTATTTGGTATGTATATCAGGAATCCACGTCCTCTTACTACATCAAGAAAAAGTATACAAGTTAATATCTTCCTTGTTTTTACTCTCTGATATAATTGACGTCTTTTGTTATTTACAGGAAAATCAAGTTCTTATTCAAATATAATTTTACTTAATATTGAAATTTTTACATTTGAAGGTAAAGGTTTTGAAATATAATTCGTATTTTCAAAGAGATTTTGCTCCATACATTTTAAAAAATTTTTTTCAGTGAAACAAGTTAGTTAATATTCAATACATTTTATACATAGTGCCAACCCAATGTTAAACGTATGGGTGATATAAAAATGTTTTAGAAAATAATAAGCAACAAGATTACATTAAGAATGAAGTATCTTATGTCGTATCGCTTCTCGCTTCCAAAGGCAGCTACAAAAATTAAAAGGAGGTTTGATAAATTGAAAATCAGACCGGCGGATAAAATATTAATAAAAACAATCTTTTGCCGTAAGTTTAAATGATGATCTCATGTCACAGGGATAAATCCAGGTTTTATAGGGAATGATGTTAACGTCCACAGCAATCCTTAAGCTGTACGTGTCCGCTGGGAGGTGCTAAACGAACGACCATTTTGGTACTGAAAATCTGAATTTTTTCTAGTGAAATCTTAACTATACGTACTTGTTCAGAATAACGAACGACCATTTTGGTACTGAATTGGCACTTCTGTGATCTCCCTGCTACGATAGCTGCAACCAAGAAGGAATGAAACTTCCCGTTTAATTTCAATGACATTTCCCAAAAAACAGCAGCTGTGTTCTTATGGAATGTTTTCATGGTATCATTCCTTACAATTTGCATAAGTGAAATGAAATAGGAATGGTGGTGATGATTTTTGTCACGCAGCTATGGAGGGGTGAAACAATGATTCACACCACCGTACGTGAGTGGGTGGGTGGAGCAGAGGACATGGTGACGTCTGACTTTATTCATGTAACGAGGGTTAAGAAAAACACCAATATGAAATTAAATGAAAAACGTCTTTGTTTCTTATTCAATAGGCGAAGTTAGGGCTGTAAAGCCCTCTCTACCACTTAACCTCAAAATGATCATATTGATTGTAAGATTCCTTATTTGTCAGTTATGAATCCCACCGTACGTGCATGTGTGGGTCAGTACCTACGTACGTGTGTGGGTGGGTCGGAACAGGCAGTCCTCTTTGGCCGAGCTTCCAATATGTCAGTTGGTACTAAATTTTAATTTTTTTTCTTATCAAGAGGATTATTGTGATTATGTTAAGGGGATTAATCAAACTATGGATCACATAGTTAATGACAGGTCATCGCACATTTTTCAAGGAGATGAGCTAATCTTTAGACGGTTGGAAACAAGGATATTGAATTATTCTAGGCACCGAACTTACATCTGTGTTGGAGATCGGGGCTTTAAATTAAGAGTCTGTCGGCCATGTTGTTTTTAATCACATAAAAACAATGTTATTTCCGAAGCAGACATAAGACGACACGTATCCAGACCAAACAGTTATTTTAAAACGGATTTTTTTCGAAACTATTTGCATTTGATTTAGAATAAAATTATGCGTTGGAATTGCTTTGCAAATTTCTATTTAGTTTTACAGCAAAAAATATATATATTTAGTTTGAAGTTTTTATTTTCACATATTATTCAAAACTAGGCGTATGTATTCAAAATATTAAAATTAAACCCAATGTGCAATATGATAACGTTTAAAATGACAAAAGTAGGCGTATGTATTCAAAATATTAAAAGTAAACCCAATGTGCAATATGATAACGTTTAAAATGACAGTCATACACAACTTTTGGTCAATAAATAATGAAAAAATATGGATTCTCAAATAATTAATTTGAGAACCCATAAGTTATTATTATAAGTTATCATAAGTTCTTATGGGATTAAAACCAACATGGCCGACAGCCTCTGCAAACTCTGTGAAATAGAATTTACCAAGTGATACGTTTTAATTTGATTTCTGGTCGCGTATGATATGAAAAATTCTTTATCCTTTGATGTGCATTATCCTGGTTTGCGATTTCTAAATTTTCACAGGATAATAAATTCTTTATTCAAGCCACGCTCATGTGACACCGAATTGCGAGAACGGCATTGGCAGAATCCAAGCACATCTCGAAACGTACAGTTCCTATTTTTCTCTCCGATACAATGGAGAAAGTCATCATTGTTCAAACAATGCAACTAAAGGATGTAGAAGGATTTGTTGACTTAGCTCTCAATGAGCGAAGAATGGACCTTCATTAGAGAATGGTGTTTTATTCAAGAGCCTAGCGAACGAATCCAGTATTAAAAATACTATTCTCATTCAGTTGTATATTTCATATTTCAAAATATAAGTATTGTTGATTTCATTGTATTACTTTCTCCCATATGGGTTAGCATAGAGAAAGTATTGGGATCATCCAAAAACATTTTTTTTTACAAGTTGGTCTAAAAATAGGCTACATTTTAGGGTCCCCTGAACCCAAAAAAGTGGATCTGTCCGTATGTGTCTGTGTGTATGTGTAAGCCGCTAGAGACCAAACGGATTGAACAATTTTTATGAAATTCGGTATGTAGGTGTATTTAGCCAATAGCCAATAGCCTATATCCAGACCGTTTTTCACTCTTTTGAAACTTTAATTTTTTTAATTTTAATTTTAAAAAAATGTTTATGGGTAAAAAACATACAAAAATGAAATCTTCTCAAAAACGGCTCTAACGAATTTTTGATTAATTTTTAAGGAACGATGTAAATTACAATTAAAAATATTGTAGAAAAAACTGCATATCTCTAACTAGACTAGTTTTTGAGTTATGGTAAAAAAGCATATTTGGGAATCAAACTGTTAATTTTC
This sequence comes from Stictocephala bisonia, assembly GCA_035578905.1. Lineage (NCBI taxonomy): Eukaryota > Metazoa > Arthropoda > Insecta > Hemiptera > Membracidae > Stictocephala > Stictocephala bisonia. Next base: position 303,625 of record JAQJVL010000545.1, on the reverse strand, counting down.
AAAGTTTTGATGTTTTAATTTTTATTATGGGGAAATTTTGTACCAATTCTAAGGAACTATTTATTTTTTATTTAATTACAGTCTGAATGTGTCCATTTACATACACAAATAAACGCTTCCAAAGAATAAGCACAAATCTTCCACCGTTCTAACCGCAAAAAAGTCAAAACTTTGAAAATTAACAGTTTGATTCCCAAATATGTTTTTGCCATAACTAAAAAACTAGTCAAGTTAGAGCATGCAGTTTTTATTGAAATATTTTAAATTGTAATTCACATACTTCCTAAAAATTTAATCAAAATCGTTAGAGCTGGTTTTGAGAAAAATTTCATTTTTGTATTTTTACTGCCCATAAAAATAAAAAAGTAACATTTCAAAAAAGTGAAATAACGGTCTGGAGATATTGGATAAATCACTAAACTTACTTACCAGATTTCATAAACATGTATCCATCCGTTTGGTCTCCAGCGAACTGCACATACACACAGACAGATACACATACGAACAGACACCAACAAACTTTTTTTCGGAAAAACTACTTTTTTGGGTTCAGGGCACTCTAACATGGATTTTTAGACCAATTTATAAAAAGTGTTTTTGACAATCACAATACTATCTATATGCTGACGCATATGGGAGAAAGTAGGCCTAAAATATGTGAAGAAATACTATGGAAATTAAATATTAATTAATGTTAGAGATTACTATACAATGAGCGAATAATTACTAGACTAGTTTACTAATTAGTTGATTATATTATTACTTACAAATAGGAATCTTATGTGATAGAAATGTTTATGCCTGTAATTTGGTTAGGTAGTGAGGTCTGCTATTACAGCTGGTTTAAACTGCATTACATTTACCTGGAACTTCACTAGCGCTCCACAGTGGACCACAAACCAAATAATTTGAAACACAAATGTTGTCATTGGTTGACAAATCTAACTGGATATAAAATCAATAGTTTTAATAACTGGATAAAAGAGTATCAACTAGGCTAAACGGTTTAATTAACTTAAAACATTGCAGTGACAACATCCCAAAATACATTGTCAAAACAAAATAACGAAAAAAATCCAGGCATAACACAATCGACATCCGCTCACCCATTCCGTATAACACACCCATACACGTATAATGGAGGTGACCTTCCCACCCATTTATACACGTAGGGTGACATTTCATCGTTGTAAAATGAACACAGGATGTAACCAAATATATGGGTGTAGGAAGGTTTAGTAGCTCATCAAGATCCACTACGAAAGATACCCACCCACACAATTACGTTAATTTTGATCCATACACACACCCACCATTACACACACGATAGTTTTAATCCACACACCCACCATTACACGTACAATAGTTTTGATCCACACACCTGCCATTACATGTACAATAGTTTTGATCCACACACTCACCATTACATGTACAATAGTTTTAATCCACACACCTGTCATTACATGTACAATAGTTTTGATCCACACACTCATCATTACATGTACAATAGTTTTGATCCACTCACCTGCCATTACATGTACAATATTTTTCATCAATACACCCATCATTACACGTACAATAGTTTTGATCCACTCATTTACCATTACACGTACGGTTATTTTGATCCACTCATCCACATTTACACATACGATAATTTTGATCCACACAACTCCCCTTACACGTACGATAATTTTAATCCACTCAACTAGCCTTACACGTACGATAATTTTGACCAATCCACCCACCCATAAACGTAATATGATATTGAGTAACTAGTTTTGAACTAAAATCTAATTCATAAAGTTCAAATTGTATGATGATCGCTTTAAATACATCGAAAACACTGTCTCCCTAATGATTAATTTAGTACATACCAAAGATAATTATGGAGTTACCGAACTGTATCATCAATTTTGATTTCCATTATCATTAGCAAATTGCATTAGCCTTAAAAATGGCTGGAGTGATCAAATGTAATTGGACAATACTCCCTATTAGGTAATAACCTCCACAGATGGATAGACGGGAAGTGCTCCCACCGCCACTGGGCACGGAACCGAGCTGGGGTCCACCCACTCCCTAACAGAGACAGGTCCACTCCAGGCACTTTCACCTTTCTCCACAAGAGGGTGCAGTCTCCATGGTGAGGGTACAGGCGCCACTTTCACCCTAATCGAAATATAACGATCTTTACGAAACGAGTCTCCTCTTACTTTCTGTAATACGACCCCCCTCCCGCCCCGCTCACTACAGTTACGTCTTGTTAGACGTTTCCTTATTGGTTTGATAGGATTTGAAGATAATCAGATAAACAGTTTTAAATATCATTCTCATCATTTAATATTTTCAGGGGGACGGCCCACGAAGAGTTGAACGAAAATCCTCAACGTAAGCTTAGATCGAGTTTGGTATCAAATGAAAGGAAATTACATATGAAAGGTACTTACAGGAAATTACATATGGTATATAGCTACAGAGAAGAAAGAAAAAGAGGTCGCATCTTATCTTGTACTGAATGGGTGTTGAGTTATAAACACTTGGGGTTCTGAGTAGGCCTTCAGTTCTCTGGATAGATGGCGGGACCAGCACTGTTTTCAGTCCATATCCTTATTTACCTCCAAATCCTGAAGGATAAACGATTTAATTATTATCTTAGTTCGTAGGCGGTGGTATCTTTGAGACTGCCACTGAGGATGCCACATTTCATCATGGGCGAAATGTTTGGTGATGTAAGTATTGTAAATAACACCTTGACTGGTCATTACTGGCAGCTTTATTTTTAGTAGTAGTAATTATTAGGACACATTTAAAAAGATTACAATTAGTAGTAAATTCCACCGAAGCTGCGACCATAAGAGAGCGACCTCTGTTTCTTTTTCTTTCGTTTATATAGTGTACTGTTTACGGAAGAACGTAGTAAAATAATCATAACGTAATAAAAGGTCTTAAGTGTTTCAAATGAGCGCATATATAATATTTTAAGTATACAGGGTAGGAAAAAACATGGAAACGCTTTTACAACAGCGTTTTTTTTTTCTATAGATAATTTGATGATTGAATTTTTAAAATAATTGTGTTCCATAAAGTATAATTTTTGATCAGAATAATTTACGTAAAACCGTTAAATAGCTGAGAAATAATATTGTTCAAATTATTTACTTTGACATTCAAATGACTGCTACTCTGGAAAGGATAAACCATTCGAAGTCCATTTTGCGGCTTTTAATTTATCTTAAATGTACCTTCCATTTGATACCAAACTCAATCTAAGTTTACGTTGAGGATTTTCGTTCAACTCCTCGTGGGCCGTTCCCCTGAAAATATTAAATGCCGCTTATGACGTCAAAAAGCATGTTCTTTGTAACATGATCATGTACATGATTTCACGTTTATAAGTGAAGTCATACAAAAGTTATGAAAGTGTTTCCATATTTTTGTCCATTCTGTATATGAATCTTATGGAACTGTCAGTACCATATATTTATCTTAATATATGAAGGCAAAACCCAAAGCCGGGTTTCAAAAGATCTCCAACTTTCCGATACACTGGACAGGTGATATTTGGCGTAAAGGTTCTTGCCAACATTGCCAACTCGCACACAGCTTCATTTACCCGTTCCATCCACTGGTCTACAATAAACAAACTACGTTTTAGTGCGTTTACCTCCCGTAAAAAAAAAAACTAAATAAAGTTACTTTATTATATCAATGCATGTTTGTACGCATAAGAGGCAATTTAAATTTGGGTTTTTTCGAGTCGTGATGATTTTGAGTAGAGAGAATAACGTCTATATTTAGTGATTCGTTATATCGGACCAAATTATCGTCCAATATATCGATATATTGTTGTCATCTTTAGTTCCTACAGGTGTTGATGTACAACGGTGATGTATACAGATGTTGAAGCTCAGACAGTACTGATGTATAGTTACTGAGGAGTACAGAGAGGGTAGGTATCTACTTTGTAGTAAAGTACAAACGAGTTGTTTGTTTATAAGTTTATAGGAGGTGGCTGTTTGTTGCTAGAAATGTCTCGCTTGATTGACACAACAATGTACTCAATAGCTCGTTAATATTTCCCCCGTTCCTCGGCTGTAACTGCTATTTCATTACAGTGCTCTGGTGTGAATATCATTATGAATACCGTTATTCTGTTTTGTTGAGGGTTGAGTCAGACAGGGTAAATAAGTATTATAATTCATAACTGAGACGTCGATTGTAGAGATATTGGCGAACACGAGGGGCGAATAAATGTGATGAGTGTAGAAGAACGAGTGTAGTAATAGTTTCTAAGGTTGACCGATCCTTACAAAAAGAGCCATTTATTAATAGCCCAATATCCAGGGCAATTAAGGGAACCATAGCTTTAAGTGGAATCCGAACCATGTAGTGTTGGTCTGATTTTTAGCTAAGTGACAAGCCCGGTACTCATTTCTCTTCTAAACACCAAACCCGGATCCTGACTGCCACCCAATATGGACATCCAGATTTCTCTAGTAGTGTCCACGTTGATAGCAACCATTGAGTGAACAAGTTGGTATAAAGAGGACTGAACATAGAACATCACCTACTGTACAATCTCCACAACACTTTGCATTCAAGTATCTGGATTACAGCACTGCGCCACTAGTGCCGACATGTTATGTTAACTTGTGTATTAACGTATCCGATACGTTATTTGAAGTGTCCACCATACGGATCTACTTCATATACGACCAAAATATACTTCTTTAAAAAAGTGTAATTGTTAAAAAAATATAATTCAACATATTTTTATAGTATATTTGTAAAGACGTTCAGTATGTGTTAAATACTCAACTATAACAAATTATGTGAAAGAAAGTGTTTAAATAATTCATAAATATAAAAATAAAGATTTAAAATAATCACCTTATGTAATAATTTTACTAATTAAAAAATCGAATATTTCAGCCACAAAACTCAGTTTGCTTCTCTACGGGGTGGTTCTCTACGCTTGCTTACCCTTTCCTCCAAGGTTGTCTCTAAACCAACACAGCATTCTAAACGCGCAGCCTTCTGCATTATCCGATATATCAAAGTTTATAGTGTAGAAATCCATATTTTATGGGAGTGCAAAGAAGTGCAATCATATCAGAGTTAGTAGAACTAACCTTATACATTTCACATGAAAACCAAATTAGCCAAGACATTGTATGTTGTATATATTTTTTGTATCATCCATTTAAAATAAATTATTAAATTTAATTAATACCAATATATGTTAAAGAGGAAAGGTTGATGGATTGTTTTTATCCCTTAGGAATGGAATTTAGACGAATAATTCCTTAATAGGACCCTATAATAGAAAATCTAACTTGCCTCCAAATGTTATCGACATCTGTAAAAAGTAGTTCCGAATATTTATTAAGATTGAGTAAATAATATTTTGATTGTGTGGATTAGGAAGATTGTATGCAAAATTGACATATTGTAAGTAATTGTAAATATTTTATTACTATACTATGGGACACCCCTGCACGCTTCGTGTGGCAACCCCGAATCTCATTGTGTTCAATACATTTCCGCCTTCGTCCTCGTCATTAGACTAAAAATAATAGTAGATTAACTATATAATGTAAAATCACAAAATTAAACTTATTTACAGTATCTCACTCACACTTCTTGCGTTGCTACCCATTTATTTTTTTTTTTATTTATCTATTTATTTTTTTTATAAAATTTATACTATTTATTATTATAAAAATCCAATGGTAATACTTAGCCTATTTCAAACGTGTTCATCTGATTTGTTTTTGTTTGACAGCTGAAGAATAAACTCTTAATGCATCAATAGGATAATGTCAAACATACAAAATAGACATGTTTATTTATTTACAAAACAGCTGTTATTGATTTAATAAAATCAACCCAATGTTATTCTTATTGAAAACAGGAAATTTTGAGGGGCTGTTTGTACTCCTTAGGTTTTATGGTTCATAATATGAAATTTCGAAAAATCCTTTCTTAGTAGATCTATTTGATACTAAAGCTAACCTCCTTTCAATTTCGTGTAAACCCGTTCTGCGGTTTTTAAGATTTCGTGATGAATAAATGAGTAAGTGAGTGAGTCAATGGTATTTGGCTTATATATATATATATATATATATATATATATATATATTGGGGGGTTTTCACAGAATGAATAGTGTTAGAATGTGTTTAAATAATGTATTAAACCAATAAGAAAGCGACAACGCTGCTTGTGTGTTTTGTCGTGTATTAAAAAAAATTGTACAGCTCACAATAAATGTACTTTATCTTCATTCAAAGTAGATGGTAAATTAGATGTAGAATGTAACGAAAATTACAACAGTTTAAATTCATTAAACATTCAGGCAGTATTAAATTATACAACTCTCATAAATGGAATGTAAAATAACCTCTAATAGTTGCAATGTCCGCGTATTGTTTCTATTGAATATATTAATAACCCTCACAACTCCATTTCACTTAGAAGACAATCAGCAAGGTCATAGAGGTGGAGGTCTAAAGACTATTTCTAAACTCCTTTTCTCTCTGGGACCATAAACACTTGAATAATGACAGGTTGACTTGTAGAGCCGCGCATGCGCATTCTCTCAGTGAAGGACTACCGTTGTCTTTCTTCCAAGGTTTACCATTGTCAAAGGTTGTTTAGTCTCTGCGTCTTGTCCGTTGGTTTGAATGATAATTTATATAATAGAGCAGCTGCTACATCAACGACTTCTGTCGGCACAGAAACTATGTGTACCCGAATGTGAAGGTTGTTTATTAGAAAACTAAGAAGCCTACGTCAAATTCGAATCCCGGACAATCTGCCCAGATAAATTGGTTAAGGTACTGAACCCTCGGACATTCTGAAGGACCCGGCAAAAAGGTAACATAATTTTTGACAGTTTAACGATTTGGGCAGATTGTCTGTTTACCGCTAAATTCAATTACACCGTTGTTTTCCTCATTTGATGTACATTAAGCCGTTTACATTTCAAATTCTATTATAAGCTGTACTATGTAAAAAGTACCGTAATTTTAACTAGTTGCCACTGTGCATCAACATTTATTACTCCAACACCCGTTAGTATATCACATTTATATATTAATACGTGATCGAAAGGATTGTTTTCTATAAGTTTTATAAATTTATAATTTCAACTTTTTAAGGCAAAACATTCTTAAGAATTTCCTAAAGCAACATTTTCTTGGCTTCTTGGGGTCCTATAATTTATTACTTGGTCACGTTGTAATCCTAAAAATGTAATCCTAAAAATCACGATAGATCGATTAATTAAAATAAATAGATTTAAATCACTGCATTGACGCATATAAAATTAATGTATGGTAACTATACACTGCAAAGGAATTACAACGTGACCAAGTAATTAATTTAACGACCTTTAGAAGCTAAGAAAACGATGTTTCAGGAAATTCATTACAACGTTTTCTTGATATAAATATATAAAATAGAAAATTCAGATATTTATAAAGCCTATGGAAAACATTCGTGTTAACCACGTATTAAAATAATAATGGAATAAATTAACGGGTAATAAAATATGTAATAAAAGTGTAAAGTTGATGGACAGTGACAACTATTTAAAACACCACTACTTCCTTGTTCCAAACATTATACAAATTATTACTACTTAAATTTGAATTTAAGATGCAAATGTCATAATGTACAGCCAAACGAGGAAGATAGTGTGATTGGAGTTTTACATAGGCCTCTTAGTTTCCTAGTAAAGAACCTTCAAACACATAATTCCTACGCTGACAGTTTAGTAGCACTATTAAATATATTGAACTCTCAATAATAGCTTACGTTTCCAATTTTATAGAACATATATATTGAATTGTTTCAATTAATTAATTGTTTACTTAATTTCAGTCGATCGGTAGCGTAGTTGGTTAATCCAGGTTCATAAGCTAAAGCAGTTTGATTCCAATCAGGATAATAACATATTTTGAAAGTGATTTGCTGATAACCATCGGCTATTCGTTTGTCATCGGTGATCATTAAGGACAGTTCCTAAGGTACAGTCGGCCTTAGTTTGTAACAATGACTACATTCGCTCATCTAGCCTCACCTCACTCATGGAAATCCTTATTGGCCCATATCTTGATGATCGGCGTCTTAAGATTAAATTAATAACTGCAATTAATTACTCTATACATATTTATAACATGTTTGTTTCGCGAGATTTTTTGTTTTAAAAATACTATTTTTACTCTTCGTAATTTGTTAGCTTGCAAAAGTTGTCGTTCTTTGTCAGTCTTCTTTCGATCATAGCTTTTTACAGAGATACGAAAGACTATTTGTATTCCTAATAGAGAGTTAGAAAAAAGAACTTCTTAAGAAAGCATTGAACTTAATCTTAGAACTTAGGCTTAAGCGGCCGGTGTCATAACTAGAATCTATAATATCCGGTGACAACCGCGTCAAGGTGTTGTTATATTATTTACAACAATAAAATAAATAATGTCTGGTTGTATATTATTTACAAAATAACCAGACGTTTCGAACATACTGTGATGTGGCTTCCTCAGTGGTAAATATAGATTCTAGTTATTGAACTTAAGGTTTATTTATAATTTTTGAAATCTCTTGCTAAAATAAACTTCATATTCCAAGCAATCAGTGAACATGCAGTACAAAAACTGTAACCACAACTGACTGAAATATGACAATGAAAATGCTTATTCAGCGTGATAAGAAAATAATTCTACTCACGATTGGTTGAGGGTCAAGGGTTTTAGTCCGAGGCGGTACCTTTGTTGGTGTGATTGTTGCTTCGCCTGGCGTTACCTCTCCCGCCCTATATGGCGCATTGGCCACCACTTTCTAAAGTCCAGGTTAGAGCGGTGTTAAAAAACTGAACTATAATCCTGGCGAAAGGCAATGTATCGTATCGCTGGCCATCTGTTAGTGATTGGCGTCTTGCTATAACAGGAGAAAAACTGAGAACAAACCACAAGGGAAACCGTTCCTATATTTTAAAATTATTAGTAGCTTGACATTTCAACAGTTTACAGACAAATGCCCCGTTAAATTAAATATCCTTCTAATTTGTCAAAGTTTACTAAACGTTTAAAACTGTGTTTTTCCTTTATAAAACATTTGCTAAAGTTAAAAAAATGTATTTTTAAAGTTCAATACATAACCGTAATCATTTAAGTTACTTTCAATTACTAACAGTAATGTCTTTATTCATCCTTTACGCGTTGTTTATGATTGTTTTTAGTATAATTTGAATTTATTTTGAGCGAATGTTTTTATATCCTTCCTTTACGTATTGTTTATGCTTGTTTTTTGTAAAATTGAAGTTACTTTTTGAGCTATTGTCTTCATGTATTTCTTTTACGTGTTGTTTATGTTTCTTGTTTGTAAAATTTAAATAACTTTTTGAGTGACTGTCTTTATATTCTTCCTTTACACGTTATTTATGATTGTTGTTTGTATTATTTAAGTTACTTTTTGAGTGAAAGTTCTTATATCTTTCCTTTATACGTTGTTTATGATTGTTGTTTGTGTTATTTAAGTTACTTTTTGAGTGATTGTCTTGATATACTTCCTTTACGTGTTGTTTATGGTAGTTGTTTGTAAAATTTAAATTACTTTTTGAGTGATTGTCTTTATATACTTCCTTCACACGTTATTTATGATTATTGTTTGTATTATTTAAGTTACTTTTTGATATATTGTCTTTATATCCTTCCTTTATACGTTATCTATGATTGTTGTTTGTATTATTTAAGTTACTTATTGATTGATTGTCTTCATTTCCTTCCTTTACACGCTATTTATGTTTGGTGTTTGTATTATTTAAGTTACTTTTTGAGTGATTGTCTTTATATCCATCCTTCATACGTCATTTATGATTATTGTTTTAAAATTTAAGTTACTTTTTGAGTGATTGTCTTCATATCCTTCTTTACACGTTATTTATGATTGTTGTTTGTATAATTTAAGTGTGTTTTTGTTTTGTAGTTAGTAGATAACCCTTAGATGTAATATTTGAGTAAATTCAGATGCTAGAGAACGGCCATTTCTATGCATTTATCATGGCTGACCTTTAGTATTACGTATTTTATAATTAATTGGCTACATTGTAAACATATATGAGAGCAGCTATAGATGGTATTTAAAATTATGTCCGGTAACTTTTTCTTGATATTCAATGCACATACATACAGTCTATATAATTTTCGGATACTTTTAAATGCAATTGTGTATTGATGAGGGCTACAAATATAATATACATACGATAGAAGGTTGCGTATGGTATAAACGTCAGTGTTTAAGTAAAAAAAATTCAAAACTTATCAAGGTGCTTATTAATCTTTATTAACTTCAACAAGACATTTTTTATCAATTTATTCGATAATGAACTTATATTGAGGGTTATCAATAAGGCTACATAACGCATTGGTTTATCTTTTGTTGTTATTTGATATTTTGTTTCTATTTCATATTTTAGCTACATTTGATATTTAGCTAAAGAAAGGATGTATCTTGGATTGTATTAATTTGGCAAAGTGCACACTTTACATATAACTCCCGATAGTACTACATAACTCCAAGACATAATACATAACTCCTAGACAGAATACATAACACCCGATGGGAATCAAACACTTCCGCTTGGTGTAGAAGTGACATATGATCTTTGACTGCCGACTTTCTTCTTCGATGAGGCGGGGAGAAACTTGATTAAGCCCATCGTAAAAAGCCACTAAACGAGATACCCCAAGTGGCTTTCTGAGGCACTCCTTCCCAGACTCATGCGGAAGTAGGCACTTGTTTAGAAAACTTCTTGGAATATATTCTTGAATTAGCATAATTGCTTCATATTACATGTTTTTTAAACAAATTTAACCAGTAGATTTGCATAATCTTGTAATGACAACAACTAATAATTTTTAAGGCAGATATGAAGGGGATAGTGAGTGGGTGAATACTACTGCACGTATATAGGAGGACGGTTGGGTGAATACTACTGTACGTATATAGGAGGACGGTTGGGTGAATACTACTGTACGTATATAGGAGGACGGTTGGGTGAATACTACTGCACGTATATAGGAGGACGGTTGGGTGAATACTACTGCACGTATATAGGAGGACGGTTGGGTGAATACTACTGCACGTATATAGGAGGACGGTTGGGTGAATACTACTGCACGTATATAGGAGGACGGTTGGGTGAATACTACTGCACGTATATAAGAGGACGGTTAGGTGAATACTACTGCACGTATATGGGAGGGTGGGTAGGTGAATACTACTGCACGTATATAGGAGGGCGGTTGGGTGAATACTACTGCACGTATATGGGAGGGTGGGTAGGTGAATACTACTGCACGTATATAGGAGGGCGGTTGGGTGAATACTACTGCAAGTATAGGATGAGAGGGTCGGTGAATACTACTGCATGTATATGGGAGTGTGGGTGGGTGAATACTACTGCACGTATATGGAAGGGCGGGTTGGTGAATACTACTGCACGTATATGGGAGGATGGGTAGGTGAATACTACTGCACGTATATAGGAGGGCGGTTGGGTGAATACTACTGCAAGTATAGGATGAGAGGGTCGGTGAATACTACTGCACGTATATAGGAGTGTAGGTGGGTGAATACTACTGCACGTATATGGAAGGGCGAGTTGGTGAATACTACTGCACGTATATGGGAGGGTGGCTAGGTGAATTCTACTGCATGTATATGGGAGGGCGAGTGGGTGAATACTACTGCACGTATATGGGAGGGTGGGTAGTTGAATACTCCTGCACGTATATGGGAGGGCGAGTGGGTCAATACTACTGCACGTATATAGGAGGGCGAGTGGGTGAATACTACTGCACGTATATGGGTGGGCGATTGGGTGAATACTACTGCACGTATATGGGAGGGCGGGTAGGTGAATACTACTGCATGTATATGGGAGGGCGAGTGGGTCAATACTACTGCACGTATATAGGAGGGCGAGTGGCTGAATACTACTGCACGTATATGGGTGGGCGAGTGGGTGAATACTACTGCACGTATATGGGAGGGCGGGTAGGTGAATACTACTGCATGTATATGGGAGGGCGAGTGGGTGAATACTACTGCACGTATATGGAAGGGCGGGTTGGTGAATACTACTGCACGTATATGGGAGGATGGGTAGGTGAATACTACTGCACGTATATGGAAGGGTGGGTTGGTGAATACTACTGCACGTATATGGGAGGGTGGGTAGGTGAATTCTACTGCATGTATATGGGAGGGTGATTGGGTGAATACTACTGCACGTATATGGGAGGGTGGGTAGGTGAATACTCCTGCACGTATATGGGAGAGCGAGTGGGTCAATACTACTGCACGTATATGGGTGGGCGAGTGGGTGAATACTACTGCACGTATATGGGAGGGCGGGTAGATGAATACTATTGCATGTATATGGGAGGGCGAGTGGGTCAATACTACTGCACGTATATAGGAGGGCGAGTTGGTGAATACTACTGCACGTATATGGGAGGGTGAGTGGGTGAATACTACTGCACGTATATGGAAGGGCGGGTAGGTGAATACTGCTGCACGTATATGGGAGGGCGAGTGGGTCACTACTACTGCACGTATATAGGAGGGCGAGTGGGTGAATACTACTGCATGTATATGGGAGGGTGAGTGGGTGAATACTACTGCACGTATATGGGAGGGCGAGTGGGTCACTACTACTGCACGTATATAGGAGGGCGAGTGAGTGAATACTACTGCACGTATATGGGTGGGCGAGTGGGTGAATACTACTGCACGTATATGGGAGGGCGGGTAGGTGAATACTATTGCATGTATATGGGAGGGCGAGTGGGTCAATACTACTGCACGTATATAGGAGGGCGAGTTGGTGAATACTACTGCACGTATATGGGAGGGTGAGTGGGTGAATACTACTGCACGTATATGGAAGGGCAGGTAGGTGAATACTGCTACACGTATATGGGAGGGCGAGTGGGTCAATACTACTGCACGTATATAGGAGGGCGAGTGAGTGAATACTACTGCACGTATATGGGAGGCTGGGTGGGTCTACAGTAACAGCCTGAGTAACAGTAATTATAGATTTTATAAGATGTTAAAATCAGTATAATATGTTGCTGGACCTTCTGAATTTATTGGGTAAAATTGTGTCTCTTTAGGCTTCTCTTAAATTTTTCAGCATATTTTCAAATGTGAAAAGGTAACCGTACCGAGAGAAATTTCTTGTAAATATCCCTTGACAGGCACTACACCCATAGTGAGATAGGGGTGATTAATATTTTGTGTCTGTCCGCTAAACATTTGGAGGTTTATGGTTTTAGAGCTAAATAAATGTTTTTGTTTATACCTGTTTAAGTTATGTCCATTTATTTATTGATTCTTAAGACGCATATCGTCAAAATATTTGCGAATATGGATTTCGAATAAGTGTTATGAGTGAAGACGAATGAGTTGTTACTATCTGAGCTCGACTTAGCTCAGAATGGACTATTTATTAATAGCCCAATATCCAGGGCAACTATGGGACCTACAGCTTTACGTGGAATCCGAACCATGTAGTATTGGTCTGATTTATTTTCAGCTTACTGATAAGTCTGACACTCAATTCTCTTCCCTAAACTACGCCCAAACCCTGACACTACCATAAAGTTTGTGGCATGATCGAGAACAGTCATGTAAATATATGGTGCATAGATAAATAAAAAAATATACCAAACATGAATTGTACTATTTTTCCTATCTCGTATTGATAAACGAATTGAAAAAAATTGTACTTAAGAAGTGGGAGTTTTTACTAAGTGTTTTCTACCCTTTAACCTTTAATATACCACTCAATAAATTTTACTTATTTAGTTATAGCTATTATGACATTTATTTATTTTAATCCTTGAAATTGAGTATTACGGTCCATATTTTTTACTACACTACTATGAGTTTAGCTGTTTTCGTTATGTGTTTACAACCTGCAAAACATCATATTTTCAACAGCTGTCTATTGTTTACTACCGAAAGTAACATTGTTTACAACCGAAAATTTTCAACAGTCAACAACACCTGTTTTTATTCCGAAGTGTAGTGAAAAGTATCGTTCAAAACTCGAGTGAAAGTGTTTTGTATGTTCTCGACCATTCGAAGTGCTCGACAAGTCTCGCTCTTCAAACATATGGTCTCGAACATGCAAAACCCCACTTTCCACTCTTGTTATGAAATATACTATTTCACTACACTACTATGAGTTCAGCTGTTTTCGTTATGTGTTTACAACCTACGAAACATCATATTTTCAACAGCTGTGTATTGTTTACTACTGAAAGTAACATTGTTTACAACCGAACATTTTCCACAGTCAACAACACCTGTTTTTAAAACATGTTTCTAATCTAATAAACAGTTAACATTCCAAAAATTAGTTTTTATTCCGTAGTGTAGTGAAAAGTATCGTTGAAAACTCGAGTGAAAGTGTTTTGTATGTTCTCGACCATTTGAAGTGCTCGACAAGTCTCGCACTTCAAACATATGGTCTCGAACATGCAAAACCCCACTTTCCACTCTTGTTATGAAATATACTATTACAGTATATTGGGTTGTGTACCGAATTGATAGATAAGAGCAATGAAATAGATTTTAAATACTTTATTTCTCGAAGAGTGTTTATTATTTTGAGATAAATTTTCAAACATTATCATTGATTGCATGTTAAGTAACGCCGGTTATAACTATATAGTAATTATAAACAGTTGTATAGAGGTCACACTACATTGGACATGTTTACGTGTTATCATCGCAGGTGCTTAAATACACCCTCTGTGATAACAATAAACGTTAGGCATAATTGGAGTTAAATTACTTTTGTCCTTAAAGGCTTGAAACATTATTAGATAAAGTCCTGCTTTAGGAAACATGTTTAGTGTTTAATGTTCACTTTACTAAATTAGTAGTACAAATGAAATAATGTTGAAGAAGCTGAATAAATAAAAAAAGGAAATTGAGTTTAATTAATTTAATAATTTTTATTTATTACTAATAACATTATTTTGTTTCCCAATGACTGTTCAAAAACAAAGATTTTAGATTCGTGATAAATTTAACTCAGATACAAATTATAATGCAAGAAATAAGATTCGCATCATACTCACACACCATAATCAACATTTGTAACAATCTATAATATCCGGTGACAACCGCGTCAAGGTGTTGTTATATTATTTACAACAATAAAATAAATAATGTCTGGTTGTATATTATTTACAAAATAACCAGACGTTTCGAACATACTGTGATGTGGCTTCCTCAGTGGTAAATATAGATTCTAGTTATTGAACTTAAGGTTTATTTATAATTTTTGAAATCTCTTGCTAAAATAAACTTCATATTCCAAGCAATCAGTGAACATGCAGTACAAAAACTGTAACCACAACTGACTGAAATATGACAATGAAAATGCTTATTCAGCGTGATAAGAAAATAATTCTACTCACGATTGGTTGAGGGTCAAGGGTTTTAGTCCGAGGCGGTACCTTTGTTGGTGTGATTGTTGCTTCGCCTGGCGTTACCTCTCCCGCCCTATATGGCGCATTGGCCACCACTTTCTAAAGTCCAGGTTAGAGCGGTGTTAAAAAACTGAACTATAATCCTGGCGAAAGGCAATGTATCGTATCGCTGGCCATCTGTTAGTGATTGGCGTCTTGCTATAACAGGAGAAAAACTGAGAACAAACCACAAGGGAAACCGTTCCTATATTTTAAAATTATTAGTAGCTTGACATTTCAACAGTTTACAGACAAAGGCCCCGTTAAATTAAATATCCTTCTAATTTGTCAAAGTTTACTAAACGTTTAAAACTGTGTTTTTCCTTTATAAAATATTTGCTAAAGTTAAAAAAAATGTATTTTTAAAGTTCAATACATATCCGTAATCATTTAAGTTACTTTCAATTACTAACAGTAATGTCTTTAATCATCCTTTACGCGTTGTTTATGATTGTTTTTAGTATAATTTGAATTTATTTTTGAGTGAATGTTTTATATCCTTCCTTTGCGTATTGTTTATGCTTGTTGTTTGGAAAATTGAAGTTACTTTTTGAGCTATTGTCTTCATGTATTTCTTTTACGTGTTGTTTATGTTTCTTGTTTGTAAAATTTAAATAACTTTTTGAGTGACTGTCTTTATATTCTTCCTTTACACGTTATTTATGATTGTTGTTTGTATTATTTAAGTTACTTTTTGAGTGAAAGTTCTTATATCTTTCCTTTATACGTTGTTTATGATTGTTGTTTGTGTTATTTAAGTTACTTTTTGAGTGATTGTCTTGATATACTTCCTTTACGTGTTGTTTATGGTAGTTGTTTGTAAAATTTAAATTACTTTTTGAGTGATTGTCTTTATATACTTCCTTCACACGTTATTTATGATTATTGTTTGTATTATTTAAGTTACTTTTTGATATATTGTCTTTATATCCTTCCTTTATACGTTATCTATGATTGTTGTTTGTATTATTTAAGTTACTTATTGATTGATTGTCTTCATTTCCTTCCTTTACACGCTATTTATGTTTGGTGTTTGTATTATTTAAGTTACTTTTTGAGTGATTGTCTTTATATCCATCCTTCATACGTCATTTATGATTATTGTTTTAAAATTTAAGTTACTTTTTGAGTGATTGTCTTCATATCCTTCTTTACACGTTATTTATGATTGTTGTTTGTATAATTTAAGTGTGTTTTTGTTTTGTAGTTAGTAGATAACCCTTAGATGTAATATTTTAGTAAATCCAGATGCTAGAGAACGGCCATTTCTATGCATTTATCATGGCTGACATTTAGTATTACGTATTTTATAATTGGCTACATTGTAAACATATATGAGAGCAGCTTTAGACAGTATTTAAAAATATGTCCGGTAACTTTTTCTTGATATTCAATGCACATACATACAGTCTATATAATTTTCGGATACTTTTAAATGCAATTGTGTATTGATGAGGGCTACAAATATAATATACATATGATAGAAGGTTGCGTATGTTATAAACGTCAGTGTTTAAGTAAAAAAATTTCAAAACTAATCAAGGTGCTTATTAATCTTTATTAATTTCAACAAGAAATTTTTTATCAATTTATTCGATAATGAACTTATATTGAGGGTTATCAATAAGGCTACATAACGCATTGGTTTATCTTTTGTTGTTATTTGATATTTTGTTTCTATTTCATATTTTAGCTACATTTGATATTTAGCTAAAGAAAGGATGTATCTTGGATTGTATTAATTTGGCAAAGTGCACACTTTACATATAACTCCCGATAGTACTACATAACTCCAAGACATAATACATAACTCCTAGACAGAATACATAACACCCGATGGGAATCAAACACTTCCGCTTGGTGTAGAAGTGACATATGATCTTTGACTGCCGACTTTCTTCTTCGATGAGGCGGGGAGAAACTTGATTAAGCCCATCGTAAAAAGCCACTAAACGAGATACCCCAAGTGGCTTTCTGAGGCACTCCTTCCCAGACTCATGCGGAAGTAGGCACTTGTTTAGAAAACTTCTTGGAATATATTCTTGAATTAGCATAATTGCTTCATATTACATGTTTTTTAAACAAATTTAACCAGTAGATTTGCATAATCTTGTAATGACAACAACTAATAATTTTTAAGGCAGATATGAAGGGGATAGTGAGTGGGTGAATACTACTGCACGTATATAGGAGGACGGTTGGGTGAATACTACTGTACGTATATAGGAGGACGGTTGGGTGAATACTACTGTACGTATATAGGAGGACGGTTGGGTGAATACTACTGCACGTATATAGGAGGACGGTTGGGTGAATACTACTGCACGTATATAGGAGGACGGTTGGGTGAATACTACTGCACGTATATAGGAGGACGGTTGGGTGAATACTACTGCACGTATATAGGAGGACGGTTGGGTGAATACTACTGCACGTATATAAGAGGACGGTTAGGTGAATACTACTGCACGTATATGGGAGGGCGGGTAGGTGAATACTACTGCACGTATATGGGAGAGCGGGTGGGTGAATACTACTGCACGTATATGGGAGGGCGAGTGGGTGAATACTACTGCACGTATATAGGAGGGCGGTTGGGTGAATACTACTGCAAGTATAGGATGAGAGGATCGGTGAATACTACTGCACGTATATGGGAGGGCGGGTGGGTGAATACTACTGCACGTATATGGGAGAACGGGTGGGTGAATACTACTGCACGTATATGGGAGGATGGGTAGGTGAATACTACTGCACGTATATAGGAGGGCGGTTGGGTGAATACTACTGCAAGTATAGGATGAGAGGGTCGGTGAATACTACTGCACGTATATAGGAGTGTAGGTGGGTGAATACTACTGCACGTATATGGAAGGGCGAGTTGGTGAATACTACTGCACGTATATGGGAGGGTGGCTAGGTGAATTCTACTGCATGTATATGGGAGGGCGAGTGGGTGAATACTACTGCACGTATATGGGAGGGTGGGTAGTTGAATACTCCTGCACGTATATGGGAGGGCGAGTGGGTCAATACTACTGCACGTATATAGGAGGGCGAGTGGGTGAATACTACTGCACGTATATGGGTGGGCGATTGGGTGAATACTACTGCACGTATATGGGAGGGCGGGTAGGTGAATACTACTGCATGTATATGGGAGGGCGAGTGGGTCAATACTACTGCACGTATATAGGAGGGCGAGTGGCTGAATACTACTGCACGTATATGGGTGGGCGAGTGGGTGAATACTACTGCACGTATATGGGAGGGCGGGTAGGTGAATACTACTGCATGTATATGGGAGGGCGAGTGGGTGAATACTACTGCACGTATATGGAAGGGCGGGTTGGTGAATACTACTGCACGTATATGGGAGGATGGGTAGGTGAATACTACTGCACGTATATGGAAGGGTGGGTTGGTGAATACTACTGCACGTATATGGGAGGGTGGGTAGGTGAATTCTACTGCATGTATATGGGAGGGTGATTGGGTGAATACTACTGCACGTATATGGGAGGGTGGGTAGGTGAATACTCCTGCACGTATATGGGAGAGCGAGTGGGTCAATACTACTGCACGTATATGGGTGGGCGAGTGGGTGAATACTACTGCACGTATATGGGAGGGCGGGTAGATGAATACTATTGCATGTATATGGGAGGGCGAGTGGGTCAATACTACTGCACGTATATAGGAGGGCGAGTTGGTGAATACTACTGCACGTATATGGGAGGGTGAGTGGGTGAATACTACTGCACGTATATGGAAGGGCGGGTAGGTGAATACTGCTGCACGTATATGGGAGGGCGAGTGGGTCACTACTACTGCACGTATATAGGAGGGCGAGTGGGTGAATACTACTGCATGTATATGGGAGGGTGAGTGGGTGAATACTACTGCACGTATATGGGAGGGCGAGTGGGTCACTACTACTGCACGTATATAGGAGGGCGAGTGAGTGAATACTACTGCACGTATATGGGTGGGCGAGTGGGTGAATACTACTGCACGTATATGGGAGGGCGGGTAGGTGAATACTATTGCATGTATATGGGAGGGCGAGTGGGTCAATACTACTGCACGTATATAGGAGGGCGAGTTGGTGAATACTACTGCACGTATATGGGAGGGTGAGTGGGTGAATACTACTGCACGTATATGGAAGGGCAGGTAGGTGAATACTGCTACACGTATATGGGAGGGCGAGTGGGTCAATACTACTGCACGTATATAGGAGGGCGAGTGAGTGAATACTACTGCACGTATATGGGAGGCTGGGTGGGTCTACAGTAACAGTCTGAGTAACAGTAATTCTAAATTTAATAAGATGTTAAAATCAGTATAATATGTTGCTGGACCTTCTGAATTTATTGGGTAAAATTGTGTCTCTTTAGGCTTCTCTTAAATTTTTCAGCATATTTTCAAATGTGAAACGGTAACCGTACTGAGAGAAATTTATCCCTTGACAGGCACTACATCCATAGTGAGATAGGGGTGATTAATATTTTGTGTCTGTCCGCTAAACATTTGGAGGTTTATGGTTTTAGAGCTAAATAAATATTTTTGTTTATACCTGTTTAAGTTATGTCCATTTATTTATTGATTTTTAAGACGCATATCGTCAAAATATTTGCGAATGTGGATTTCGAATAAGTGTGATGAGTGAAGACGAATGAGTTGTTACTATCTGAGCTCGACTTAGCTCAGAATGGACTATTTATTAATAGCCCAATATCCAGGGCAACTATGGGACCTACAGCTTTACGTGGAATCCGAACCATGTAGTATTGGTCTGATTTATTTTCAGCTTACTGATAAGTCTGACACTCAATTCTCTTCCCTAAACTACGCCCAAACCCTGACACTACCATAAAGTTTGTGGCATGATCGAGAACAGTCATGTAAATATATGGTGCATAGATAAATAAAAAAATATACCAAACATGAATTGTACTATTTTTCCTATCTCGTATTGATAAACGAATTGAAAAAAATTGTACTTAAGAAGTGGGAGTTTTTACTAAGTGTTTTCTACCCTTTAACCTTTAATATACCACTCAATAAATTTTACTTATTTAGTTATAGCTATTATGACATTTATTTATTTTAATCCTTGAAATTG
The DNA here is from genome assembly GCA_035578905.1 of Stictocephala bisonia. Classification (NCBI taxonomy): domain Eukaryota; kingdom Metazoa; phylum Arthropoda; class Insecta; order Hemiptera; family Membracidae; genus Stictocephala; species Stictocephala bisonia. The sequence goes on along the minus strand of JAQJVL010000545.1, from coordinate 282,945 downwards.
AGTATTACGGTCCATATTTTTTACTACACTACTATGAGTTTAGCTGTTTTCGTTATGTGTTTACAACCTGCAAAACATCATATTTTCAACAGCTGTCTATTGTTTACTACCGAAAGTAACATTGTTTACAACCGAAAATTTTCAACAGTCAACAACACCTGTTTTTATTCCGAAGTGTAGTGAAAAGTATCGTTCAAAACTCGAGTGAAAGTGTTTTGTATGTTCTCGACCATTCGAAGTGCTCGACAAGTCTCGCTCTTCAAACATATGGTCTCGAACATGCAAAACCCCACTTTCCACTCTTGTTATGAAATATACTATTTCACTACACTACTATGAGTTCAGCTGTTTTCGTTATGTGTTTACAACCTACGAAACATCATATTTTCAACAGCTGTGTATTGTTTACTACTGAAAGTAACATTGTTTACAACCGAACATTTTCCACAGTCAACAACACCTGTTTTTAAAACATGTTTCTAATCTAATAAACAGTTAACATTCCAAAAATTAGTTTTTATTCCGTAGTGTAGTGAAAAGTATCGTTGAAAACTCGAGTGAAAGTGTTTTGTATGTTCTCGACCATTTGAAGTGCTCGACAAGTCTCGCACTTCAAACATATGGTCTCGAACATGCAAAACCCCACTTTCCACTCTTGTTATGAAATATACTATTACAGTATATTGGGTTGTGTACCGAATTGATAGATAAGAGCAATGAAATAGATTTTAAATACTTTATTTCTCGAAGAGTGTTTATTATTTTGAGATCAATTTTAAAACATTATTATTGATTGCATGTTAAGTAACGCCGGTTATAACTATAGAGTAATTATAAACAGTTGTGTAGAGGTCACACTACATTGGACATGTTTACGTGTTATCATCGCAGGTGCTTAAATACACCCTCTGTGATAACAATAAACGTTAGGCATAATTGGAGTTAAATTACTTCTGTCCTTAAAGGCTTGAAACATTATTAGATAAAGTCCTGCTTTAGGAAACATGTTTAGTGTTTAATGTTCACTTTACTAAATTAGTAGTACAAATGAAATAATGTTGAAGAAGCTGAATAAATAAAAAAAGGAAATTGAGTTTAATTAATTTAATAATTTTTATTTATTACTAATAACATTATTTTGTTTCCCAATGATTGTTCAAAAACAGAGATTTTAGATTCGTGATTAATTTAACTCAGATACAAATTATAATGCAAGAAATAAAATTCGCATCATACTCACACACCATTATCAACATTTGTACACTAAAGAAATGAAACAACATACATGGAACCAAGATCTTTTAAAGTTTTACCTGAAATTACAATAAAAGAAAACAATGTTAATATATTTAAAATTAAATTGAAAAAATACTGATGCTTCACTATATTCAATCGAAGAAATATAAAACATAAAAACAGTATCAAGTAAGAAGAAAACAAAATAAAAAAGAATTAGAACACAAACAATTAAAATTTCAATTTAAGACACAATAAGAACAAAAATTTGAAGATGGAACAATTGGACTACATCGGATCTGCAATATATTGTATATAATATACAATTGTAAATAAATAAATACATTATTCATGGATAAAGAATTAACAATGTTATCAATTTAAGTATCACCACTAACTGAATCAATTTATATAAGTTTGATCAAATTAAGATTGTGTGTAAAAAATTATGTATTAACTGACAAAGCTTTCACAAAAGGGAAATATTGTTTGAGATTTATTTGTTGGTGATAGTCACAATATGATCAGTCGTGTTTTTAATGTGTTGTAAAACATTGGTCAATTTGTCAGGGATTTCTAACGATTAATTTTTTAAAAAACTAACAGGTACGAGACTCATGTCGTCTTTTGGCGCTACTCAACACCTTATCCTACATATAAAAAATAGTTGTATACCTTTCGAAATGATGTGTTAGTTTTGAAAACAATTGAAAGCTTTTGAAATATCCAAGAAATTTGCCAATACGAAAAACCCATCGCTAAAAAGTATTTTTCAAACAATTAATTGTAAAATAGTTTTTTAATTGATATAATACGCTTCGGTACATATACAGAAGAAGTGAACGTCACACAACACAAATATACTACAGTATATGCTCAAAATGCACAAATACACCACACTGGGTGAGCCGGTGGCCGAGCGGACTAAGGACTTTGATCTTGGCTTAGAGATAGCACTGGTTCGAATCCGACCTAGACTGGAAATATTTATCAATAATATTCACCTTGTACTGTACTGGTTCGCCCCCTTATTCTGTCTAAATACGAGGAAATATCTCGTAAGTTCCTCGCACAGATCAATAGTCAATAGTCTATGAGGAATGGGCACAAAATAAGGTTAAGAAGATCGGCCTTTCCTAATAATAATAATAATAAAAAAAAAAAAAAAACATACTGTACAGAGATATTATTTCCGTAAGTACAAGCACAAAATGTAATAATGTATTATTCTGTACATAGTGTTGTAAATTTACAACAAATGTTATTGTAGATGTAATAATGTATTATATTTCTGTTTTTTTTTTTTTTTTTTTTTTTTTTTGGTATTTTGATATATTATGCATTTAGTACTTGTGTTGTGGTGGATTTGTGCATTTTGTGCTTATATTATAATATACTTGTGTTGTGTGACGTTCACTTGTACCTGTATTAAGTATTTAAGAAGTTAATTAGTTGTCAATAGGAAAACTTAATTATTTAAATATACTAGGGCTGGAAGAGGTACTAGAGTTTAAAGAAGGCAACGTAACGAATACACTTCCTAGAATAGGGCGAAGTACTTGGAATGCTATAGAATGTGTAATCATGAAGTGGCTTTGGCACGAAAATCAGGTAGTACAGCTTTTAATTACAATTTATAATGACATCCTTTACCACAGGAAATTGGACAGGAATATACCGTAAATGAGGGAAATGCCAAAATTCGCCGGAGACGAGTAAAAAATCCAAGCAATAAGTAAAGTCGAAGAACTCTAACTTCCCAGCCTAGCAGGAGGCAAAATTTAACCATACATGGATATAATAGTTTTTATGTAGATAACCACTTGTAGATAAACACTTATAGATAACCATGCAGAGCTTACTATTATTAATTAAATTGATTATTAATCCCTATAAATTCATATTTGTATTTTAATTATAAATTTGTTCTTTTTATTTTTTTAAGTAATGATATTATAATACACAAGATGAAGTCTTGTTTGATTTTGTAGGCCTACTCAATTCCTAGAAAAAATTGTTTACATTTTTATAGTAACGTTTGAAATAAAGTTTTTTTTAATTTTTCATAATAATATAATAAAAGTTCAAAAATCTAGAATTAGTTAGATAAAGAGTTGTTATATGACATATTAAAGTTTCAATATAATAATTGACAAGTGTATTTTAAAAGGTATTTAAAAATCAATGATTTGAAAAAAAGCGTTAAAAATCAAGCTCTTTTTAACTTATATACGTTTTAAAAAGATAAAAAAAAAATTTCCCCTTTACACTAAAAAAATTGAAAAACATAGAAATAAACAATAAACATTGAAATGTAACTCTATTGTAAATTATTTTTCTATTGTAATTAGTTTCTTTTCAGCGATGTTTCAAATTTAGGGGTTTACAGTTTTACTTCTGACAGAATGAGTAATATAAAACGTAAATTATAACATCTATGTTATGGGAATTAAAATCCTATGTCGTATTGAAAGAAAATAGTAACAAAACCAATGTATTGTTTTAGAAAAGCGGTTTAATATAAAGGCATTTAAGGAAAACATCAAAAGCTTTCTGGTTTAAAGAAACTGCAATTTTACGAACGGACATTTATAGGTATATATAAAGGTAAAATTTTTTATGGATTTTGTCATTGTTACCTAAAAAAAAATCACGACCAGGAGCAAAACAATTATACAGTGCTTTCTTTCATTTGTGAGTCCCTTTTCTTTGAGGATGGTGAGCATGTGTACCAATATCAATCATCATAATATGTACTAATTATATTGTAGAACATTTATGTTGTAATGAATATATTACTTGCAATCTTACTATTACCTCAATAGTAAGATTGCAAGTAATATATTGCATTACCTGGCTATCCTATTTTTTTTTGCAATCTTCAAGATTTAACTAACGTATTGACTTAGTATGTAAAGACGTTGGGTCAGGGATTAGTAGTGTTGAGACTATGGATATTAAGCTTTTACTTTATGTATAGTATGAGCTAATGTATCCTAACTTGGGATCCAATAGCTTATGGAATCCAAATCTGGGGGCATGAAAGCAAAGACAATTACTTTTTGTCTCAATCACAGAAAAGAGCAGCTAGAACAGTGTTCGGTAAGCGTAACGATTTTCTCCTAGGTTTCTTCTTAATGACAATAAAATACTAACACTTACATCTATTTAAATCCGTAGTGTCCTCCTACTGGTACATAATAATTCTCGCCTTTTTAAAATACAAACTCGAACACAAATATAGCATCGAATTAGGTACAAAGATGACAGCACTTCCGCATAAAACTCACTTATTCGAAAAATATCTTTTATTTAATGGCATCAAACTATTCCATGCCATTACTAAAAACTAAACGAGAATGCATTTTCTCTGAGGGTTAAAAGGTATTTGTGGTCCCATTGCTTTTACAGTATCGAGAAATTCTTGAAATACCAGTCAGTTTCATAATGTTCTTTTGCAAACATTTACTTTGTTAATAGAACTGAGTATATTTTTATTAATGCTAATTTAGTATTGACATTTGTTAGTATATACGTTATTTAGGATTAGTAAAAGAGAAAAAATTGAGCATGACGCTATTATGCACTATTGTGTTGTCAACATTTAAAAAGATTTATCTAAATATCGATAGTGAGTTACGTCCTTTGAAACACTTGCTTACATTTCTCGAGCAAATTAAACAAGGATGTTACACAAAACATAACTAAAACGTAACATTTGGCTGTTACCGTGAGAAAACTTCCATTTGTCGCTCCGGAAATCTCCTTACAACGGGGGTATAGGAAGGATTGGAAAGGTCTTGGTTAATTGCTGATCGGGCAATGTGCTCCAGGAGTGGTGACATTGGCCGCGAAAGCTGCCCCTCCTTCGGCCTCTCTCTGAGAAGTTTTACCAGACTTATTCGCTTCCTTATCACCTTTTCAGCACGGCATTTAGCTTTACACAACCGTTCGTGGCGAAAGTTGCAGCTTGCCTTATTACTATTCAAAATGCGGTGCGAATTCGTGAGTTGCCTGATATGAGCTGCCGATTAGCATTTACCTTTAGAAGTCAGTTTTTCTTCTTAGGAAGGCTATAATGTATAGTGTTTTGTTGTATTTTGATAGTACGATTATGAATCATAATTGGGCTGAACAGAAAGTGACTTACGTGTTATATTTAGTACATAAGATTTCATTGACGGAGAGATCAACATAACCGCTGTAATTCTCATTAATCGAATTTTATTTACAAACAGTAAACATTACTAGATAAAAAAACAGAAGCAGAACCATTTATTAAATACACTACCATTTCAACATTAAAAATTATTGAATGTAAAATTCATTTTTAAAATAACTATATCTCATTATTTTTATGATTATAAACACTTATATTCCATCTTTAAAAAATATAGAACAATATTTATTATAATAAACTGCCAATCAAGGGAAATATTATAGCTACTGTAAAAAGGTTAGTTTGAAGAAAATATATTCACAGATTTTATAGCCTGATATTTAACTATTTCAGCAGTGATACTGTTAAATATAGAATCCAATTTACTACGATTCGTCGGCTGTCTTAATAAAATTTGTCTGAATACTTCACCCTCTCCTAACAAGTGTAGAACGAACAGAATCCACCATTTAATCACGATTGCCTATCATTGTACAAAAATTACTTAGTGTATTGTGAGAGGAGTGATAGAACTGAGTGTATAGTTTTTGTTAAATATAAACATATGAAAATTAAATTATGTAAAAAAGATAAAGGAAATTGTAAATTCTGAAGCTTAATAATTAATCTTGGAAGGCAAACAGTCTTATGTAATTTTGAAACTAATAACAAGATTCGTATTTTTTAATAACTATAAAAAAATTATAAGATATATATTGCAAAAACCTTGTGAGTGAACGAATTATGCTATAGTTCATTTTATTACATCCATAATCATGTTTTAATAGGGTTACTGAATCACTATCAGTCGAGGGACTTAAATCCGAGAAGCAAGACTGAAGAATGAAAGATGGTCGTCCTTTGGTTGACTTGGCGAACCCAATAAGGGTTTTTGTAGTAGTATTGGCATTATAACCAAAATATGGTTTTATGAGAAATTGTATAAGTTAATATAATAAATGTTAAATTAGACCCTGTATGTATTATACAGAATGCCGAACCCTGGGAATGACCGAAGGACCAGGAATAATAATTCTTCCTAAACTGACTATGTCGTGGGTTGGCCATGAGTCCTTAATTGACAGGCAACATTGGCTTTTCATTTGGCCAGCCTTCCTTATAATTTCACGAGGTAATTTCAATTCATCTTCTTCGTCAGTTTGTTTCATTGCCTCACTTACTTCTCTCTAGATGAGACCACTACTGATTTACGAAAGATTGTTTACTCCAATCTACGAATAAATAACTACTATCGAAAGTAACTGGTGCAAATCAAAAGCTACCAAACATAAGACGCATTAAAGGTACAGTTTCAGATCAAAACAAAACCTAACCATTTTCAAACTAGGAGAAAAAAATTCTGTACATAAGAAGGCATAGAGGTTGGCAAATAGCCAGCATTGTCCAAAGAGGACTTAAACGCGTTTTAATTAGTTATTTATCATTAAACTTCTTGCTAAACAAAATACAACTCATATCAATTGTTCAGTAATTATTTATTGACAAATAAGACATTCGTTTTTGAGACACTCTCATAAAAATATAACAACAATTTATATTTCCCTGAATATATAAAATTACTTTAGTGAATAAAGACTTCAGATTGTAAAGGAACTATTATTGAAGTATCAGAAAACTATAGAAAATAATACTAAATTCCTTTCACAATTGAATAAGTCAATAACATGTTTGTCCAAATGGGGAAAGTTGTACTACCGCAGGACTGATCATAACATGGGATCTGAGTTCCTATGAATCGTGTAGTTTGGCAAACTCTTGTGTTTAAAATATTTGCAGACGTGTGTTTTAAGTCAAAGTCAAATTCTTTATTTCATTGACAATTTTATACAATTGCATGAAACATGTCACATACAACTACAAATAAAATACAGTATTAAAATACTCGTAGACCTAATATACAAACTTCTTACAATATAAATTGAAATCAAGCCTCCCTCTGCAAAATATTCCTGAACACTATAAAAATATATTTCGATCAAATATTCTTTTAATTTACTTTCAAAAGAGTCCAGACGAATAATCCTTCTCAGGGTCAATGGTAATGAATTGAAAATCTTTATCCCTGAATAATTTAATTGTTTTTGGAAAAATGTTGAACGGTGCTGAGGTATCGAAAGTTTAGAAGGCCATTGTTTAAAGCATTTATCTATCTGCAGTTATTTACAAATGGGAAATTCTTGTTGTATAATCTTTTGTATTGGATTCTATAGAAGGTTCTTCTCTGTAGATTTGTTGTAGAAGCAATCTATTTATAAGAAAATCCAATTATTATAAATTATAGATGCCACATTCAACAATTATTAAATAATTCTGGCTGATTTTTATAAGCCGCTTCTTTCTAAAATTTCTTTATGGAATTAAAATAATTAGGGCCTATATTTAAAATCTTTACCTGATTGTTTACTATATGAATAACCTAATTATTATTTTCGGATAGTTTTTAGGCTATGTTTTTATATACAGTAGGATGAAAAATTTACTGTTTTTTCATTTATTATTTAAATCAATTTTATTAGCTATTCGTAGGTATATATATATATATTTTCAATCAGTACCAATATTAATTGTTTATGAATAGCTGATTACTAACGTTACTAATGATACTGTAACTTATAATTAATTGGTAAGAAAGAGTTTGTATTCAATTGATTATTGAAACCTACCTATTCCTAGTAATTTACTTACTGTAACCTTCAGACGTCCTATAAATGTGCGCAGCCATACAGTTGCAAGCGCGACTAGCAGCTTCTCCATAGTCACTAATGGAGACTTCAACGCGCGGTAGTTCAGGTGTCGCTGTGAGTCGAACAGTATTAAATCTCAAAGCCCCAACAGACGCACAAGAATAATTGAGGCCAGAACAAACAAGTGTTAACTTCACTCCCGCATGTGTTCAACCGAACGTTTCAAGTGTTGCCTGACGTGGCCCACCAGCGTTCCTTGAAGGTCGGTCTGATGAGCCGCATGCGCAGTGACGCCCGCTAATGTCACTTGCTCAATAATTGTGAGGTCATTGTTATAACTAGACTAGACTAGGTAATATCTTAGTATCCTCACATTTTTTGAAGATACATTGTTGTCCTGTTTCATCAGTTGTTAAATATATATATATATATATATATATATATATATATATATATATATATATATATATATATATGGTTTTCTATACGCATTAAAAAACGGAAAATAAAAGTCAAGGATAACTGGAACTAGTTAAACATTTTTAAAATTTTTAGATGAATTAGTTTAAGAAAAGCTGAAGTGGTTTGTTAAAAATTTTATCATTTAGACCACTTGATATTCTTTCCTTCAATCACACTTCTTAGGCATAGCAAATTATGAATCGCACTACTGAAAATATCTCGATAATGTAGGTAACAAGCTACCTCCTGAATTCGGTAAATATATCTTTTAAAGTAGCTGTGAGACCATTAATGAGTTCCTTTCTAGAGTTATAAAAATGTTTCTTGAGTTCTAGAGAAGAGTTTTCATCAAGAGTCAGTGCCTGCGCATGTGGCAAGTAACACAATTAGTTTATGAAGAGGAACGTCAACACCCTAAATACTTGACTAATGAAGTCATAAGTACACGATTTTTTAAAATCTATCACTACAATCAGAAGAAGTTATTTAAAATGGTTTATGTCTCCTCATGTTTATTTACAGTCGTTACTTTTAGTGTAAATACAGATATATCTCTGTAAAGCACTCGTATCACTGTAAACTTGTTCATTGAAGTTTTAAATGTCACACAACTCACAAAATATTTCCAATGTCACGTTCCAGAAGTATAAGAAGGAAGAGGGAATCGATCCTGGAAATTGTAAGCCTCCTTTCTTTATGACAGTATAGGTTGCAAGCAGTTTACCACAGTGGATAGGACTTATCCGTGTCCATAATACCCGCAGGAAGACTGGCCCGATGAAAGCCTATCATTTGGAAGCACTCCAGACCCTATGTCACAGAATGGCATTAGGTGTGATCAGACTTATTGTTGGCCTGGCTCAAACAATCAGGTGTGAAACTGAACCCGCCCACTGGAGACCTGCGGCGCAGCTATCTCCGCCTGAGGATGGTGGTGGGCGGGAAACCGGAAGTCGCACTGACAAGAGAAACTGTTACGTAGAAGGAGTAATGCATCAGACTCTTTGAAGTCAGGGCAAAATACTGAAAAAGAACCGAGTAAGAAAAAATTAACTACGTACCACACACTTCCTCTCTCTGAAGGAAGATTAGAAGTAAAGGTTGTGAAAGAAGATATTTTATTTAAAATATTTGTATACGTCATGCAACAAACGAGTATCTTCACTACTTGGACGTTTTTTCTTTGATAATTTCATGGGTCTTTTCTAATATGTCCCCGCATTTTCAATGTATTTTCTATAGCCACCAAGATCAAGAAACATTGTATCCTAACCTAACCTAAACCAAGCTGATGATGGGTGCTACCCAAGCTGATCACGGGTGCTACATAAGCAGATCAAGGATGCTACCCAAGCAGATCACGGATACTACCCAAGCTGATCACGGTTGCTACCCAAGCTGATCACGGTTGCTACCCAAGCTGATGACGGGTGCTACCCAAGCTGATCACGGTTGCTACCCAAGCTGATCACGGTTGCTACACAAGCTGATCATGGATGTTACCCAAGCAGATCACTGATGCTACCCAAACCGATAACGTATGCTACCCAACCATGTTCCCTTTCTCAAACCTTATATATTAATACCGATTAGAGTCATGTTCTGTAATACTGAATGAAAATTAGCACTTGGTGGCTATATAAAATAAATTGAAAATGCGGGGCTATATGAGAAAAGACCCTATTTCATAATCAACGCTTTTTTAAGTATTTATTTGACATTGTGGCATGCATTTCTCTAGCAAAAATGGAGTTTCTTCCTCTATTAACCCAACACAAAATGTTTACATTATTATTTGCTTGTACTATAGAGCCAATACCATCATAAGGGAATGGGTGGGCAGTCCATTCAATGTGTCTGGGTGGGTGGGAACTGATCAGCATTTATTTAAATAAGTTAATATACGGGCGTTTCTTTTAAAACGCAACCCATGATTTAAAATGGGTTGAGTTTCGATACAATATTGTACAAACAATTAACAATACATATAGCTAACACAATGGGTTCAGAATACTGTTTGAAAGCATCTTGACATAAAACAAACAATTTTGTTTTAAAATATTTCTCCACAATAAACACTCTACGGTTTTTGCTCAAAATCATGTTTCTAACATCAACTTACTGACATTGTATGAAACCCAAATAAAGTGAACTACAAAGCAACAATGTAAATCAGCTGATAGCCAAGTAAGAAGAAGAATCAGGGCTACCGACCAATGAACTTGTAATTATCTTAAACCTTCATTTTCTGTACTTGTAATTAGGGTTGTGTTTTAAAAGAAACGTCCTGTATTTGATAATGTGATTGTGTTTTTTTTTAAATTATAATTAGTAATGGCCAACTATGAATTCCCACTCAAATATACTGTCGAAGATCCAAACATAACTGTTTCAGTTTTTATTGCGATTGATTAAATAATATTTCCTTTTCCCATGATTCCTAATAGTTTTTTAAAACGTATTTTCAAATATTCAGTAATCAATTATACTACTGTAATATACTTTTCCATTTAGCATATAAGGTTAAATACTTGAATGTACGCCAATCCATCACGTACTTTATTTATTTATATATTATACGTTATTTATTATATTATTAACTTTCATAAGCGGTGCCAAACAATACATTATTCTGAAAAAAATCTAGTTAATTCATAGAAAAGAATATTTAGCTACAAAGTCTAAAAATATGTTTCCCAATGACTATATATGACGTGTTTAAAAATGTTGGTATCATGTATTTGTTTATGCACAGTGACAAAAGAAACAGAGGCCTCTTTCTTATGGCCGTGGTGAACACATCAGTGGCAGATAGAGATAAATTAAACTAATGTAAATCTTTATACATCTTTAGTAATAGTTATTGCATTTATCTTTGAGGGTTTGGGAGGGAGTAAACGAAGGGACTGACAAGGTGCTGGCCCCGCCGTTACCACGGTAAACTGGAGAAATAACTACTCGACATACTTTCAGTGAGTAGAGAATTTATAGTTTGTCTGATAATAATATTATTCATGTATGCACAGTAAAGATCTTATACGTAATATATTTTACATTGATTTAAGCACAAATGTCGTTTATAGAACACAAACCTTAAGCCAAGGAAGCACAAACAGTAGGTGAAGGAAAATATAAAGTCAGTTGAAAATAAAAATTCGATGACACACCTTTTATATGTATTTATTTGACGTTGTTGGTTTAAAAAAACAAATTATCCCATACATCTTGAGTTATTAAGCCCAAGCAATACAAATAACACATTACACGGTAATTTTACACTTTTAAATGTCCATTAAAGTAAAATGATTTTAAGTTGGAATGGCTTAATTTTAAAATAAAGATAGCTTAATACCATTATATTCTGCATTTATTATCAGAGTAGAAAAGGAGAAAATCGTACATTCTATTTCACTAATACATATTTAAGGTAATGTTTATGTTGTGTAAATGTGTAATTATTGTTACGATTCCACGATGTTTTTGAATTTTTTATTTCGTTAAATTTTGCTATATTTCTATGAGGAGGAGATATATATATATATATATATATATATATATATATATTTTCACTACACTACTATGAGTTCAGCTGTTTTCGTTATGTGTTTACAACCTGCGAAACATCATATTTTCAACAGCTGTCTATTGTTTACTACCGAAAGTAACATTGTTTACAACCGAAAATTTTCCACAGTCAACAACACCAGTTTTTAAAACATGTTTCTAATTTAATAAACAGTTAACATTCCAACAATGAGTTTTTATCCCGTAGTGTAGTGAAAAGTATCGTTCAAAACTCGAGTGAAAGTGTTTTGTATGTTCTCGACCATTTGAAGTGCTCGACAAGTCTCGCACTTCAAACATATGGTCTCGAACATGCAAAACCCCACTTTCCACTCTTGTTATGAAATATACTAATACAAACTATTTATGTTAGTTAAATTTATTGTTTAAAGTTTATTATAATTATTTATTGTTTCCGTGTTTGTTTATTGATTATAATTTTGTGGTAGTGGTTTTATATGCATTATTTGTTTTTATCTGGTTTCGATGCATCAAAATTTTGGCAAGTATAATTTAAATTTCGTGACCACAAAAGGTGACTGACTTTCATCATTGCAGTTTAATTTAGAACAGTCTAATTTTATGATTTTGCTGCTTTAGCTGTATTTTGACTTTATCAATGATTAGTACAAATCCAAATGATAATAGCATCTGATTATTATTGTAATATCTTACATCTGATTGTTTTATTCTGTTCCCGACAAAAAAACGGTAAAAATGATTTTTTTTACGATTAAAAGCATTTTAAATGTAAGTAATTATAGAATAAAGAGTAAAACTCGAGAAATTCTCAAAGATAAACAGTATTTCAAAGTTTATCTGGACATGTTGCTCGGAGACCACTCTGGTGACCGAGAATAACCAAATATTTGTAATAGACGCCAATAGCCCATATGTTACGTCACTCTTGAGTGATAACCTGGTCAGTATCACGTTGCTAATCCTAACCGGCTTATCACCGATTCACCCCAACTGTAAGTCTACAGTACAGCACATGTGACGTCACTAGTCTGTCGCAACCCGATACCCGTGCAGTCCTGGCTATACCCGCTCTCCCATCCTTACAGCATTACGTAACACCTCACCTACCTCAGCCCAGCAAGCACATGACATCACTGACCCCAGGAACTGGACAGACATTCGGATACATAGGTAACGTACTGTGTGAGCTCTAACCTACCTCAGCACAGCAAGCACATCACTGACCCTAGGAACTGGACAGACATGCGGATACATACGTAAAGTACCGTGTGAGCCCTAGCTCTCACCAACCTCAGCACAGCAAGCACATCACTGACCATAGGAACTAGATAGACATGCGGAAACATAGACCATAGTACCGTGTGAGCCCTAGCTCTCACGTACCTCAGCACAGCAAGAACATCACTGACCCTAGGAACTAGATAGACATGCGAAAACATAGACCATAGTACCGTGTGAGCCCTAGCTCTCACCAAACCTCAACACAGCAGGAACATCACTGACCATAGGAACTGGATAGACATGCGGAAACATAGACCATAGTACCATGTGAGCCATAGCTCTCACCAAACCTCAACACAGCAAGCACATCACTGACCATAGGAACTGGATAGACATGCGGAAACATAGACCATAGTACCGTGTGAGCCCTAGCTCTCATCAAACCTCAGCACAGCAAGCACATCAGTGACCATAGAAACTGGATAGATATGCGGAAACATAGACCATAGTACCGTGTGAGCCCTAGCTCTCACCAAACCTCAACACAGCAGGAACATCACTGACCATAGGAACTGGATAGACATGCGGAAACATAGATCATAGTACCGTGTGAGCCCTAGCTCTCACCAAACCTCAGCACAGCAAGCACATCACTGACCATAGGAACTGGATAGACATGCGGAAACATAGACCATAGTACCGTGTGAGCCCTAGCTCTCACCAAACCTCAGCACAGCAAGCACATCACTGACCATAGGAACTGGATAGACATGCGGAAACATAGACCATAGTACCGTGTGAGCCCTAGCTCTCACCAAACCTCAGCACAGCAAGCACATCACTGACCATAGGAACTGGATAGACATGCGGAAACATAGACCATAGTACCGAGTGAGCCCTAGCTCCCACCTACCTCAGCCAGCAAGCACATCACTGACCCTAGAAACTGGATAGACATGCAGAAACATAGACCATAGTACCGTGTGAGCCCTAGCTCCCACCTACCTCAGCCAGCAAGCACATCACTGACCCTAGGAACTGGATAGACATGCAGAAACATAGACCATAGTACCGTGTGAGCCCTAGCTCCCACCTACCTCAGCCAGCAAGCACATCACTGACCCTAGGAACTGGATAGACATGCAGAAACATAGACCATAGTACCGTGTGAGCCCTAGCTCTCACCTACCTCAGCCAGCAAGCACATCACTGACCATAGGAACTGGATAGACATGCAGAAACATAGACCATAGTACCGTGTGAGCCCTAGCTCTCACCTACCTCAGCCAGCAAGCACATCACTGACCCTAGAAACTGGATAGACATGCAGAAACATAGACCATAGTAATGTTTGAACCCTATCTCTCACCTACTTTAGCACAGGAAGCACATCATTGACCCTATAAACATGGTAAATAAGCGGAAACTTAGACTAAACTACTGTCTCACCTTAATTAACTGCTCCACTTGAAGGCTTTCATGTTGTAATGCGTTTTAGCATTCCTCCAAATAAAGGAGGTTACTGATTTTAGTCGACATTCCATTTGGGAAGTCATCCTTGCCACTTCCTGTGTCTCAATATGCAGTGATGACTTAGATATAGAGGGTAATTAATGATATTTCTTGGTCATTTGAAGAAATACCGCAATATTATCAGGTTGAGAAAACATTATATGACTTTCGACACTGTCCGTAGACAAATTAGTGGATTCAAACAGCTCATAAGAGTAATTAAATATTTTCATAGTTTAAACAATATTCGAGTTAATTATTAACAAAGCAATTGAACAGTAATATCAAACACCTACAAATATAAAATGTTCAATGAATCTAATCGGATCATTTGTTCAATAGTGTGTAGAAGATTTGAAATTATCCTCCTAATCAAATTGAACGCCTAATCGAGTAAAATTGAATGCCTAAGCACTATAATCATATTTCCAATGGTCCTTAGTGTCTAGCAGTATGCTAAACAAAAGTCCTTCTTGAGCTTAGTAGTCCTGTTTCTCCTTAATCCCTTTTCACAAACTGATTCGTAATAACTACATAAACACTTTTGGCCAAGTATCAGTTTTAAATTTTTTTCAAAGTATTTGATACATTGGCAAAACGAAATTGGCTGAAAAACTTTTAAAAAAACACATAGAAAGCTTTAAGATCTTCAGAGAAATCTACATTCTATATCTGTCACTGATAAACTGATGCTTGTTAGATACGGGGTACAAGGTTAACTTGAAAGTTGCTTCCAGGGAGTGGCGTGCTGTTATTACTCAGTAATTGTTCATCTTTTATATTAAAGGGACGGGCTTCAGAAAGAATCTGTAGCACTTCATGTGTAAAATATATTAGCATTGTTTTTCCTTGAAAGATGCTAGTACAGAACTGAATCACAATCAAACAAAATTATGATTGTAGGTTAAAACGTTTAAAGAAAATTGTTTGGAATGGGGAACTAGTTGAAATGCAGTTGCTAGAGGCCGATGCAATCATTACAACCATTTGACCTTGGGGCATTTGGTTTAGAATATAATTGACACTATATATGTCACTAAATACTTTGTTTACGGTTGCTAAATGTACAATTTCCACAGTAATCTCCATTTCATATTATCTGTGCTGCAGAGCATGACGGCTATTTCTAGTATATTTATATGAAGGAATATTATAAAAATCTTTTTATTGCATTATTCATTTGTGAACGTTTTATAAGACTGAGATATTTATATTTTGAAGCAGTGTTACCAATTCATATAACAGCAACTAATGGTTTCTGTTAAACACCATACGTTTTTCAACTGCTCTTCATAAATGAGATAACTATATGGTTGTTACGCGTAAAAATGTAAATGCTGGAATATATCTTTCAAAAATATAAAAACCAATTACAGTAGTAAGAGCAGCATGTAAATATTTTAACAATCAATGTATAAATCATATTCTTTGGGAGAATATAAAAAATTAGTATTTCCAGTGTTTGTATAAATGTATCAAAGTAAGAGGGGAAATTAATTGTGTTTGTATGTGTGCGTGTTTTTTTAAAAATTATTATTATTTTTTTAATGTAACTGATGTGACTCTTACTAATCAAAAATAATTTATGTTCAGATATTTGGTCATGCAATAATAGATAATAATATTCACAAGTCTAGTTTATGGCATTGCTCAACTTGTCTTCATTAAGTACTTTACTCACATTTGCCAAATTCGCACATGATTACAAATAATAAAAAAAAAATACAAACATATTTTTACATGGCAAAAATACGATGCAAAAGTAATAAAAACCCAAAATATAAATTACATCATATTAATTAACAATTATTTGACCATAACAATCTTATATATAACATCTAAAAACGATTTACTAATAATTAATTATTGATAATCAGTAATGATCCATCTCCGGGGGGGGGGGGGCACTTACCAAATGTTGATGAAATTTAGAGGGATGTTAGATTTACTATAATAGAAAACTATTAAGAAAGGATATCTCGTAATTCTATTCCTGTGGTGTAGAAACAGCCACTTGACTTTTATTTTTTTAAACATTAGCATTAATTAAATTTAACTAATTTTTTTAAACAGCTGATATAACAAACATAAACACAACACAAAATGTTGACTGATTTGCCTTTCATTGTGAAACGTTTAAGGTCATACCTACAGACTCTGACATGATTGCACTACTTTGTATTTCACTAAAGTAGACTTATAGGGGTTTCAACACTATAACAGTTTGGCTTCTAGAATAACGGTAGCAGGCTGTGCTTTTATTTTTCATGTGACTGTTTAGGAAGAGCCACGAAGGGTAGGGTAAGCAAGCGTAGAGAATCACTTCTTAGCAAGGGCTGTCGGTTATGCTCACATACAAAAAATATATCAGAAAATAAAGATTTATGAACAGCAATAAAAATATACAAACAATAACAAACACAACAAAGCAATAAATAATGATATTGTTAATATTCTAAAACACTGTGAATTGATGGAGTATGAATCTTTCCAAAAGTTCTCTTGCTGAAGCGAAGTAATTCAAGATTTTCCAGTTATAAATGTTATGAAATAAAACCCTAGGCCAGAGTTGTGCTGTTGTTATCTTTATGGATCTCTAGCGCGTGCTATGCAATTATGAAGAGTAGGTCAGGACCAAGTGTGGGAGCCACGAGTACTTCAGGGTTCGACCGTTCAGAAAAAATAATGATCCGCTGTTTTTACGTTGATTCTAAGAACTGCTTTCTGTTACAACAATTGACATCATTCTTTTAACAATTTCCTATCTGGGATATGTAAGCTCAAACACGCCTGATTTGCATTTTGAATATGGATATAATATAATTTTGCACAGAATTTATGATCAAGTGTGCAAATGAATCTTGCGTCGGCACTAGTGGTGCAGTGCTGTAACCCTGCTGCTTGGGGACAAAATATTGCAAAAATTATAGGCATTAGTGGGCAGTGATGTAACCCAGCTACTTGGGAGGCAAATTGTTGTGGAGATTGTAGACACTAGTAGCACAGTGCTGTAATCCAGCTACTTGGGAGGCAAATTGTTGTGGAGATTGTAGACACTAGTGTGCAGCGCTGTAACCCAAGGACTTGGGGAAAATGTGTTGGGAAGATTGTAGACATTAGTGGCGCAGTGCTGTAGCCCAGCTACTTGGGGAGAAAGTGTTCTGGCGATTGTAGGCATTTGTGGCGCAGTGCTGTAGCCCAGATACTGGGGGAGAAAGTGTTGTGGAGATTAAAAGCACTAGAGGTGCAGTGCTGTAACCCAGCTACTTGGGGTCAAAGTGTTGTGGAGATTGTAGGTGATAGGTTATATGCTCGCCATCTCAATACCAGCATAGTGCCTGCTTAATAGTTTCCATCGACGTGGACACTACTAGAGATGTCTGGGGTTCTTGTGGGGGGAGTGGCAGTCAGTGTCCAAATGTTGTCTAGGGAAGAAATCTGAGTATCAGCCTTGTCAGTTAGTTGAAAATCAACCAATACTACGTCATTCGGATTCAACATAAATCTGTGGGTCCCTTTGTTTCCCTGCCTACTGAGCTATTAATACAAGTGGGCTATTTCTAAGGCGTTGGCCTTAGTTAGTAACAATGAATACGCACGTTCATCTAACCTCATAACACACATTAGCTCCTCATATTCATCCTTTATCTAGACTTGAATTGCAAATACGATCTCCATAGAATATTCAAACTGATTATTACATATTCCAGAACAGTTTGTGCTTTCACATGTCTAAAATATAACATTGAATATATTTTTACTAAACGAAAAATCACTTAACAGTTTAAATATTTTCAGTGCTTGAAATGCAATGGATTTTGGATGGAATTCTGTCATAGGTAATATAAATCGAATACCTCATTCAATCTTGGCTTCACATTTTTAGTAAAAAATTAATTGTTCGGGAAATTGGTAAGATTGATTTTAATAATCATTATAGAATACATGTAATAATCATAATGATAGTTATTATGTCAGAAATGAATTCGGTGAGAAAATTTAATTTTAGTATACAACAAACTGTGTCTTGAGAAACCGTTGTTGCTCGTTAGATGTTAATATAAGGAAAATTGTTGTTACATTGAAAATGCAAGTGTAGTTATCTTTTCATTTAAAGTTGAAAACCAATGTGAGTATTATTCATATATTTTTTGCAGTAAGATCGTTTTTTTGTCTTGGAAATTATTGGTATGCAGCATAAACCACATGAAGCTGTGAATTCCTATTACAAAAATGTTATGAGTCTGCAGAGACTGTGGGAAGTTATCGGTCATGTTCGTTGTAATCCCATAAGAACGCGTATCCAAATCAAACAGTTATTTTTAAACGGATTTTTCCCAAACAAATGGCATTTGATCAAAAATGAAATTGCGCGTTGGAATTGCTTTGCGAATTTCTAATAAGGTTTATAGAAAATAAATATAGACAATATTTTGTTTGAAGCTTTTATTTTCACCTATTTTTCAAAACTAGGCGTACATATTCGAAATATGAAAAGCAAACCCAACGCGCAATATGATAACTATTAAAATGACACCTCATACACAACTTTTAGTCAATAAAAAACTAAGAAAATGTGGATTCACAAATAACATTGTTCTCATGGGATTAAAACCATCATGGCCGACAGCCTCAGCAAACCCTTAACAAAAACACAGTAAACAGGTTCATTATGACCTATATCTTGGAACCCACTCTGTTGCTGGAACCAAGCCGATTGTCCAGAATTGGACTTGCCGCCTACAGCGTGGCGCGGAAACACTAGTTAACCTCTATTACAACGCCGCCTGCCTCCGCAGCTGTAATTTGGCGTTAGTCTTGGTCGGTGTAAATCGTGGACACTAATGTTTGACTTATAGTGGGTGGCTTATAGTTATAATAGTGTTTAATGTAATGACCATAGTGTATAGTAGGATATGGACTTAAAAACAGCTTCCATTGATAATTTAGATGAGATTAGGAAGCGCTTATTCATTTTATACGGTTAGGGATGGCAAATATTTTCAACAAATCGATTTATCGAATTATCAGTATATCGTAAACTAAATATTGAACTAACGATAATATCGAAAGAACAATATCGATGTATCGGGTAACTGGTATATCGAATTGTAAATTTATCTGTTTAAAATTATCACGCACTAACTCTTATGTCATGACCAAATATACACCCATGTTCTGCTGTCACTATTTAGAATAGCCTACTGAATGTAAATATTAAATAAACCCATTTATCTACACAAAACAAGCTGTGGTCTGTGGGGTTATATGAAAAAACAAGGAATAATTATACCTTTTAGTATTATGTTAATTATAAAGAATAATGTAGAGTCAGCTTTGCCAACTCGCACACAACCTTATTTACCTGTTCCAGCCATTCTTCTACAATAAAAAAAATTTAGTACATTAATCTGAAGTAACAAAAAAAAAAAAAAAAATCTAAATAAACGTCAATTATTATTTCAATGTATGTTTTGTACGTATAAGACTTAATTTAAATGTTTTTTCCCGAATCATTATGATTTTGACGAGAGAGAATAAACTTATTATTAAGTGATATGATATACTGGACCAAATTATTGATATAGCCGGTATTATCGAAAAAAATATCGATATATCGAAACATATTTATCGATATTTCCGACATATCGATCTATCATTGCCATCCCTATATACGGTAGTTTGAACGTTATTTCTACAGCTCATGGTATTAGATGATAAGTCTTCCGTTTTCGCTTGAACTTGTAGAGATTGAGGTTTGATGATAGGATCATTTCGTCCTCAAAGGACATAGAAAGTGTTTTAAAGTAAACCACCCTACTTGGGAAAAAACTTGGTGAATCTATGAACTAGTTTCTTAAAGTGTTCAAGCCCCCATTTAAAATATTCTACCACCATAAGACCAATATAACCTATCTCTCGAATTGCCTGATGGTCTTTGGATGATTTTCTCTGAGTAGCTTTATTAAGTCGCCTAGTTGAGTGCTCCAAGGAATTTAGTTCTAGATTTCACCACAACTTTCGCTAGGAGTAGCAAAGAGTACCTCACTAACACACATACATTGTGTGTCCCTCTCCTCTATCTTACTCACTGCCCCCACCTACTCCGCTCTGCAAATGGTACAAAAGTACATAACTCCCTCATTTATAATAAACCCTAGCAATGAAGTTTTTATATGTTATTAATCTACTCTTTTAGCAAAAAATAATTGAAAAAATATAAACTGAAAAACTGTAGATATGCCATTTATCGAAATTAATTGATTACACTTTAAAATAAACATATATATATATATATATATATATATATAATTTTTTTTAAGTTTTACTTCACAATAGGTTGATTAGTACTATTGTCCATTATATTATCAACACTTTAATAAAATGTATCGCATTGTACACTCTACACAGAAAAAAATATTATTGGTTGGTATTCTGAAGAGGTATTTGCTCAGTTACGTAGCTTTGGTATTATTCATAGGATAATTGAGAAATTTATTTCAGAAAAAACTTTATCTTAAAATTTTAACTACGGATAACTAAGGGATATGACAATATACACACTTAACACGAATTTAGTGTAGATTTAGATAAAGTAAATTCTGAAGTAATACATGACATGTTTTGTATTTCATATCTAAAGTTAGTAGTGATGTGATAGAATTTACGTTAATCTGTATTGTTATTAAAACTTCCACCATTCTCTATTGTTCCTTTGTTGGAAGAACAGTTGACAAAGCGCATTCAAGTGATTTCCGGACTGGACATACGAATCATGCATGGTAGGCTCCAGTGAACTCGCTGACAATGCCACTGTAATTTCCAGTTCCAGTTGGAAAAGCTAGGTACTGAATCATAGAATTCCCATACCTTCTCACCTAACATAAAGTAGTCAAATTATGATTAAAAAGTTATATATATTTATATATAGCGTATGTTTTTTTCAAATAAAAAAAAATTAATGTCAGGTACCATTTTTCAAATTCAATCTTATATAAAGCCTGTTTTATACTTTTTTTTAAAAAATTCCAAAAGTCATTAGATTATAATAAAAATTAATCAAATAAATAAATAAATAATAAGTGATCTCCTGTCACTAAGCTAGCCCCACAAAAAAAAACTGATTTCTTTATAAATTATTGTATTATTACGTATATTCATTTGGTTACTGTAGGAATAGCCATTTAAGACCTGCCTCACTGATTCTTATTATGCTATCTAATCCCTCCGTAAAACAACGCTAAGGGCACTCTGAAACTATGTTATCCATTGTTTGGATAGACCCCCTGCAATCACATAACTGATCTACTGTCAATACCCATTTGTATTTCCAGTAGTTACATCTGCCCACTCCAGTTCGGAACCGATTCAATAATGTTTCCTCCCTACGCGGGAGGTTCATTCCACCTACAGGTATTGACGTTCTGACGTGGGAGATCCTGAGTAATGGGGAGGTGCGGGACTCAAAAGTTCAATATTGGTTTAAGATTGAGATCAAAACAATGAACCCAATCCAAAGAAAATATAAAAAAAGGGTTTCCTCTGAAGTAGCGTAAATATTTACAATAAGTTAAAGCTTTTACTGGTGTTGATTCTACGGTGAAAGTTTGGATTAAAGAAAAGAAAGTTTAGTACTACATATTAAAGAAAATTACACCTTCTTAAGCTTTTGAGGACATTTTAAAGCATGGGTCAGATTTAGATATATAAAAATAATTGTACCAACATTTATAGTTTTTTTTTATGGTTAACAGATTCTAATTAATATTGTTAAGAAATTCAAATATATAAAACTTAGGGGGGAAAAGGTTTAGTACTCAAAGTGCTTATAAAAGACTTTACTTCATCGATTTAATGTCTCTTTCGGTGAATAATATCTAACTTGACAACAGAGCTTAGGTGGCTTCCTAAGGGTTAATTGTCAAAGAGTTATTGAGTAAGGCTTAAAGAAATATATCCTCTAACCTCTTTTATGATTCATTTCTTTGTTATACAGTACAATTGTGAGGATTGTGATGCTCTAAAGAAACAATTTTGAATGTTTTTAAGTTTGGACAGAGGATAACTAAAAGTCGCATACCAGTTTTTATTCCATCGTCCTATTGTAATCTCCATGGAATGGACAAATAGGTCGTACAATAGAGGTTTTCAAAATTCCCCGTTTGATTCTGCATAAATCAAATCTCTTTATTCCCAAAGACAATACAAATACACTAAAACTGTACAGTAGATGATTTTATAGGCGTCACCAAATAACTAAGTACATTATAAACTAAATATCATTCTATATACAAAGATTCCAATTGGGCATGCACTATATAAAAAAATAGAGAAACTTAAGAAGAAACATATAAATTAACAAACAATGAAACAATAACAACATGTCAGAAATAACACAAAAAAACGATCCTGTGCAAACGTACAATAAAATACAGGCACATACTAAACATTTACAGTTAACAAACAAATCAACTATCATTAAATCCATAACAACAAGATGAAACAACATAATTAACACAAATGAAAATACAAAAGATCCTGTAAAGTGTAAATACATGACAATATTACTGAACATAATGTTAAATAAAACTCCCATAATTTCCATAAAATAGTAGCCTAGATGTTTAGCAGCACCAACTAATACAGTGAATATGTTATAAAACTGTATTAGTCTTATTATATTTAGAATAGAAAACCTTGTTATTCTTTAACTGCATGAATTACTCTAAGTTTTGGCAATCATAGCTTAGCGATGATTGTCGTAAAGAATATTATCATCTAAAATGACACGTGATTTATGGATGGTAAGTAATGTAAACAAGTTCAGCATGAGAAAATACACAACAACATTTGAAATACAAAACACAAAGAACAAAACATGAAAAAGTTACCAATCAATAATTTCAAATTTTTGATTTGTTCTTTGTATTTTTTTTATTCCTTTTTCTTTCATACAGTATTATATACGAGATTTTTGTCATAATTGTGTCTAGGGCGATAGTTTATTAAATTACGTTACTTTCTTAACAGTGAACCATAGTCTATAAGGATGTAGTTTTCACGGGTTTTCTCAAATTACTCTTGAGTTGTTGACAAAAAAACAAATTAAAAAATGTAGGTTATGTTAGTAGATTATACCTGGAGACGACAGATTTGTATATACATCTCGAAACGTTGTATTTGTTTCTTAAAACACTTGAAGTGCTGGATATCTCTTTACCAATCACAAAGAAGATCCTCCACCCATCCCCCCCCCACCGGGAGTACTTCTATCTACGTTGCACTACTGACGATTGACATGCATAGTTCCGTTTGCAGCAAGCATTTCTCACAGCCCAACCTGTAGGTAATAGATACTTACATAATGTACCTTGATTAGTAGCTATTGTCGGTAATCTGCCTCATTTCCGCCCCTAAGTGGTAGTTTGGCTGTAACATGTTCTAGCGGAAGAAAGAATCCGACTCGGAGTCTCTGCAGCTATTTATCGGTTCTTGACACAGCAGCTTCCTCTGGATCCGTCGAGATTAAGTACGAAGTTTTATCGAAAAGTCAGTGAAATAAGAATACAGTTACTTTATCATATGTTAGATCGCAAAAATAAAACTATTTATCGTTGTCGTTTCAAATAAACAATTGCATTTTTTTTCTAATTTTACTTAAAATTATAATCATGTGGATTTTCATGATAGGCACAAAAAAGGGGAAAAGTTGAAAAATCAGATAACAAATCGAAGAAGTGAAAAGAATTGTGTTTTTATTGGGTTGTAATTTTAACTGGTTACCTATATATTGTTAGGCTTTCAAAGACAGCTAACAAAAATAAACGAAGGAAGGGTTAAAAACTGGTTTCGTAAATAAAATTTTCAGTACAAAGTACTTGTGTCTTGGTATATAAATATTGATTGATCTCCAACCACAGAGCTAAATATAAGTTTGTAACCATTGAACACCTGCTTGAAGACGAGCTGATCCTCCCTGAAAAGACCGAAATTGGCAGTCATCACCTATGTAATCCATAGTTGGATTTCAACTGCAAAATCACATGACATCATTTGCCAATCCCCACCTCCAATCCCCATCTTTCCGAATACCCGAGCACCACTTCTTTATGAGGAATGAATTAATTGGTAGGCTAGTAGAGGAGGGGTTTTATAGATTTGAGCAACCCTCCTCGTTGAGGGATATCTCGATAAATGTTGAGATTCGGAGTATGTATGCTCTTTTTGAAATCTCTGAGGAAGAAAATTGAAACCCGAAATAAAAATTAAGGAAAACTTTATAGAAAAAAGTACTCATGTCGTAATTTTAAATAAAGAGCTTTTTCCAAGTCTCTAAACCATAAATATATTTTCTCCAATTGAATGAAGACCAGCTAATTTTCCTGTAAACAGCATTATGGGTAGTCATAAACTATGTTATCCTCGGTGTTTACATTCGCAAAAATCCTTAACCTGTACATCACTTATGGATGAAGGTAAACAAATTACAACTTATGTAGCTGATCAATTATGTTTTGGAAAATGGATTTTGATTTTAGCTCAACACAAGCAGGCCAAGTATCGCATTGTTATGGGACTCCATCTGTGCAAAGGATACTGAAATATTATTAAAAAAGAACTTGTTGAATTACTTATGTCTACTTTCACTTAATAACTCTACTTTTTGACTTCAAAAACTCTAGTTATACTTCAAATACTTCCGTCATTAGCAATAGTGCACTGTCTTTTAATTTTCTATTCCAACACTAATTGCTACGTTGTTGAACTAAAACACGAAGCTGCAATAGTTTACTAATGCAATAATTGGAAACTACGTTTCAGGTGTTAACAAAGATCGTATTATTATGACCTCAACTGGATAGACCCAGGAGTTACTAAAAAACCTTGTGCCGTATTCTCTAAAACACGTTCGAAAACTACTCAAACATATTAGTCATAATTTAAAAGACTCTGGACTTTAATCCGTTGCTTTTATCGTGATAAGAGATTTTCGTTTTATGACTACTGAAATGAGTATTTAAAAAAAGTTAATTACGATAAGGTAAATTAAATTACTTGATAACAATTGATATGAGATCGAAAGCTGAGGCTTCGGACTGCGAGGGCAAGGTCCAAGGTTCGACTCCTCAACTGAGCTAACGGCCAGTACGTCCCTCATTAAATAAAGTCACGCAGGTGCTTGAAGGCCCATGTGAACTGGTGCGTGAACTTTTTATCCAAACAAATTTAGTTCTTATCAGAACTAGGCTATCTGATGATTTTCATTTGAATAATTACTTTTCAAAATGGATTCATATTAACTTCCTTCTAAAATATTTATGAACATCATTTGAAATAAGGTTAGTTCAATCAAAAATATTTATTTTAAGGAACACTATTAATAAATACACTTACCCAATCTGAAGCAAACGACAGTGTTTTTGGTTTTCTCAGACAATTTCTCATCGGCTCTCCCGCCTGAAACAAATGCTTGATTAGTAACCTTAAAAATAACAAAAAAAATTGCAATATGTAAATATTTATCCTTCAAGAGAATACTCTGCATGTTTATCAGAGAAGATTATTTGAGGGCTGGTAAATTGTTAAATGTTAAAATAAAAAAAGAACAATGAAGAATGAAAAAGCAGCTGTAAAGACGGTCACGGTATGCTCCAAAAACTATAGAAACAATGACAATGAATGAAACGTGATGTTCCAATGTTGAATTGTAGCTTAGCAGGAGAAAATATAATAAACTCATGCTATTTTACTTCAGTTTCCCTAACAAATCAGGTATATGAAATCACCTTTTGAACTGAGCTATGTAAAATCCCAACACACTTTCCCAAACACTTCCACTTTTAACCCACCCACCCACCCATACACGTACAGCGGTACTGACCCATCTATATACGTACAGTGATACTGACCTATCCACCCACCCATACACGTACAGTGGTACTGACCCACCCACCCACCCATACACGTACAGTGGTACTGATATAGACACTTGACAGTTCAGAGTTAGGCCTTCACAAACAGATGTCTATTTTATTAAGAAAATATACCGTCAATCTAATATGATATGACACTCCAGGTGGTAAGAACTCACCTTAAAAGGCTTTTTAGCGTCTCGAGAATGTTTAAAAGTGGGGACGAGTTTTTTTTTTGTGCTAACGAATTGGAGCACTGACTCTATTACTGGAAGTGGGAATCAATTACCAAATGAATGATAGTAAAATGAATGTGTCACTTTGTGAGTATGAATGATTAAATTGTAGTACGATGTAAAGAAAACTGTTTAAAAAAATTACTGACTTTTGCAATACAATGTTGGTTTCAATAAAGATTTGAATTGAAGTAAACTTTAGAAACCGGACGTGATGTCATAAACGATTTGTGAGTTCATTTCATTTACACTAATAATATATAACATCTACTACACATATCACACAAATGTACTTCTGGAAGGTTAACATTTTGGTAGCACAGTAATGTTTAAAAAATATTAAAATTAAAGATTCGTTTTATATTTATTTTGGAACTTTTCAATAAAAAAAGATAAGAGATGTGTTAGCTGGCTTGTGAAAAATATTTTAACAAATCAAATTCTTCTTCAAAAAATTACAAAAATTATTTGTTTTAAAAGTGTTTGTGATAAATACAACAGTCCAGAATGGAATAAAAGTTTTATAACTTAGATAAAATATTATTATGAACAACAACTGTAGAAAAAGTTATATTGTCTTTTCAACTATTTCAATTCTACATTTTGTCACCAACCTTTTCTGTCTAAAGTGCCTACAGTGTTAAGGGGTGTGTAATTAAAGAGGTTAAGATTTGTTGTGAAGGTTACTAATATCCAAGTGCTAATAGATTACTAAGCGGGTAGAATTATTTTATAAGGACGACTAGAGTAGTCACACACAACAACAAAGAATGTAAATTGTGCTTATCCAGGCGTCCCGTTGAACCCACTGATTAATTTAGTTCTAGATATTTTACGGAGCTGTCGCTAGGAGTAGCAAGGAGCCTGTCTCACTTACTCCCTGCCTCCACTCGCTCCGGTCCGTAGATTGAACGTAAGTATACTATAACTCACTCTAGCCAGGAAGTTTTTATATACTCTTACTCTTTCAGCCAGAGATAAGTGTATTAATTTCAACTTAACAGTTTTACATTTATATAAAAATAATTAGAAAAATATAGAAAACATTTATAGAAAAATAATTAGTGACACTTAAAAAAATATATTTTAAAAAGATTTACTTTACTCTAGGATGGATAGTGTTTCGAGTCCACTATATTTTGCAAACGTTTTAAAAATAAATATCATGTTTATTCATTTTGTTTTGTTGTATTATTCAAATGTGTTGTAATCGTGTTTTAATAAGTTTAAATGTTTTATAGTTTTAGTGTTTAATGTTTTAAGCAGTGACGTTTTTGGAAGCCTGATGATGAAGCAGTAATATAATTGAAGAACTGTTACGACAGAAAAAGGTAACTAAACCAGTATTATTTCTATATATCATGGTTTCTTAACACATTATGTACCTATAAAGGCCAAATCAGCCCCTTTAGGTAGCCATTTCTTGATAAAGAATTTTATATTAACTGTTAACCCTCTACACCTTTATTACATATAGAGGACTAACACTTTTAATAAAACAATGTTCAAAAATAGTTTTTGATCGAACACACTTAAGGGTGATAACATGAAACATTTAAATACAGTCCTATCTCTCTCTCTCTCTCTCTCTCTCTCTCTCTCTCTCTCTCTCTCTCTCTCTCTCTCTCTCTCTCTCTCTCTCTCTCACCCCCTCTCTCTCTAAAAATTGTTTAAAGAGGGAAATAAATACTTTATAGCTTATATAAACAAACTAATATATTTAGTTTAAACAATATATTCAAGGCCTGTTTCCGTTAACAACAAGTGTAAGCACCAACACTCTTATTTATTTTATTTATTTATTTATTATTTATTATTATTATAAACAGTTAACACCATTATACAAATGAATATATTCAAAGATGGCTTAATGGTAAACTTAACCTCATATGTGCCAGTAAATGTCCACTTAAATTTAAAAGAGATATATTACAAATTATAACAAAGAAGATAATAACAAGAACACATATGATCAACGAAATATAAATATCTAGAATAAATCAAATTACAATAATAACAACGTAATATCAACATAATTAGGTAAACAAAGTAACAACATTCATGTAAATATATGTAAGTATATGTAAATGGTAGACAATCAAACAAAACTTCAATTTACAACAACAACCATACATTCAGATCTGGAAAGAGGCGAAGCATAACATACTAATACAACTAAGTACCCAGCAAGGCATAACTCAATAATCATAATAAGATATTTATAATAAGATTTCTCACAATTCAATATCTTAGGCAAACAACACAAAATTGTTACTCTTCACTCTTATGATATATACAATTAAGATTGTACCATCTTAGACAAATAAATGCTAATAAATAACTTGAAGATCGTTGCTTTTCCATATGAAACCAACCTTTGTGAAGGATGATATGACTCACCCATATCACCTTCAAGAAAGCGGAGGCTGGGGCGCCGGTGACTCACACACGTGCAACTGCTTAGCATTCGACTTCCATAGACTTACACAGCAGTACAACACAGCACATAAACTGCAAGAACACGCAGCAGGTTCACACATGTCGGAACATGACTAAGCCTGAGCGTCCTGCGTTAGTCTCACAACTTTGTGCGTATTGTATGGCGGGAATAAATGATCATATGAGTGAAGTATGAGTGGACGACATGAGTAGTCTCGTTATTAACTGAGTTTGACGTGTGTTCAGAATAAGGCAACTAATGGGTCTTGATTTTTAGTGGAATCCTGTTGAGGATATACTACGTGGAATCCTAACCACGTACTATGTGTCTGATTTTCAGCTAATTGACAAGCCTGATACTCAGTTCTCTCTCCTACACAACACTGGGCACTGACTACCACATGAACACATCAGACTTCTCTAGTAGTATCCAAGTCGATGGAAACCATTGAGCGAACGCCATGTCGGTATTAAAAGTACCGAGCATAGAACCTATCGCATACAATCTCCACAATATTGGCCCCAGTATCTGGGTTACAGCCAATGAACACACATCTATAAGAAGTGAAAAGCCAATGTTAAAATGGCTGACTAATATTTTGTAATTTTGCTATCTTGGCGTAGCCACCGCTTAGGGTGAGTTTGTTGCGCGGCAGTCTAGAGTGAGAGGGAATATTGCAAATTGCCATGCTAATGAAAGGGAGCAAACCAGCGCTGCGTATCGGCAGCCACGCTAAGCTATTTTCGTCTGCTACGGGAAGTCTGACTATTTCCCTATCTCTTTTCGCTTCTTATAGATCTGTATGCATTGGTTACATCACAGTGCCATTAGTTTATACCGTACTCATGGCAATTCCTCAACTATTCTACAAGCTTAGGTCAATCAGACCCACACATTATATACATAGCGTGTTAAGTGATGTGTGTATACCTCCATGAATATTGTAGAAATATAACGAGTAACACTTTCATCAATGGTGGTTGGAAGGGGAGGGCAGAAAGGCTGTTGCCCCTTCCGAAATTTTGGTGAAAGTTTTTTGTTGTCGAACATTCCGTAATAATCAAACCCAATTCAATTGATGGTTTCTTGTTAAAATATGTAGTATTTTTACATTTAATCGTGTATTATTTTCAAACATAATTCATATTTTTTTATACTGTTGAAAAGTTGTAGTAATTCATGGTAACTTTAGTACTGTGCAGTTTCTTCACAGACAACATACGCATGTTAGTGGTGTAAAAAGTACTGATTGAAATCAATGAGAACTTAATTTGTGTTATTAAAATATTTTAGCAAAAATCTAAGAAAACGTTAAAAAAACTTGATATTTTTTTAGTATGGACCCCGGTACCCCCATTTGGTTCGCCCTCAAACCTCCCGCTGAGCTGCGTCTCCGAAGTAAATCCTGGAGTTGCCGTTGACTGTTTTATTACTTATACTTGATTCCCAGACCTCTTACCAGCCAACAAAATCAAAACGATCAAAGCAATTCTACAAATAAGCCGTACTTTGATTATAGAAAACATCATCTCTTGAACTGAGCAATTCTATTGCAACTTATAATCTACTATCCAATGCTACTAGACCAACTAGTTTATACAAATTTAGGACGGAAGTATAGCGTCATTCAGTGGGACAGGTATAAAAGTCTTGTTATAGGCAACAAATTAACTTGTATGCATGTGATCATTGATTTTATACTCACTGCACTTCTCATCCAATATTAAGGTTTGTGTCTCATATTAGAAGCTGTTTTGTGGTCCATTGTGGAGCGCTAGTGTAGTCCCATGTGGGACCAGCAGACCTTACCAACTAACTATAGGCTATTACAGTCACAGATATACTCGTATACTGTAGGAGTATGTAATCAAGGATATGATCTAACAGAAAAAATCTAAAACAACATTACTCAATCTGAATTCGAAAAAAATCCTTGAAAAATACTATGATTATGTCGTCTATTACATACTATGCAAGAAGAATAATTTATATAGGCCTCTTACTGGTCTAAAGATTAGTACAACTGCTTCATATAAAGATTGTCATGTGTTCAAATCCCGGGAGGTCCATCTATAATCTTCTTGAGGGGTTTAAACTGTTGTCCTTTAACAACGTTATTCAAAGTAAAAGTAATGCCTCTGGTGTACGTAGACTAAGCCAACAAAAAAAGGAAAAAAGAAGATTATTGCAAACGATCGATGAGAATATATTTAATTATTTTTATTCCTTGTCCCAAATCAGCTGACATTTTAAGCCTTAATATTTTCTTGAAACCGTTTTGCAGCTGTAAGCCGAATGAGTAGAGCAATGACCACACGAGTTGCGGACAGACGTGTCGTCATGCTGAATGACACATTTGACGACAGAAGGCTGGCAGGTGTTCAAGCTTGAAAATGAGCGAGCTACTTTCTTCCACTACCAGTAGAACAGAAAACAATCCTGCATTCATGAGTGAATGACTTTTAAAAGAACTTTCCCTGTCCAATGGAACGGCGCAGGAATCTAGAACAGACACTCAACACTTGCCATCTGTTTTAAGATAACTTTCAACTTTTTAATGTGTAGAAAGGAAGAATTTAGTTTACTAAAGTGTTGAGTTCTTTTCTTGTAAAGAGTCATTCGTACGAAAAGAACCATAATCATTTAATTTAACACGTACTTTTCACCTCTAGCTTTCTTATCTTAGGAGCCAACCTAATTCTTGTAATTTGTGTTCGTATTTGCTAATGGTTTTTTTTATAATATCTTCCATTGAAAATAAAAATTCTAAATACAAATATTATATTTTACTTATTTTGTTGCTGTTTCTCATTATGTTTGAATTTCCAGGAGGCTGAAGCATATAAAATAGGTCAATTTGCTATTATAATCGAATATGTCATTGACTTGAAATAGAATGTTAAAAAAATACTTTCTTAATAATGTACTTTTCTCCTCCATGGGTTCAGTTATACCCTTGATTATATACGCACCGGTGCGTATATAATCAAGGGTTATACTAATAAGCCATGAACTCATTCTGACAACCGATCCATTGAACCTGCATGTCAGCAGACACCACAGTAAACAGACATAAGATATAACCACACAAAGTGGCAACAACCTGGAAGGTGAAAGGAGGTGAACGAATAACATACAGTGACTTACATTGGGTTGACCAATTGCAATTGAAATTTGAACCTCTTTTTAAATCATCTTACTTAATAAACTTGACTGTTCTATTGTAAATCTCCCCAGTCCTACCAGACAATTTTTTAAATTTCTACTGCTGTTACGATGTCTAACATTTCATACCCTACCTTTCAAAACATCTATAAACAATGTCTTCTTCTGGTCAAATTTACACGAAGAATATTAGTCTTCCAAATATTAATTCCTACAGATATGTTCTTAAACTTGGTCGATTCATTTCTCTTTAACATCACGATTTCATTTGCAACTTTTTAGTGTCCAGATAGGGCCGCCAATCCTACTTCACTTTCCCGAAATGTTTAGGCCTATCTCCGATCAATTTTGTGACTAAGATAAAAAAAAGAAAGCCACCACAAAAAACCACATCAAAAGCGGTCGATGCAAATTCAGATTCCATTGAGCGTCGGTAGGACACGCACGTGTGAACACATCTCGCACATTATCTGCTGGAGGCCTGGAGTGGCCGACCTTGGACTGGAGCTATACTGTATCGGCACTGTGGGAAAGTGAGTGTCAATGGCTGCCCACCTCATTTCCATACGATACACGACGGCCGGTCGATAGAACATTACCTTCAACTATACAGTACTACCGACAGATTTTGGCTTTGTTGTTGTATTATCTCAATTTGCGTCGACGCCTGGATGCGCTTTTTTCTACTGTCAACCATATTCTAGAATACTTATTTATCTTCAATGTTGGTCATCATGTCCAATCTGCACACGAAGCAAACAAATAGCTTTCCAATTAATCACAAAGTAAAATATTTTTCGCTACCATACGAAACATGTGAGTTAAAATCGTACGTGTGTAAGTGGCTGGGTGGGTCTTCAACATGTGTATGTAAGTGGAAGAAGGAGTCGTCAGCGTCGTTCTTGTGTTTAGGCTAGATAAAAGGGCCATTACGTGAGTGAATTTGAGAGGAAGAACCACCGATGTAATACATATGTGAGGATACAAGGGAGACCTTTCAAGCGGTATGTATTGAAGGATCTTTCAGATGTCGTATGTAGTATGGAGTGGGCATGCGTATCCATCAAGTGTTACATTCAGTGGATGGTCGATATTGTAAAAATAGAATTCATTAACAAATATAATAAACATGTTACTCTTAAAAGCCAAAGGCGTATCCGAAATATAAAAATGAGCAAACTGATAAGGCTAGCTCTTATCAACCCATCTCACTCGTACCATTTATTTGAAAAAAATCCTGGAAAAGGTTGTTCTCAAAAGACTGCTAGCTCACTTCAGACAAAAAACCATTCAAACTCCCAACCATCATGGCTTCTCCAAAAATAGATCAACTACAAGAGCCTCAAATAATAACCAATTGAATAAAGTGAAGCTATTGCTTCATTATACGTGGGATGTAACAAAGAAACGTTTTAAAGTATAACTTTGCTTATTTATTTATTACAAGAAATATTTTGGTCATCCTACCTGAGCATTGCACAAATACGATACTCCAATCGCGGTTCTACCCTCTCCATCATATACTTCGATACTTACAATTCAATGCAACCATAACCCTAAATACACACATTTTTACAATCGAGCAACACATGTCTGAAATAGTCAAAGATCATTAAGTTACAGATTTTCTAGTTTGTTTGAGCTTAGGAATAACGAGATTAGTAAAGATGGACGTAATAAATGCAGTTATGTAGTACCGTAATGTAGTAATACTGTCTATTAACTAATATATCTTGCCAGTAGTAGATTACTCAATAAATAGTTTTTTGATGAAAATGGAAAATGAAATAGAATTTCATGATAAAACAAATGAATAAATTCGTCTCCTCTTGCAATTTCATTTCCCACCTTGAGTACTCCAGTGTTTATTCACCTTGTTCTATTTATTGACCGTGGTGAATAGAACATTCTTTTACACTTAAAATATGAATATAAAATATGAAACAACAAATTCGAAAAAGCAAATATTAACTGTCACGTTCACTTATTGAACTTAAGGTTCTGGGAAGCGTTCCGAAATTTAATGAACTGACGTTTCATGAATTAGGTATGTTTTCAGAATGTAAGAACCCATCAGGACCTTTTGTGCTAAATGTGCCTCAAGTCAGTTTGATACAGTGTATAAAACACGACATGAATTATGTATGTACTTGATTTATTTACGTAAGAATGAATAAATCAGATCGGAATTCCCTTTTAAAGGAATCTTAATTTCCACCTTATAAATAGAACAAAACCCTTGTATATATTTATAAAACCCTCTATGGTTTTGCTGACCATCGTTAGTGGACACAGACGCTGACAGTGCTGACGAGACCTAATGCTGAGTTGGCTGAATTACATTTCAACTAACTGCTTCTTCACTCAAAGCTGATCTACTTTCGGTGTTGGACATGACGTGGTGAGTGCAGTTTTTAAGTGCTGCGTTAACTGCATATGTTTTTGCTCTTCCTCGTCTCAGACGTCATTGCGAAGTAGAATATGAGTGTGCATGCATAGTTCAAAATTTACACACTAAAAGGCCAATTGCCATTCCTTTTCTCGGGATTTTTTCTGGTAAATAGCGCAAAGTAAAAACATACTGCTACACTGTTTAAAAAAATGTTATATTAATTTACTGTCATGCTGTAAAATTATCTTCAATGCTGATTTATAAATTCGGAATCGCACGTTCTCGTAAGACGAATGAGTTTGCTATTTCAATCTAAGCAGAGCTGCACATTCGCTACTCTACTACACTTTCTCCAAAGTTACTCAACGCTTCATCAACTTTCATAACAATCAAACTGATAAATGAGCCCTCAACACCATTGTTTATCTGATCCCAACGGAGCTTTTGGCCAAGCAAATCACTTTCTAGCTGTGGTTGAATTACAATTACAAGTCATGATTATAATTTGATTTGAAATTCGATTATAATCCCTACGAATCTACGCACTTAGTATTTTAGTAATGTGCAATCTTTTTTAAGTTTTTAGTAAATTTGAAAATTATCCAATTAAGGGGTGGCATTTAGTATTTTTAGCGTGAATTATAATACTAAAATAGACACGTTTGAATATATTATGGAAACGATTGAGGATTTAATTTTATCTATTCAAGTTTAACAGTGAATTCACTTCCAGTAGTCTAGTAGTAAATTAAAATGCAAAACTCTAAACAAATACTTCACAATACTACAATATATCGTGATTTGTTGGCTAACTCGTTCATACTAAAATTTAAATATTAGCTATACTGAAAAGCAGGTTTCAAAATAGGGATAAATATTGTGTGAAGTATGATATGATAGCAACAGAATGTGAATGAACTTCCATGGCCATAAAATAAATTACATCTGAGCCGTTGGGGTGTCGTGTTGGAATCCGAAAATTGATTTACGTCGTGGTGCGTTGCGCGTGCCTCTGCGAACGTCCGGCCAGCACACCTTCTTGAGAACTAGAACGAGTGCGGTGTGGAA
This sequence comes from Stictocephala bisonia, assembly GCA_035578905.1. Taxonomy (NCBI): domain Eukaryota; kingdom Metazoa; phylum Arthropoda; class Insecta; order Hemiptera; family Membracidae; genus Stictocephala; species Stictocephala bisonia. The sequence continues at coordinate 246,891 of JAQJVL010000545.1, read as the reverse complement.
TATAACTTACCGACGAGTCCTTAACTGGCTTGTGGGGCCAATTTGAGGACCTTCGCCTTTCATGAAGCGGTCACTTTGACCTCCCACCCACCAGCGAGATGAGCTGAATTTAAATGCGTTCATGATTGGAATACGTCTGCTGAACGATCGTTGAGTTTATTCCACGATGACGTATGATCTTAGAAGGAATATTGCTTGATATATAAATGGTGACTCTCCCAATCCGTAATTTTTCCGGCTTTCCCACTAAAAAAACTATAATAATTTTCATTCTTAGCTATGTAAATACTGTAGTATGAACAATAAGTTCACCCAAAAAAATCGACAAGGTTTCTGTTCTACATAATTATTATGATTGTATACAAAACGTAACCGTTCATAGTTTTGTTCAGTTATGACAAATCACCAATACCAATTTAATTCTTTTTTTTTTTAATATAGAAAAAAGCAAAAATCGGTTTTTCGATTTGTATGTTTGTCTAAAGAAAAAGGTATGTTTTACACACAAAATGATAACTATTCATCAATTAAAAAATTGTAAATCACTGGCATCAGAGCAGTGCTTAATAAACTTTATTTCAGTAGTCGGCACGTTCCCTTTCATGTATATAACCTGTAGAGAGCAAAAAACTGGACACTGATGTTCAAATTTAATGTGCTTTCGTTGTTAATGGACCATGGAAATACTTCTAGATTGGCTGTGACCCATCTGATAATTGGGAAAGCGTGAGAATGATCTGCGTTTCAAACCATTTCTAAAATACACTTGTATCTTAGGCCATTAATTAATAATTTGAATACCATGACTAGAATTCCAACTTTACCCTTGATACACTCACTATGTTATAATAGTTTCTTAATAATTGTACTACGTGTTGGTAGCAATACTACGCAAGTGAACACACAACACAAATATTACAATATGACTACACAAATTATGGTAACGATTGAACGTTTGGTAATTTCAATTTTGGTAACTTATTTGTATTGTTTGTACTTACACTGTAATAAATTCATAATGTGTAACGTTCACTCGTTTTGTATTTATTACAATTACACATTTACAGGGCTCTGGAAATTACAGGCATTAAGTGTAAAGGACAATAGTTATTCACATACAGTGAAATCTACGTACAGGGTGGTTATAAATACCCCCCCCCCTACTTTTTTCTACAATTACAATTTAAGATTTTTCTGTTGAAGTTCAGTATTAAGGAATATTGGGAGTAACCTGAGGTCCAAGATAAAGTATTCAAGTTCCGAATTCTTTATAGAAAGATAACCATGTGACAACTTTAACGTTGCCTTTTCACCCTGAAAACAATGGTACATTTAAAATTTAAAAGTGTTGTACCGTTTCCATGATATCAGTAGGTTAGTAATGTAAAAGTTTACCTAAAATTTGTAATGAGAAAATCGTCATGCGACATGTCTATTAACATTGCCTTTTCAACCTAAAAGCAATGTATTGGAAATTGAAAAGGATTGTAACGTTTCCAATATTTTCTTGAACCCTGTGATTTTAATGTTAACAGTTGTGCAATTAAAGTAAAAAAGGACAGTCACTGTTTCGTTAATTTCCCTCCTGATATTACCCACCCACCCTCCAGATACAATGTTTAATGGGCATTCATCTCTTAAATAGTATTAAATAACCTTCTTATAATCGCATAACTAATTAAGTTTGGTTTAGTAATGGTTTTAGTCGTATATGTTGCAGGGGGGAAATGTTTGTAAGTATGCAAATAAAATAATATGCTTCTCTTATAGTGAGTGCAGCTTTAAAATTTGATATTTGTCTACTTGCTAAAAAAATAAAGAAAAAAAGCCAAAAGTATTTGTCAATGTGGCTATAATAATAGATGTGATATTTGTTTTTGCAGTAGAAAACAATTACGAACAGGTAATAAAACAATTCTTCACCATACAAAATGGACGTCAATAGCAGGTTAAATCTCAATACAATGCAACATACATGTATAAGAAAATACAAGTGATAAACTGTTGCTTTAAAGAAAAACTTAGTTATGAGATTCAATACAACACTCTACATAAAAAAACAAGACTACGCAGCGTCCAATTCTGACCAAAAATATATTATTTCATTATTCGTTATCAGGAAATGTTGTTATTGATGGATATTAATACCATGCTTAGTATTTAGAGTGACTAGTGGCATTTTAACTATAAATAAATTTAGATAGCATTGTTTAAAATAATTATTTATGACACCTGTAATTGTAATGGGATGACGAAGTACACGCACTTAAACAACGAGACATATTAGAAGATATTAATGTATAACATATTTTTTGTTAATTTAATTATTAAATACGAGTATTTATCACATTTAGCAGCAAATAAATAGAATCGATTAATCAATAGTTTCAAATAATTTTCAAAAATATCTTTAATATTTTAATGAAGGTATAAAACGTAATATCCTTTCAATTTCTTTTCTTTCTTCAACATTGTGTAAACATTGTTATATTAAATAACATCCTCTTGGTCAATGATAAGCATATTTTATAACATTCCTCAATTTCATCCTTCAAAACATCCGTTTGTACATTCATTTCTTGTCTATAAAATAGATCATATCAAATAAAATTTACTAATCTGTCCCTTAAATTTGTTGATTTGCCTTCTATATGTTAACAACGAGTATAGGAATCTGAGACTCATTTTTTTACTATTCGCTAAAAATCTCCCCAAAATTACAAAATAAGTTCGCCAAATTGTGGCTGTCTTTTCCAAGGTTCTAATTCTTAACAGAACGTACGGTTAATACTTCACTTAATTCTTAAATAATGCTGCAAATCCATACCAACAGACGTAAAGATATGTATAACACTGTTTCAAATACGAAAACAAATATAACTTATCAGTACAAAGAAAGTAAAATATACAAAGTTGATTTTTCCTGAAAAATTATATGACAACACTGATAAAACACAATACTTTCTGTTAGCTTAATCGAGAATTAACTGGGACAGAATGATCTGAAAATATCAATACCAGGAAAAATGATCTGTAAAAGAATGTCATCATTCAAAATTGATCATATTATTTTATTGTGTTTGCCCCACAATTTACAATAGTAATGACTCAAACGTAAAAATGTGTTAATTTTTCTAAAGCGATATCAATATGTATGTAGGGAAAAAGACTTCCTCTAAACCTTAAGGAGTTTTTGTACTTATCCTGGTGCGATGTATTGATATATACACCTATACAGTACAAGTAAACGCCACACAACACTAATCTATTACAATATAAGCACAAAATGTACAAATATATTACAATACAAGTACAAAATGCACAAATATTATCGTGATTCTTTTGTGAATTCCTCTGGTCTGAGAAAGGTGAGCGTGGTTCACCGAAATCGATCACCATAATATTTGTGCATTTTGTACTTGTATTGTAATATATTTGTGCATTTTGTGCTTATATTGTAATACATTTGTGTTGTGTGACGTTTAATTGTACTGTTTATGTACCAACACGTATTATGCTAATTAAAAATCTATATACACATATGTGTTGTAAGTGTGCATATATTTATAATAAATATTGTCGCTATATTTTTGTAGAATAGTAACAACTGAAGAATCTTACAATTATTACTGGCAATCAATCTGAGAGTGGATGAGACATAATGTTCCATTAGGGTAGTGTAATAGAAGCAATATTGGGTTGGATCACCACAAACAACCAACATTAAAACATACCAACGGCTAGTGTTTCAGTAAATATTTAGAAAACTATTTCAACTACATTGTGTTACTCAACATATATATTTCAACAAATAAATGTTTACTCTCTTTAATATTAAATAATAAAAAAAAAAAATCATTGCAATGTTCTTTTATATTCACTGTTTATCAATGTACTAAACTAGGTGGCACCATTTACATGTACCGGTTCAAGGTATAATTTAAAGTCATTTTCGTATACTAAAATATTGGTAAAATAATAATAGTATACATTTGAACAATGTTTGCTATTATTTAATGTTTAGTTTTGAACTATTCATGACGTAAATTGTAACTGATTATAGACTTAAATTATATTACTCCTATTTCAAAAAACAACCTTCATGCAGAAATATATCACAAACAATTAGAGTTGCACATTTTTTACGTGTGAATTTTATCTACCAAAGATTTTATTTACTAAAACAGCATATACTCTGTTTAGTCTGAAAACTCTTCACAAGATCGGGTTATCTTCAACTACCTGTGAGGACTGCTTTCTTGGTAATTGACGTCCTGATGGTATCTGATAGGACTCGAGGCAATGACAAGAACGGAGGACAGGCAGAAGAATTATTGTGACCTCCCATCTAGAGACTGAAGAACTGCTGGAGAAAAACTACGTGGGGGACTGTTGGACAAAATTGTCTCCTGGTAATTGACGTCCTGATGGAATCTGACAAAACTGAGGGCAATGACAAGAACGGAGGACAGGCAGAGAAGTTATTGTGACCTCCAACATAGAGACTGGAAAACTGCTGGAGCACAACTACGTGGGAGGACTGCTGGACAACATGCTCTTCTGGTAATTGACATCCTGATGGCATCTGACAAAACTGAAGGAAACGACAAAAACGGAGAGCAGGAAGGGGAATTATTGTGACCTCCCATCTAGAGACTGGAAAACTGCTGGAGCAAAACTACGTGGGGGACTGCTAGACAACATGCTCTCCTGGTAATTGACGTCCAGATGGTATCTGATGAGAGTGGGGGCAATGACAAGAACGGAGGACAGACCGAAGAAATACTGTGATCGTAGATCTAGAGAATGGAGAACTTAAGAAAGTGTAGGAAATTAGTAAAATCCTTGATTTTATTAAAAACAATAAACTTTGTTCTTACATTGTAGTTTACCAATCACTAATATAAAGTGATCATGTTCGAAAATCTGATGACTCAAATTATCCTAAAATTACTTTGTCTATTGTTCTAATCGTAGGAAGAACTGTAGACGTGGAGAAGAACTACAAAGTACAAACATGATACTCTAATCGCGAAATAACTACTTCAACTACAATAAAGGGAAACTACCGTCCTACTTTGGTCTCGCGGCTCCTTTGATGTACAGGCCCTGTGCGAAGTCATAAGAAAGCGGCCGCACTGCGGATGTAGCGGATATACGATTACTGCGGGCCGGTTTATCAGATCCTGTGGGCCACCTCTGGAGCTTGGGAGAGGTCAGAGTTTCTGCTCCACACCTGTCTTCAAGTGTGAAAGTCTCCACTCTAGTGTCTATTGTTTTATCCTGTGAAGTCATACTTGTATGTCACTATAATGGGGAGGCCTGTAATCGTTACACTTTCACTGGATGTATGTTTATGCATCGGATTGGATTGATTTTCAGTAACTGATAGCATGGATGTATGTTGAATGTTAAAGTTGTTTGAAGAATAGCTATTTTACTGTGTAGTTTATGTGCTCTAATTTGTTTGATTTTGTTTCCACTATCCACCAGTTAAAGACCATACGCAGTCTAAGCTCATAGATTCGACACTCATTAACTGGCATCAGAAACATAACCTTTTTATAATTAATTTAAGAAGTTCAATTTTTTTCTGACTAGTTTTTAAACAGCAATTTAAGGCAGGACTGTAGTTGTGGACACTCTTAGATTAATTATATTTCTTATATACTCCTAAGACTTACGTTAAACATCAAAGCCGATATTTCATGTTTTCCGATAAAATTATGTTTAATAGGTCGTTTTATTGGTATTGTAACCAAGAATGACATGTTGTTCAATACCAGTATTGGAACTGCGTTTTTGATTGGTTTTAGAAAATTTAACAATGGAGAATAGATGCATTATGGCCGGAAACCAGAACCAAAATCCAAACAATTTCTGTCCCAAGCTTAAAAATGTTTAAAAACAAAAATCTCTGGTCAGATCCAAACAACGTACAAATATTACTCAATTGTCTAGTGTCTTACAGTTTATAGGAAACAAATCTGTTGAGTTGTTGAACATACTACACAAATACAGTTTTTACTACGATAATCCTACAGTAGATCATTGATCCGTTTGGTGGTTAGTTAGGGTATATTTTGTTGTAATTATAAAATTTCAATGAATGGTTGTAATGCTCAATTATTTTAAGTTGCCTTCCCATTTCCATGCCATCCAGTCCTACAGCGACTCTCTCTCTCTCTCTCTCTCTCTCTCTCTCTCTCTCTCTCTCTCTCTCTCTCTCTCTCTCTCTCTCTCTCTCTCTCTCTCTCTCTCTCTCTCTCTCTCTCTCTCTCTCTCTCTCTCTCTCTCTCTCTCTCTCTCTCTCTCTCTCTCTCTCTCTCTCTCGCTCCTCTCTTCTCTCCTCTCTCTTTTTCTCTGTTCTTTTGAAACTCGATTAAGATAATATGAAACATGGTTGTTTCAAACTACTGATCTATAATTCCTACTGTCAATTAATTGTTGGTTTCGAAAACATGTTTTAAAATTGAACCTTTACAAATTATCAGGCCAACTAAAATAATAATACAAACAATTCATTATATAACACAAAAACAAGAAGTGTTCCTTTTGGTACAATTCCAATCGACATAATTATAACAACAATTAATTGAAAAGCAGGAGTAACTTGAGTAGCCTTCCAACCAGCCATAAATATACAAACAATCTATTACAAAAGACAAATAAAGGAAAAAGGTACAACTTCATAAACCAAGAGAGCATCAGCAATCAAAGGAAGGATTGGTTTAGTAGTCTACCAGCCAGCCAAAAGTAATACAAACAATGTAATATAAAAACACATTCAAAAGAGAATAAAGAACAACTACAACAAAAATATGGAGTGTAAGTGGTTCGATCAGGCTTACTGCAAAAGTAATAATAAAAAAAATAAATAAATAAATGTAGTAAAACACATATAATTGTAAAAAAGAAAAGGTTTGAACGATAATGCGTACAGAACAAATTTAAAAATATGTGTGTTTTGAAAAAACCTTCCAGCCAACAATAATAACAACAATATTATATGAAACACAATTAAAAAGAAGAATGAAAAAATTCACCAAATAGAGCTATTTTTATAAAGAGCAGTAGGTGTTGGAACAACCTTCCAACCATCTGAAACAATACGAACAATACAAAACACAATTTCAAACAAAAAGGTGTACATGAACAATTAAAAATTTCGATTGGTTCCAATAGCCATCCGAGCAGCCAAAAGTAGTACTTTTAAAAAGAAATACTAAAAGAAAAAAGTAAATAAATCTGTTTATTATTAATTGAGAATTAGTAGTGATTCAAGCACCCATCCGGTAAGTGAGAACAATACAAAGAAACTAAATGTAAAGCAATACTAAAAGCAAAAAGGATAATAAGACAAATACACATCCAGGCAAAAAAATTGCAAATACGCCCTAATTTAAAACATTACTACAACCGTAAAATAAGGAAATGATTCCGTCAAACAGGCACACAACAAAAAAACAGAAGTAGGAGAGTGGTTTGAGACGTTTTAAGTATCATCTACCTTTCTAGGTTTACTATTGACGGTAGTCCAGTCGATTAACACAAGATAGACAGACAGATGTGCATACAGAATGGAATGACAGGCAAGTCTAACATATGCGGGCTTATTAAGACTACTTCTTGTAACTATGATTGGGTTTAATTGCTTTTCCATTCGACTTCCGTTAGCCTCCAGTTCTTGGCTTTTATCCTAATGGTGGCAATACATTGAGAAAAGATGTCGTTACATCTTTATCGTTTTGATATTTTAATATATTGTTAAATCAAATCTATCTAATACAACACATTTATTTAGTTTTTATTTTCCGTAAAGAAATATAAATAAAAAAGGGATTCAAATATATTTGTTAATTCCCTCACAAAATATAAATATATTTTCAAGTATATACTATTATTTGCTTTACACGTACAGTTATTGTGGTACAATTTGCGTTGAATGTACTGTTCCGACTGAACCGCAATTTTCACACTATGCCTTCAAATGTTGCATGATTTATTAACAAACCAATGTAATGTTATACATTACATAATTTAGCGTGATATATATTATGAAAGTGCCACCCCTCACACTGCGGCTGGGTTATGACAACTTGGTTTTGGTTCCTAAACCAACTAGAATTATTTATTATATATTAGGAATATTTATGGGAATTAGTAGACATTTTCAGAATGAAGATTGATATCGATCCAGATCACTTCTCTGGAGTCTTTTGGATTTAAAATATCAAAAAAAAGCCTTCGGCTGACTAGTCAGTGAAAGTGGTAGTGTGAGTCTTCAGCCTGAAGTGGAAACGATAGTAAAATGATAAGTGCTAAACATCGCACGAACATATACTAGTGTTTATTTTAAAGTGATAGGAATAACTGTAAATAACTTGTTTAATTTAAATTGCTAAAATATTATCCAGTAGTTTGTATTTTTATATATATTGTATCGTGTAATTAAGATAATTATTGGATGTAAATAGATTTAACAGTTAGCGGTTACAGGGTGGGGTCGCCTTATTATTTGAAATCCTGTTGAACCGTAATAGTAATTATGATTGTTTGGAATGCACTCTCTGAATTTTACAAGAAGCCACTCAGCTTGGAGTTTTAGTAAATTCCATTGTATCTCTTTTACCCAGAGGGCCACTGCAACATTAATTCCTCAAATTATTAATCTGCAGAGGCCGTCAGAGAAGACTCTTTGTGTTATTAAGTTGTGATAGTACAGAAGCTTCAGATTGGTCCCTCCAGCATTGCTGATGAGGCCCCGGCGCCTGTCGTCTCCAGTAAAACAACCGGAGGCCTAACGGTGAGGGGAATTTGACTACATTTCCAAGAGGGGATTTGAATAGAGGGATTTTATATTATTTCTTTAGGTATACACACTGTCCCCATTACTTCTTTAGGTACATAAATTGCCCCCTTTACTTCTTTAGGTAAAGACAATGTCCTGTTACTTCTTTAGGTACAGATATTGCCTCCGTTACTTCTTTAGATACAGAAATTGTCCCCGTTACTTCTTACGTGCATATATTGCCACCGTTACTTCTTACGTGCAGATATTGTCCCCGTTACTTCTTTAGGTACAGATATTGCCCCCGTTACTTCTTAACGTGCACATATTGTCCCCGTTTCTTCTTACGTGCAGATATTGTCCCCGTTACTTCTTAACGTGCACATATTGTCCCCGTTTCTTCTTACATGCAGAAATTGTCCCCGTTACTTCTTTACGTGCATATATTGTCCCCGTTACTTCTTTAGGTACAGATATTGCCCCCGTTACTTCTTAACGTGCACATATTGTCCCCGTTTCTTCTTACATACAGATATTGCCCCTGTTACTTCTTAACGTGCACATATTGTCCCCGTTTCTTCTTACATGCAGATATTGTCCCCATTACTTCTTTAGGTACAGATATTGTCCCCCTTACTTCTTTAGGTACATATATTGAACCTGTTACTCTTTATGTACAGATATTGTTCCAGATTAGGTTCATATATTGTCCCTATTACTTCTTTAGATGCAGACAGTTCTTACATTACTTCCTCTCTCCATCAAAACGGATTCTTTGCCAAATATTTCACTCTCCCGGGAGTGATTTTAGTCAGTATGTATCTTACGTGATACACAATTGGATGACATAATTTATTAAATACTTTAGTAAACGCTCTATAGTATTTATTTTATTCTTTTCGTTTTAATAAACATGGTGCAGTGATAAGGGTGGGCAGAGGCTCTAAGTGAATCCCTTTTGTCCAGCTAACTGGGTGTCTTTACTTCCCATAATTATACATTCTCATCTACAACATTATGTATGCGATACTCATAATTCACTATCTCAGCTATAATTAATTGCTCGGGTAATGTTGTCCGTTGATTCAGAGAAGTTACTTTCATTACTTCCGATCAACCATTTAAAGTGATCTCATACAGAGCTATACGATAGAAAACTGGTCATTGGAAACTGGTTCTCCATAAAAATAACTAACAAGTTTTATTGACTAATATTAATCGTTATAGAATCCATGGTCTAGGACAATGACCTACCATGAACAAATGTTGAAATTGTATAATGGCATTTTTCACTTTAATTCAATATTCCTAACCTAATATAAATTTTCACTAGACAATGTTGAAAATGTCCATCAACGTTAGAGCATCATTCGGTGAAATTTAGGCCTGTTTACTTATGATCCCTTTAAATCCCTTTAATTTATATGTTTTCTCAACTTACTTAACTTAGTGTAGATCAATATACAATGTACATAGTATATTAAACCCTCGATTTAACGGACTATGGGCTATATGGGGATGGCTCTAGTTCGTTAAGTTGATTGTCCTTTACGTCAGGGTGAATTCGCCTCAAAATGTTATGAAATTGTCATACCTTATTTTATTTTATTCATTTTTATTTATTTATTCATAAGACGCCGATCGTCAAGATATGGGCGAATATGGATTTCGAATGAGTGTGATGAGTGTAGATGAGCGTATGTAGTCATTGTTACAAACTAAGGCCGACTATTCCTTAGAAAGTATAATTAATTGATAGCCCAAAGACAAATGAACAGCCGGTGATTATCAGCTCAAAATTTATTGACTCTGATTGGGATCGAACTGAGAACCTATAGCACATAGAGCTGGGATTGAACCAACTACGCTACCGACCATTTTAATACCTTAATCAAAACTAGCTCCAATGATGCAAGTTGATTGTTTACTAAACACTTAATAAAATATACAAATAAATACTGTATAAAATTGACCAACCCGTCTGAATAAAGGGTATATAGGATATACTGAATAATAATGATAACCATTTGTGTAATATTTAAAATTCCCTTAAAAACTACACGTTTTATAAATTAAACTGTTATATAAAAATTCCTACAACTCGCAGGATATAACACTGTAATACAACTACAAGTGTTCCGTTAAACCCGAAGTCCGTTGAATGGGGGTCCGTTGAATCGAGGGTATACTGTATCTGGGTAAGGAGAACACACTATATTCAAGCGTTGCGTCTGGCAAATACGTGCTGTGTGAATAGCAACAACCATTAGAACTTGGTTCCGTGAACACGCACACACTGATAATGTGATACGACAGTGCATTGTGAGAACCATATCTCGAAAAAGTTTCAAGTGATAGAGGCAATTGTAAAGCTCGAATTAGATATTAGATTTATAAACTGCATTATTCAAATAGAGGTAATGGACTAGAGGGCATTGATAAGCGCTGTCTTTACTTAGGTCGTTAAAGAAGTCAAGATACTTGTATGATTAATGTGTAATATTTCAGATTTTACTATCAAACGTGTATGGCTGGACTGTGTTAACGTGTATGAATGGGTGGACTACCAACGTGAACGTGTAAGATACAACGTGTAATAATACCAATCGTGTAAGAATGGGTGGATGAGTTAATACCACATAGCCTGCATGGGTGGGTAGGTGAATCTTGCCAAACTTGTATGGGTAAATACTATCAAACATTTATGAGTGGGTGTGTGAATGCTATCAAACGTGTCTGGTCAAGTGGGTGACTACTACCAAACGTAAACAGGTGAGTGGATGAATACTATCAAACGTTCATGGGTAGGCGTGTTATTTTACCAAAACATGAACAGATGAGTGGGTGAATACTACCAATAAGGGTTTATAGGTGGGTGTGTGAATGCTACCAAACGTGTATGGTTGAGTGTGCGAATACTACCAAACGTTAACAGATGAGTGGGTGAATGTTATCAAAACGTTTATGGGTTTTTTAATGCTACCAAACGTGATTGGGTGAATATTATAAAAATGTTATGGGTGAGTATGTGAATTATGCCAAACGTTTATAGAAGACTGTTTAGATGGGTGTATTGGGTATTACTCCCTCACATGAATGGAAGGGAGGGTGAATACTATCAAATGATTATGGGTGGGTGTTTGAATGCTACCAAACGTGTATGGTTGAGTGTGCGAATACTACCAAACGTTAACAGGTGAGTGGGTGAATATTATCAAATGTTTATGGGTAGATGTATGAATACTACCAAACATGAACAGGTGAATGGGTGCATATTATCAAAATTTTTTGGGTGGGTGTGTGAAGTATACCAAACGTTTATAGAAGATTGTGTACATGGGTGAATCGACTTGTATGGATGGGTGGGTAAATACTACCAAACGTGTTTGGGGGAGGGCGTATACCACCAAACAATACTATTTATATGAATACTGTAATACTGTTGAGAATACGAGTGGTTCGTATATATGATACCACAATCATATTTATAAACTTCTCATAACAAAGGTTATTGCTCACTGTATCTCTCCACAGTTCTAGGATGACAGACAAAGACTGTGACGTCATGATGATGGCTAACACTTGACAACTCGTCTTGATTTGAAGTGACGACTGACGCTAGCCACGAAACGTCACCGGATGGGGAACACTTTCCAAGGGATCTCAAGGGATTTCCATTTACTATATATGGATGGTTCTAGGGACAAGAGATGGATGCATACGAAAACTTTTACCTGAATTTTTAATAGTATTTTTATTTGTTGTTAAGTTATAGGCCAATAGTATATATATATATGGGCCGATATGGATGGCTTATTAGTGTGATGAGCGTATATGATCGAGTGTAGTCATTGTTATCAAGTAAGGTTCACTTCCCCCTTAGGAGGGGCCATTTATTAATGCAAAATAGCAAGGTAGATAACAACAGTTTTAGCGTGGAATCCAAACCAAGTGCATAGGTCTGATTTTCGGCCAACTAACACGTCTGATACTCAGTCAATCCTCTGAAACCACCCAAGCTTTGTCAACCATCCAACATGGACACTCAATACTTCTATTTTGTAGACGACGATGGCAACCGTTGAGACGATAAAATGTCGGTTTTAGGAGTATTGAGAGAAGAGCTTTACGCCTGTAATCTCCCCTTCACTTAAGACTCCAAGTAGCGGGATTACCTTACTATATCACTGAACCAGTTTTGTATCTATGGTATATAAGCCTACTAATATCCCAGAAATACTACATATATAATATCTCTATTACAACATATAAGTCCAAAATCACCAATTTTATCCTCTTGGAGCTTCTATAATTATAACAATAATAAGGATAATAAGGTGTTTAAAAAATAATGTTTATTTCAGGTAAAACATTAAAAATATGGCTGTAAAATGATGCATATAACACGTATATTTTACTGAAATACTCCCAGAAAAACTTGCAAATAATTAGTGTTCGTAAGAAATGTATAGTTCTTTAATTAGGATAATACTTGTTGGTACAAATATAGTACAAGTGAACGTCACAGAACACAAATATAACAAAATATAATACACAAAATTCACAAATATATTAAAATAAAAGTACAAAATGCACAAATATTACGATGATCGATATCACCATTTTTTATTTGTTATTGTTTAGTTATTTATTTTTGTTAATATTTTTACCGCTGCTGTTTGTTATTTGATTGTTGTTTAGGTTTTTGAGGCTTACTGCCAAGGCCAATAAGTCGTATATTTGTAAAGTTGCGTATATCTAAGATAGTGAATAAGTGCCTGCCCTAAACCACCAATATATTGTATAGTACTTTTTGAATATTATAATCATACGCTCCATATTGTGGTTCTCGCCGAGAAGCTTTGCAAAATTTGGCAAGGCCACGCATTTGTAACACTTTGTAAACTTGAAATAAATAAATACCCACAGGTATATATCATACCCAATTTTAAAAACAAAGTCATGTATATTATATTTATTAACTTCAATAGTTATACAGATTATATGATAATTTTGAAGCATGAGCATGTGAATGAGGATATGAAACATTTTAGTGAAATAATAATAACGATTGAAGTTAATTGGAATCAAATTTTATTCAATATTCAAAACTATAGTTTTACAAAACCAAGGGACCTCCTCAAATCAGAGGCATTGTAGAAAAAATAAATTTGACAGTCAACACGAAAGAGTAATTTGAAGTGTTGCCTCGTTTGGCCTTAATTAACTCTGAAGTTGACCTACAAAAAACGGTTTTAAGAACTAACGTTAACATTCAGGAACTATTGATAACTATCTAGGAACTAACGATATGTATGTAGACATTTCGATAATCTATGAAAAAAGTATACGGGCTGGAAAGGATTTTTTTGGCCTACCCACTTCTAATATGCTGTAGTTTCGTTATTTCATATGAACTAACGAGGAAATGACGGGGAAATAACGGTACGTATAAAGATATTTTGACTATCTATGAATTAATGTGCTGGTTGGAAAATGCTTTTTTGCTAAGTTGAAAACTTTTGGCCTAACTAATTTAAATGTTTAATTTCATAATTTCTAGACAAAAACTAACGTTAATATTCAAGAATTAACGAGGAACTAACAATAGAACATTAAACGTGTTAAGCCGTTTTGGGTAGGTCAACTGCACAGGCCCCCACACATGTGTCACGCTACAAACTAGAGCATGTCCAGTTAATGCAAATTTCGGTAATTATTTGAAGTACATTTTGGTTCTGGTAGACGGTCGAGAACAAAAACTTCCAGCGTCTTTAGATGTTCGGGTTTTTCTTCACCGAGTTTATGCTCAGTGGCGTGTAACGACTCAGTCTATCCGAGGTCGAAGGACACTGTCCTTAATGCGTATCCTGTCATTAACCCATCTAATATCCCGTGCCTAATGCAGCTGAGCATTTACTAATACTAAGTCAAGAACTAAACTCATTGCGAGGGATTATTACTCGAAGTTTTAACGCAAAAAATTTCAGCTTCTGTATTTCTTTTCATACTCGCAATTGGATTGTTGAGATGAAAATCTAAACAAGAATAGTTTACTGATTCAACAATTGAAATTACTGTACTAATTTATAACGATATTATTATACTGTAGTTGGTAACATGATTATGAATTATGATGTATAAAATATGTATATATACTGCAGGACCATATTAAAGGTTATTTTTTAAAAATACGTTTAATATTATCACAGTAACCGTATACCTTTTATTGAAAATAATACATACAACCACTACTTGTACTTTTATTAATATTTGGGTGGTTGTCCACGTTGCCCATTGCAAAGCACTGTGTCTCCCAATGCAAAGTTTGTACTTCGATTGCTAGTTGGGTGATTGCCCACAGCAAAGCTATATGTATCCCAATGCAAAGGTTGTACTTTATTCGTTATTTGGGTGGCTACCCACAACAAAGCACTATGTATCCCAAAACAAAGATTGTACTTTGTTCACTATTTGGGTGATTGCCCACTGCAAAGCACTGTGTCTTCCAATGCAAAGTTTGTATTTCGATTGCTCCTCGGCTGGTTGCCCACTGCAAGGCACTGTGTCTCCCAACAAAAGTGTGTACTTCGATAGCTAATTAGGTGATTGCACACTGCAAAGCACTGTGTCTCCTAATGCAAGGTTTTAATTCGATTGCTAGATGGGGATTGCTCACTGCAAAGCACCGTGTCTTCCAATGCAAAGATTGTATTTTGTTCGTTGTTTGGGTGATTGGCTACTGCAAGGTACTGTGTCTCCTAATGCAAACATTGCACTTTGTTTGTTATTTGGATGATTGCCCACGCAAGGCACTGTCTCCCAATGCAAAATTTGTACTTCGATCACTAGTTGGGTGATTGCTTACTGCAAAGCATTATTTATCACAAAACAAATATTATTTACTTTGATTACTATTTGGGTGATTGTTCACTGCTAGGCACTGTGTCTCCCAGTGCAACCTTTATACTTTGTTCACTGTTTGGGTGGTTGTCTACATCAAGGCACTGTGTCTTCCAATGCAATAGTATATTTCATAACAAGAGTGGAAAGTGGGGTTTTGCATGCTCGAGACCATATGTTTGAAGTGCGAGACTTGTCGAGCACTTCAAATGGTCGAGAACATACAAAACACTTTCACTCGAGTTTTGAACGATACTTTTCACTACACTACGGAATAAAAACAGATGTTGTTGACTGTGGAAAATTTTCGGTTGTAAACTATGTTACTTTCGGTAGTAAACAATAGACAGCTGTTGAAAATAATATGATGTTTCGCAGGTTGTAAACACATAACGAAAACAGCTGAACTCATAGTAGTGTAATGAAAAGTTTGTTTTTTTGTCGCTATTTGGGTGATTGCCCACTGCAAGGTACAACGTCTCCCAATTACTGCAGTAATTGATATGAGAGCCTAAAACAACATCGTTGTCCACAGTATACCATTTAACATTTTGGCCCATTCAAGCTTAAAGGACATTAATAGATACCAAGTACTGAAAGAAAGAAAATGTACAATGTGAGCAACTTGCAGAAAATATTTCCCCAATACTCTGTATCTAACTATTGTAACAGTATTGTTTGTCTGCCAGTCCCCCAGTTGCCTCATAGAACATGGAACGGACAAACTATTAGCCACTAAACAACTGCATTTAAAATACTTCCTGGTATTTGTAATAATAAATGTCGGTCGAGACCGGTATGTCCAACGGCCCATGTCTAATCGTTCAATGCCATCTTCCGCCCAACTCTGTCTGATACTGCTTTGCATAGTTCAATCGCCAACTTGCTGCATTTAATAGTTTTATATTCTACCGCTAGTATCTTCAACAGAAAGAAATTCATAAACGGCTCAGGCTACTCAATTTCAATATATGCATTATAACAATATATTATAAAATAATCTATTATACAAATAATTACAAGCAATACATAGACAATTTTCTTATTTTATTAATATTTATTATGAAGAATAAAATGTTTTATTTTTAGTTATATAATTGAGAAATTTTAATCATATAAATAAACCAACAGGTATTTTAAAAATTTTAAGATAGATTAAAATATACCTATCGTACTTTTATTACTATTTCATTTATGAATAATCTATTTCTGACAGAATTATTCAATGTCACTCTATACATGGGTGTAATGTGAATAAGATTATATTCACCCGCCCATACATACACCTGCAGTGATATTGACCCACCCTCTCAACCATACACGTACAGTTGTATAAAACCACCTACACGTGTAATTGTATGTAACCATCGACCCACTCATACACGTGAAGTTGTATCGACCAACCCACTCACCTATTCAGATACGTACAGTTGTATTGAGAAACTTACCAACCCATTCAGTACAGTCGTATTGAAACACTCACAAACCCATACACGTACAGTATTGACAGGTATTGACCCACCCATACACGTACAGTTGTACTGACTCACCCACCCACCCATACACGTACATTTGTATTGAACCACCAACCCACCCATACATGTACATTTGTATTGACCCATCCACCCACCCATACACGTACATTTGTTACCCATACACGTACATACAACCGCTCATAGACCTACAGTAGCATTGACCCAACCACCCATACACGTACAAAGGCATTGATAGAAAAACATTTGTGATGTATCTAAACTATTGTTATTAAGAACTTTAATACATCATGGACATTGTAGAATAAAGAAAATGTATCAAACCAGAAAATCAAAGTACTAAACAAACCTCTTACTATATAATAGACTCATTTTTGACGAAAGTATACACGAGACCAGTATCAGAACATTATTTTCTAAACAAAGTACTACATAACATTTTATTTTCGTTTTGTGGAAATAATAATTGTTACCTGAGTGGTTACAAGTTAACTATTCTCCAATTCAATGAAAAGTGACTTTATAAAATTTGAGTTTTGTGGAAACACATTTCATGACCGCTGATGGTGCTGTAGGAGAAAGTAGGAGGTGGTTAACCTAAAAGTCCAAACATAGCAGAACCAATCTCCGCACCTGTAATAGTAAGTTACAGTGAGTTAGCTCCAGTGAAAAATTAAGTTAATGAAACATCTGGACTCGAACCGACCAAAATAGAGCTCGATTAAATCTGCATTAATTCCCCTACCTAGGGGAGTTCCCAGGCTTCAATTACACTATGGACCTAGAAAAGTGGACCAGGTGCAGATGTTCCGGTTTCACGACATTCCTCGTTTAGATTATTGTTTACTGAATAGGAAACGACAGAACGTGGAACATTACGTTTGTAGTTAGTTTAACATACATTGTTTACTATAAGAAACACGATAGAGAACGTTGAACGTTACGTTTAAGTTTCAAAGATGATTGTTCTCTTTAAAGGATACGACAGAAGGTTGAACATTATGTTAGCAGTTCAGAGATGATTGTTTACTGAAAAGGAAACGACAGAAAGTTAAACATTATGTTGGCAGTTCTGAGTTGATTGTTTACTGATAAGGAAACGACATAAAGTTAAACATTATGTTGGCAGTTCAGAGTTGATTGTTTACGTAAAAGGAAACGACAGAACGTTAAACATTATGTTAGCAGTTCTAAGTTGATTGTTTACTTAAAAGGAAACGACAGAACGTTAAACATTATGTTAGCAGTTCTAAGTTGATTGTTTACTGAAAAGGAAACGACAGAACGTTAAACATTATGTTAGCAGTTCTAAGTTGATTGTTTACTGAAAAGGAAACGACAGAACGTTAAACATTATGTTAGCAGTTCTAAGTTGATTGTTTACTGAAAAGGAAACGACAGAACGTTAAACATTATGTTAGCAGTTCTAAGTTGATTGTTTACTGAAAAGGAAACGACAGAACGTTAAACATTATGTTGGCAGTTCTGAGTTGATTGTTTACTGATAAGGAAACGACATAAAGTTAAACATTATGTTGGCAGTTCTGAGTTGATTGTTTACTTAAAAGGAAACGACATAAAGTTAAACATTATGTTGGCAGTTCTGAGTTGATTGTTTACTTAAAAGGAAACGACAGAACGTTAAACATTATGTTAGCAGTTCTAAGTTGATTGTTTACTGAAAAGGAAACGACAGAACGTTAAACATTATGTTAGCAGTTCTAAGTTGATTGTTTACTGAAAAGGAAACGACAGACGGTGGACTCATGTTTGTAGATAGTACAATGATGAGTCTTTACTGAAATAGATACAACAAAACGGTAAACATTCATTCTATAGAAATATTATAATAGTTTACCAAAAAGAATACTGGGAACTTCAAAAATTAAGTTTACAATAACAAGTGTCACAAGATTGTTCACAGAAAAGAAAAAGTCTGAATGTTGAACGTTATGTTTGTATTTTAAAGACGATTTTTACTGAAAGTTATACAACAGAACGTTAAATGTTTTGTTTGCAGTAAACAAACGATTGTACACAGAAAAGGAAACAACTGAATGTTGAACATGATATTTGTATTTAAAATATGATTGTGTACTGAAAAAATACAACAGAATGTTGAAAATTACGTTTGTAGTTTGTTTAACGTACTATGTTTACTGTAAGGGGTGCGTCAGAAAGTTGAACATTTCGTTTGTGGTTTGTTCAAACGTGATGGTTTACAGTATGGAATACAACCGAACGTAGCACATTACGTTTACAGTTAGTTCAAACATCATGGTTTACTGTATGGAATACAACCGAAAGTAGCACATTACGTTTACAGTTAGTTCAAACATCTTGGTTTACTGTAAGGGATATGGCCGAACGTAGCACATTACGTTAACATTTACTTCAAAGATGATTGTTTACTGAAAGGGATACGGCCGAACGTAGCACATTACGTTTACAGTTAGTTAAAGATGATGGTTTACTGTAAGGGATACAGTCGAACATAGTACATTACGTTTACAGTTAGTTCAAACATCATGGTTTACTTTAAGGGATACGGCCGAACGCACCACATTACGTTAACAGTTACTTCAAAGATGATTGTTTACTGAAAGGGATACGGCCGAACGTAGCGCATTACGTTTACAGTTAGTTCATAGACGATGGTTTACAGTAAAGAATACGACCGAACGTAGCACATTACGTTTACAGTTATTTCTAACATGATGGTTTATTGTTAGGGATACGGCCGAACGTAGTACAGTACATTTTCAGTTAGTTAAAACATGATGGTTTACTGTTAGGGATACGGCCGAACGTAGCACATTACGTTTACAGTTAGTTCAAAGATGATGGTTTACAGTAAGGGATACGACTGAACGTAGCACATTACGTTTACAGTTAGTTCAAAGATGATTGTTTATTGTAAGGGATACGACTGAACGATGGATATTACGCTCGTAGTTGGTGAAATAATGTTACGCCTAATGGTTCCAAAAACCAACTTTATTATTTCGTTCAGCTGGAAATCTTTCGACTAAAATGAATAGTTGAACAGAAAATCGATAAAAATGTAATGTTTTAAGTTGCAATTCTTGATATTAAAATATTGATATTAAAAGGGTTTTTAGCATATTAACTTATTCAATATAATATTTAAAACGAGTTAGTAGCTTGTAAAACGTATGTAAAGAAATAATACTTAATACCGGGGTTGTAGTCTTCAACTGTCAGTTAAAGGAAACCTAATTATATTCTTTTTTGATCATGACACTGCTAAAACAAGTAAAAATATCGAAAAATAAAATATATACGTATTTAAAATTTAAATATGCGAAAATTATACACAAAAATCAATCCGATAATTGTCGTTGTATTTACGGTATAAGATCTCATGTTCTAGTCGGAAACTTTAACGACGTTTCTTCCTTCCATTGCCGAGGAAGGACCTCTGGTACCGCCAAGTGGAAGGAGGTGATTAGAACCTGCAGGAAGCGTGTCCTGAAGTCTTTGTGAGCTCTGGCAGTACCGGCACATCAGGAAAATGCGATTAATTTCACATCCAGTTCCCCGCGCAAATGGCTTGGACCAAACAACACTCCCACAACAAAGGAGTTGAAAGTCAACCACATTGACTGATGTTTGAAACAATAATAACCGAAAAATGATCCTCTTTAATGTGAGATCAGTGCTAGTTTACCTCATGAGAGGGAGAGTGATCAAAACGCGTGTATGTAATTTAAAAAGTAAATAATAAAAGACAGTGATTTGTTTATCAATTACACCTGGTATAAAGTCTTGGCTATATATAATAGAAACATGATAAATCTACATTAGAATGCATCAATATTTTGGCCAAATCTCACATTATAATTCTAAGTCCTGAACTATGTTTGGAATATACAATTTGACCCCATATGAAGAGATTTTCTCTGTTACTCTACTTTCGATTTAGCGGAAACGTTTTGTGGAGATTATAGGACATATGTTCTATTCTAGGTCCTCTTAATACGGACATGGTGCCCACTCAATGGTTAACATTGATGTGGACACTACTAATGAAGTCTGGAGTGTCCAAGTTGGATGGTAATCTGTGTCCGGGTGTTGTGTAGGGTAGAGAAATGAGTATCAGACTTATCAATTAGCTGAAAATTGGACCAATACTACGTGGTTTGGATTCCACATAAAGATATTCCTCACTTGCCCTGGCTATGTGCAATTAATAAATGGCCTTGTAAGGAGCAGTCGAACTGAGTTAGTAACCAAACTTCACAGGTCACTCACCACCATTCGTATAAATCATTCATATTTGCCTTAAAATACACATACAGTTGTATCGGTGTTTCATATATGAGAATATGCTGATTGGATACAAATAAAATCAAATAAATGGAATTTAAAATATATTCTGTTGTGGAAACATCAGTAGTGATTCATAAATATCATTCATATGTCCCTTCAAAAATAAATTTCAATAATCCATGTAAGATTACGTATGGCTAAGTAAGTCTATAATGGTTTCAGACTATCCAGTTTTTAACAGTACTAAATAATTAGCATCCATGTTCCAAGGAGATTCTAAATAAATAAGTTTCTCTTTAAAGTAAAATCCTTTTATTTGTTCTTAGAAAACACATATCCTGTCTGCACAGAAACTATTTGCATCCGAGTTTGATGGTTGTTTTCTAAGCAAATAAGATGCCTATGAACATTCCAATCATACCATTGTTTTCCTTGTTTAATTGTTTGTTATGATATATAAATTTGATTGTATCTATTTAAAGTTACATTATATTCATTTAAAATCACTACATTTACTTACACATACAAAAATGATGTACCGCAACTATAAATGTAATAAGGATTACCACAAAACCAAATAATTAATTTTGTGACCTCTAGAAGCCATGAAAACAATGTTTTATATAATTGATAAGACGTTTTTTTTCTTGAAAACATAACATTCTAAAATTTCTAAAACATTCCTATCAACCACGTATTAAAATATAAATTCGTTACGCTACATGAACGGGGTTTTTTAGTAAATTTGATGTACAGTGAAAACTAGTTAAAATTCAGGTACTTTTTCTGTTCCAACTAAAATACAAACTGTTAGAACTTATAATCAAATTTTATTTTATAAATCCATATGTTATAACGCACAATCAAACAAAGAAAACAATAGTATGATTGGAGTTTTCATAGGTCTCTGAGTTTTTTAGAAAAGAACCTTCAAAATCCGGTGCACATAATATCTGCGCCGACAGTAAATTTCGTCATTATTGGCAGATAACAATTTCAGCGTTGGATTCACAATGCGGATGGTGGGCTTGATGCGCGTTTGTGAGTAATACACAAGCCAGTACAGTGATCAAGGCAGCAAGACAAGAGAAACGGTCCCACTGGAGGCACGCTGGAGGGTCGGCTAGACCACACAGAATCCAGCATCACTTAATAAAGATACGATTTGTCTCTGTGGTGTGGGACGAAAGAAGGTGAACCTAACTGGAGTTGGAAATGCTCCAGTTGTCCAGTACGACTTCTTGATCTTAACAAGTCCTATTAAAGTATGCTGAGGCGTTCCTACGAAGTTCAGTGTTTCTGACGTAGTGGATTCGTTGTGGGTGGTTAGCGGTGATTATCTGAGTAGGTGACAGTCTAGGTCTGTTGTCATTAAATCATGTTATTATCGAAGTTTATGGTTGAACATGTAAATGTATTAGTACGTGATGAAACTGTAATCTGTTAAATAAATATGTTCCTTACTTTTTCGATTACAGTTTCTTGGTTTTATATGTTTCAGAATCAATAACCCACTGACAATTTAAATCTTTTTATCCTGAAGAGTGAAGATGTCATGGGGTTCATGGGGTTTAACTTCAGAATAACTTACAGCTCAACACACTGTAGTGAATGTGTAAGTATTATTATACCAGAGACAAGATTTGTGAGTGAGGTCAAAGGCTCTGTGGCACAGGCCGCAAGAGTATTAATTTCACTGTTGAAGAATTATATTTTAGAAAGCCTTGCTTTATAACTGGTGAAACACTTATAACATTTACTCGCTGAAATATAAGCTGGCATTCCGGAATTTAGATTTATATTGAATATATTGTTACGGATCATGCCGATTTGGGAAGCTGCTCCGTCTTTCTGTGGCGTGGTGGGGGCCACAGGTCCCTCTTGACATCTGCCTACATAAGATTAGTAATGTAGTGCAAAAATTAGTTTTCGTAGCTGATAATCACTAAACGTGCTCGACAATATAAAAGTAAGTTAAGTTATATCTTAACATTCTTGAAACACAACGATAGGTCATTCGTTGCATCTGAGCGCGAATGGCTTTAGATTGTACAGTTTATAATGCGAGGGTTTAGGCCTAATTCTCAACTGCGGGTGTAGTAAACTGAAAAAAACCATTAATTAATAAATAAAGGCCTAAAAAACTATTTGGTAAGGTAGGTTGATCCATTAGAGTGAGTAGCGGGATATTTTAAATAGGTTATTTGTAATTACAGTTTTGGCGTGACTAACTTAATATGGAGCTCAATGCATCTACCTGCTTGTTAGTTTCACAACCGTCAAAAACCTATTAATGGGTCGTACAGTGAGCCTGCAGCGTTATACGATTTTGGATGTAACAGCTCGTTTGTTTCGGACACTGTTGGTTTGTTTACTCTAGGTAGTAGAGTTGGAAAAACGGAGTCGTCTGTCGCTAACACGAGAGTCGTGCGTGTTGGCCCCACGGTCCACTCTCTCTCTGTGATCTATCAGACTTCAACTTGGCTCACTTGACCCCATTACTTTCTACATATATGTTTGTTTACCCTTGCTAGCACTGTATACGCAGTCGTCTGTCACAGCCTTCTACACGTACGTTTGTTTACTCTAGCTAGTACAACACTGTATACGGAGTCGTCTGACGTTGATACAAGAGTCGTGCGTGTTGCACCCCTCAGTCCACTGACCCCGTAAACTACCTAACTCCACCTTGGCTGACTTGACCTCATTACTTTCTACATATATGTTTGTTTAGTCTAGCTCTAGCTAGTACACGTATGTGTGTTTACTCTAGCTAGTACAACACTGTATACGGAGTCGTCTGACGTTGATACAAGAGTCGTGCGTGTTGCACCCCTCAGTCCACTGACCCGTAATCTACCTAACTCCACCTTGACTGACTTGACATCATTACTTTCTAAATATACGTTTGTTTACTCTAGCTAGTACAACACTGTATACTGTGTCGTATGTCGCCAACATGAGAGTCGTGCGTGTTTCTCCCTTCGGTCCACTCGTCCCGTGATGTACCTGAATCCATCTTGGCTCACTTGACCCCATAACTTTCTACAAGTATGTTTGTTTACTCTAGCTAGTACAGCACTGTATACGGAGTTATCTGTCACAAGCATAAGAATCGTGCGTGTTTCTCCCCTCGGTCCACTCGTCCCGTGATCTACCTGAATCCATCTTGGCTCACTTGACCCCATAGCTTTCTGCACGTATGTTTATGTTCTGTAGCTAGTACAGCTCTTCATTCGGAGCCGTCTGCTGTCAACATAATAGTCGTGCGTGTTTCTCCCCTCAGTCTACTCGTACCGTGATATACCTGAATCCATCTTGGCTCACTTGACCCCATAACTTTCTACAAGTATGTTTGTTTACTCTAGCTAGTACAGCATTGTATACGGAGTCGTCTGTCGTTGGCATGTGTCTTGCGTGTTGGCCCTCGGTCCACTAGCCACGTGATCTACCTGACTCCAACTTGGCTCACTTGACCTTATCACTTTCTACATATAAGTTTGTTTTCTCTTGCTAACAGGACACTGTGTACTGTGTCGTATTTCGCTTACTTGAGAGTCGTGCGTGTTGGCCCACGGTCAGTCCTTGATCACCTAATTCCACCTTGGCTGACATGGCCCCATTACTCTCTACATATATGTTTGTGTTCTCTAGCAATAGGGCACTGTGTACTGTGTCGTATGTCACTAACTTGAGAGTCGGGCGTGTTGGCCCACGGTGACTTCCTGATCTACCTAACCCCACCTTGGTTGACTTGGCCCCATTACTTTCTACTTATATGTTTGTTTTCTCTAGCAATAGGGCAATGTGTACTGTGTCCTATGTCGCTGACATGAAAGACATGCGTGTAGGCCCCTCAGTCCACTATCCCAGGTATAAGGTGATCTTCCCAACCTGAATCCGCCTTAGCTAATTAAAAGACTTTTTTCTCCTTGTATGTATATTTTTTTTTAATTTCATTATGCAATAAAATACTTACAATGTAAAACCTACATCTTACATTTTCTAGAATTGTATACATATACACATATTAAATGTTACTTTTAAATATATAGTTGAAATAGAAAGTAGAATTTTAACATACAAAGTTCTACGATCCCTTCTCATCTAGTCTGTAGTTTAGTAATTCTGGTACAGCAGAATCTCGGTTATCCAAGCTCCGTTTAACCGAGCATCCGGGTTAACCAAGATCGTTATCAGACGATGACAAAGAAACACAAAGCTAACAATAAAAGGAAAACAATAGCGCGACACATTATATAATTGTTTGACAAGTAATCATTGTCTCTAGTGGCTGTTGGTACTAGGGTAAGGCGCTGTAGGGTCGTCACGAGATGTATTATGATATTGTACCCCACTATAGGAATAATTTTCCCACCCAAATGCATTCACTTATGACCCATCACCAGCTGATACCATCGGCGTAGTCGACTTCTCTCGCAATAAGTGTGGTCGTTTAAGTGTGTTGACTTTCGTGATTTTACAATACAGTTTTGGAAATATTGTCGTAATTTATGTTGTTACTGTTATTCTCCAATATTTTATCCAAGTGTTTTGATATGAGTGGTAAATGGTTGAACATTGCTAATAAAGAAATTGAAATGAATCAATCAGTGTTTTTGTCACCAATGAGTACGACAAATGTGGTATTGATACGATAATTTTGTTCCGTTAAAATGTTGAATGGTTCTTTGCACTATTCAGAGATTAATGCAGATTGCGTTAAATGACAGGATAAAAATACGATAATTTCGTTCGGTAATCGGACTGAACGGTAACCCTGCTCTTAAAACCAAGACGGGAATACAATCGTGGACTGTAGATACATGAAATACGAAAGGTTTCGTTGTCAACAAATGTATATTAGAGGAAATTGCCCATCCTCAAAGCTGCTTACGGACATTCCATTAGATTTTTACTATTAAATTCTATTATTGTATTGTTTTACCGACTGTTCTAGTGTTTTAAAATGGAATACTTATTCCAAACTTCTTGTCATCCCGCGGTAGTACAACTTTTAAAAGACCTTCCTACTTGTTTACGGAACTGAAACTACATTTACACTATTTTGCGTTTAAAAACTATTTTTGTACTTTTTTAATGGCTTTTACGTTATTTTTACCATAACCTCCATATTATCCGAGTATTTACGTATCCGAGGTGGTCTCGGTCCAATTACCCCGGATAACCGAGAATCTACTTTACTAGTTAACTTTAAACAATTTAGATCACTATAACAATAATAATAATAATAATAAATCCTTTATTGCATGAACAATATAAAAAATATTGTATCGCAAACGTTAGTATTAAAATTAATTAACCTAAGGCTTTAATTTAAACAATCATTCATAACAATAAATACACACAAACATACATACAAGGAGGGCATTCGTTAAGTTACAACAATAATCGTTAAGTGCCGAATCGTAATAAAATTTGTAGATGATTATATTTTTGTAAAATTTGCGTGATGTCCGCAAAATATGTTAAACACGAACCTAGTTCAATTTGAATAGTTGTTTTAAGCATTTTAAAATTTAACTATAATTTATATTTGTTCAAACAGATTTCGTACGTAAATTTTCAATTGCACGTAAACTTTATTGCTGAATCTATGTTGGTTGTTGCTGAAATCACTCTTAACCTGCTGATATATAATTTCCTCTACGTAATAATTTAAATTTTTTTTGCTACAACTAGTTTTCATTGAAGGAGTAAAACAACCATTAATTAATTAAGTACAACTATATTTTTAAACAAAGACCCTCAGCATGTAAACAATATTCATTATGAAATAGAAACACCCTATAAAAATTGTCTGAATGTTTGACAAAGTTACGAAAAAAAATATAATAGGTAAGCACAATAAAATTAATTATTGTTCAAATTAGAAGCTTTATTTTGAAAATAGTTTTAACTAGATGATAGAGGAAAAAAGTAAACGTGCTCAACTATTATACGTCATAAAAAATCAACATCGTTATCTTTTTTTTATCATATAATCAAACATACGTAACATTAATCCTACAATTACATTAAGGGTTATAAATTTTAAATATATAAACAATTTTAATATCAAATATTATCTCAATAAATTTCAAATAGAAGTGACCGACGTACCTTGATCGACGACTTGTACAGTGCGAGAGCCATCAGAGAGGGGGCACGTTGAGTATCCAGGTACAGAAGGCAAGGCGCGCACGCTATCGCCAACCGTCGGACCACGGCACTAAGCTAGACTAACGAACCGAGCGGACCGTCATGCGAAAGCGTCTGCGGCGAGCGTGGAGAGGGGACCAGCGGCCGCTCCCCGAGCACCGGTATGGAAGAAACCCGCGAGATGGTAATAGAAAACTTGAGAATTAGTAAAGATAATCTCATTGTACTTTTACCAGAATCAGTAATTGTTAAAAATTGTCGTCCAGAAAAAGCTTGGCATGTATGTATTCTATCTAAACTCAAAGTCATGTTACGTTTCACTAGTATATTTATCTAACCTAAAGTATATGTGTCAATCTTAGTATTGGAAACTTAATAACCAAAAGTATATGTGTCATTCTTAGTAATGGAAACTTAATAACCAAAAGTATATGTGTCAATCTTAGTATTGGAAACCAAATAACTAAAGGTATATGTGTCAATCTTAGTAGTAGAAACAGAATAACCAAAAGTATATGTGTCAATCTTAGTCTTAGAAACAAAATAACTAAAAGTATATGTGTCAATCCTAGTATTGGAAACCAAATAACTAAAGGTATATGTGTCAATCTTAGTAGTAGAAACAGAATAACCAAAAGTATATGTGTCAATCGTAGTATTGGAAACCAAATAACTAAAGGTATATGTGTCAATCTTAGTAGTAGAAACATAATAACTCAAATCATATGTGTCAATCTTAGTATTAAAAACAAAATAACTAAAAGTAAATGTGTCAATCGTAGTATTAGAAACATAATAACTAAAAGTATATGTGTCAATCTTAATATTGGAAACCAAATAACTAAAAGTATATGTGTCAACCTTAGCATTGGAAACAAAATAACTAAAAGTATATGTGTCAATCTTAGTATTGGAAACCAAATAATTAAAAGCATATTTGTCAACCTTAGTATTGGAAACAAAATAACTAAAAGTATATGTGTCAATTTTAATATTAGAATAAAAATAACTAAAAGTATATGTGTCAATTTTAGTATTAGAATAAAAATAACTAAAAGTATATGTGTCAATCTTAGTATTGGAAACAAAATAACTAAAAGTATATGTGTCAATTTTAATATTAGAATAAAAATAACTAAAAGTATATGTGTCAATCTTAGTATTGGAAACCAAATAATTAAAAGCATATTTGTCAACCTTAGTATTGGAAACAAAATAACTAAAAGTATATGTGTCAATTTTAATATTAGAATAAAAATAACTAAAAGTATATGTGTCAATTTTAGTATTAGAATAAAAATAACTAAAAGTATATGTGTCAATCTTAGTATTGGAAACCAAATAATTAAAAGCATATTTGTCAACCTTAGTATTGGAAACAAAATAACTAAAAGTATATGTGTCAATTTTAATATTAGAATAAAAATAACTAAATGTATATGTGTCAATTTTAGTATTAGAATAAAAATAACTAAAAGTATATGTGTCAATCTTAGTATTGGAAACCAAATAATTAAAAGCATATTTGTCAACCTTAGTATTGGAAACAAAATAACTAAAAGTATATGTGTCAATTTTAGTATTAGAATAAAAATAACTAAAAGTATATGTGTCAATCTTAGTATTGGAAACCAAATAATTAAAAGCATATTTGTCAACCTTAGTATTGGAAACAAAATAACTAAAAGTATATGTGTAAATTTTAGTATTAGAATAAAAATAACTAAAAGTATATGTGTCAATCTTAGTATTGGAAACCAAATAATTAAAAGCATATTTGTCAACCTTAGTATTGGAAACAAAATAACTAAAAGTATATGTGTCAATTTTAATATTAGAATAAAAATAACTAAAAGTATATGTGTCAATTTTAGTATTAGAATAAAAATAACTAAAAGTATATGTGTCAATCTTAGTATTGGAAACCAAATAATTAAAAGCATATTTGTCAACCTTAGTATTGGAAACAAAATAACTAAAAGTATATGTGTCAATTTTAATATTAGAATAAAAATAACTAAAAGTATATGTGTCAATTTTAGTATTAGAATAAAAATAACTAAAAGTATATGTGTCAATCTTAGTATTGGAAACCAAATAATTAAAAGCATATTTGTCAACCTTAGTATTGGAAACAAAATAACTAAAAGTATATGTGTCAATTTTAATATTAGAATAAAAATAACTAAATGTATATGTGTCAATTTTAGTATTAGAATAAAAATAACTAAAAGTATATGTGTCAATCTTAGTATTGGAAACCAAATAATTAAAAGCATATTTGTCAACCTTAGTATTGGAAACAAAATAACTAAAAGTATATGTGTCAATTTTAATATTAGAATAAAAATAACTAAAAGTATATGTGTCAATTTTAGTATTAGAATAAAAATAACTAAAAGTATATGTGTCAATCTTAGTATTGGAAACAAAATAACTAAAAGTATATGTGTCAATTTTAATATTAGAATAAAAATAACTAAAAGTATATGTGTCAATTTTAGTATTAGAATAAAAATAACTAAAAGTATATGTGTCAATCTTAGTATTGGAAACCAAATAATTAAAAGCATATTTGTCAACCTTAGTATTGGAAACAAAATAACTAAAAGTATATGTGTCAATTTTAATATTAGAATAAAAATAACTAAAAGTATATGTGTCAATTTTAGTATTAGAATAAAAATAACTAAAAGTATATGTTTCAATCTTAATATTGGAAACCAAATAATTAAAAGCATATTTGTCAACCTTAGTATTGGAAACAAAATAACTAAAATTATATGTGTCAATTTTAATATTAGAATAAAAATAACTAAAAGTATATGTGTCAATTTTAGTATTAGAATAAAAATAACTAAAAGTATATGTGTCAATCTTAGTATTGGAAACCAAATAATTAAAAGCATATTTGTCAACCTTAGTATTGGAAACAAAATAACTAAAAGTATATGTGTAAATTTTAGTATTAGAATAAAAATAACTAAAAGTATATGTGTCAATCTTAGTATTGGAAACCAAATAATTAAAAGCATATTTGTCAACCTTAGTATTGGAAACAAAGTAACTAAAAGTATATGTGTCAATTTTAATATTAGAATAAAAATAAGTAAAAGTATATGTGTCAATTTTAGTATTAGAATAAAAATAACTAAAAGTATATGT
This sequence comes from Stictocephala bisonia, assembly GCA_035578905.1. Classification (NCBI taxonomy): domain Eukaryota; kingdom Metazoa; phylum Arthropoda; class Insecta; order Hemiptera; family Membracidae; genus Stictocephala; species Stictocephala bisonia. The sequence continues at coordinate 216,084 of JAQJVL010000545.1, read as the reverse complement.
GTCAATCTTAGTATTGGAAACCAAATAATTAAAAGCATATTTGTCAACCTTAGTATTGGAAACAAAATAACTATTTGTCAATTTTAATATTAGAATAAAAATAACTAAAAGTATATGTGTCAATTTTAGTATTAGAATAAAAATAACTAAAAGTATATGTGTCAATCTTAGTAGTAGAAACATAATAACTCAAATCATATGTGTCAATCTTAGTATTAAAAACAAAATAACTAAAAGTATATGTGTCAATCGTGGTATTAGAAACATAATAACTAAAAGTATATGTGTCAATCTTAATATTGGAAACCAAATAACTAAAAGTATATGTGTCAACCTTAGTATTGGAAACAAAATAACTAAAAGTATATGTGTCAATCTTAGTATTGGAAACCAAATAATTAAAAGCATATTTGTCAACCTTAGTATTGGAAACAAAATAACTAAAAGTATATGTGTCAATTTTAGTATTAGAATAAAAATAACTAAAAGTATATCTCTTTTACTTAAATTAAACAAGTTCCTCGTTTTAAATACCTAGGGGAAACAGTCCAGCCTACAGAATTTCTAACGAGGAAAGAAAATTCAAATTAAATAAAGTCGTATAAACTTAAATGGAATCGTTACAGCAAAATATCAGTTTCCTTTAATGCTAAGTTGTGGCATAATATTAATAGTACAGTTGTCTTACCAGAGGCTATGTGTGCTTAAGAAGTGATATTAATAAGAAGAAGAACCAACATTCGCAATATCGAAAATCAAGAAAGAAAAATACTTTAGAAAATCCACGGCGCAGTCTTCAAAAGCAGAATTATGATGAAACGACCTACAAAGGACCTGTACAAAAAAAGAAGACACTAACATAGAGGTTATTAGGAAAATAAACATAAAATTATATGAACACCTTCCAAACATGTTTTTTATATAGTCAAATCAAGCAAATTGAAAACTTACTTGAAAGAAACTCAGGAGGACTTGAAACAAAGTAAAATTTTAGGAAATGAAATCAATGACCTACATGCTCTCAGAAAAAGGTTTGTCATAGAACATTTTACTGGAAAACAAGAATTACAGGTCGTAAATGGACAGAAAACAGGAAAAAGGAACATAGTGCATTAATTTGTAGATTTTGGGAATAAAGTGGCAGAAAAAGTGAATTATGTGTTTTTCAAGTTCTATTGCTCTCATTTGGGTAAATAAACGGAAATAAAAATATGGATATTCGAGGTCCAGCAAGTTCTTTTCATGTAGGATAATAATGCAAAGGATAGTACTCATTCCTCTAAAAAAATATTATTTTAAGTGAACTAGTTTATAGATTGACCAGATTTTGCTCGATTTGTGAAAAGGTCATAAGAACATAAATAACAAAATAATGTAATTAAAAATTAACAAAGGAGACTGTGAGTAAACCAAATTAGTTACGAGATGTTGTGACTGTAATTATGAAGAATCACTGCTGAATGGATACCATCACAGAGAATGGCTCCTCAACTTTCACATTAATAAGCCAAATAAAACACAAAATTAGAAATGACCACAATGAACAGTGAGTGGGAACTCTCCTGTAATTATAGACTAGAAACGAACTTGACAGATAGTGCGTGTTGGAAACATTGTTATTTTGAATTGAATTAGGAACTATCAATCAACTTAGACTTAAGTGGCCGGTAACATAACTATAATCTATATTTTCTGGTGACAACCACGTCAAAGTGCCATCTACAATATTTATAAGATAACCAAACATGCTGTGATGTGGCATTCTCAGTGGTATCGCCACATCACAGCATGGGCCACACGATGCTACAACACAGCTTGGGTGAAACCACTGAGGATGCCACACCAGAGCATGGGCGAAACTTCTGGTTACTTTGTAAATAATATAGATATCACCTTGACGTGGTTGTCACAGGAAAATATAAATTCTAGTTGGGAACTATTAACTTTTTTAGAAGGTATTAAAAATATCCATGATTTTAGGTAGATTTAATGTAGGATCAAGATTATTCCAAATTAAAATTGTTCCTTCAAGAATAAAGTTTAAGAAATAGTACCTTTTTAACTTACAGGCTTAACGTTGTCTAAAGTAAGTATACCTATGCTATCAGCTTCAAAATTGATGTTATTTAAAGTAGCTTACCAAATAAAAAAAATATTTTAAAATAGGGTATGCGTTATATTATTAAAACAAAAACAAAAAAATACTGAGAAAACCCAAAAGGTGAGGCTATTACTTTTAACAATAATGTGCTGCACTCTATCTTAGTTTGATTAAATTTACAAATCTATACTTGAAGTAGCTTTTTCAGTTTTTTTTATCCAAATAATGAACAGCCATGTGGCAGATTTAATTAAAGTTTAACTAAAATTTTATAAAAAATCAACAAGTCACCTTAATCATAGTTGTACATTTCTTGATAAGTCGTTGGCTACCAACGTACATTCACATTTATGATAAGTTTCAATCACTAAAAATCGTTATTTTAAAATTGAATTCGTCTTTTGTAGCTACCTATTTGCATTCTTGCTGTATTGTGTTCAATTTTTTTCTTTCTGTGCTTGATTTCATTCTTGTTAATTTCGCACATTTAATTGGGTTCATTTCCCATTCTTAATGCATTCTAGTTCTAGTATTATAATTGATTTATTACTGTTTCAATTCACAAATGTCACTACTGTGGGTTTTAATTCGCTTTCTTGCTGTAGTAGCGTATTCGATTTGCTTTCTTGCTGAGTTCAATTTATAGACTGCGTTCTTGCTGTTCTAAATTTCAATCATCGAAATGAGGTGACAAATTTGTATTATGCTTTATTCAGTTTTAATTATTGTTGTGTTACATTTGAACTCTTGTTTTGTTTTGTTCAGTTTTCATCATTATTGTGTTGGGTTAAATTATTTGCATTCTTGATGTGTTGTGTTCAATGTGTACTCTTATCGTATAGTGATAAATTTGTATTTTTCTTGAATTGTGCTCAATTTGCAATCACACATGTAGGAAAACCGTGGAATGAGGTGCCTTATTTTAAAGTTTTTAGTCCTAAATTTGTTTTAGTACATACAGTTTTTTTAATTCCATTGATGTACATCAGTAATGTTCTAACGATTTTATAAATCGATCATAAACATCAGTAAGGTGTGCTAGATAAAAAGGTTAGCTGATAAAAAGTTGGAATTTACAACAACATTTATAACACAAAAAAAGCCTTTAACAGTATTTGATACTGAGGCGTGAATACTGTAGTTTTCCTGTTTATTGGTATTTATATTTTTATTTTTAATAAGTATTGAACGATTTATATTGAAAAAAATTGCAGCAAGTGTGCTTCATTACTTACGAAATACGTCATATATTATTCCTGCCTTAATACCTTAAAAATGTTGAGAAAGATGAATTTTATTTACTCATATATGTAGAGTTATAATTACTCTAAAATTCTCGTAAATCCCCATCACAAATTACTCTCAATACAAAATGTGAAAACAATGTTAAAGGTTTTTTATCTGTTTTTAGTTTTTTTTTTCTTATGTCATATTTACTGACAAGATTAAATTATTTATTTTCCATACAATCAAAATGTTTATAAAACTGATTTGTACTACTTAACGGAACATGTTAGTATTTAGTTGTAGATCAATCATATATTTTTTAAGTAAACATATTTTGTTGGTATAAAAATCGTTGCAAAATTGCTTAGTAACAGCCATCAATTTACAACCATAAACTATAATTATTTAATTGTAACTAGAATATATATTTTCCGTTGAAAACCGTGACAAAGTGCTATCCACATTATTTACAAGATAGCCAGACGTTTCGCCCATGCTGTGATGTGGCATCCTCAGTCGTATCGCTGACAATTCCACATCACAGCATGGGCAAAACGTCTGGTTGGTAGGTAGCACTTTGACGCTGTTGTCACCGGAAAATAAAGATTCTAGTTATTACACCGGTCGCTTAAGCCTAAGTTCTACAATTAATTATATTGAATTATTTCTTATTATTTTCAATCATAACGATATAAGCACACTGACTTTTTCTTGATTGTCTTTTTTTCGGAGAGACCAATCTCTTTCTTAACATTTATCTACCCATTCTGCATAGACTAATGATCTGTGTGAGGATCCTATCAGATAGATTAAGGGGGGGACCTGTGCAGTACAGGGTGAGTATTACTGATAACACTAACAGTCAATATCATAATTTGAGCTTTTGCTACCTCTAACTCAGGTGCTTAGTCCTAATACTTTATACCACTCGGTTCCTGGCTCTCCCAAAAATTGTAGAGTGAGAGAGAGAAAGAGTATGAAAAATTAATATCTGTATAGTCATTGAATTTTACATGAAAAATCTCTTAAAATATAAATAAATACTTTTTTTTTTTTTTTTTTTTGAAAGAGTAATATAAGAAATTAACTTATATGTTAAAACAGTTGAAACGTTTATAATAGTTGAGTTGTATATGAGTTGACAATTTAATACTCATAATTAATTGAGCAATTTAGTGACGATACTGTTAAATGACTCCTTCAACTGCATTATGCTAGAACAATTAAACACATCTAAATATCATGTTATTTAATTAATAATCAAAGCTTGAATAATTTTCCAACGATATTATTGATTTGTACTTCTCATAAAAATACATTGTTATATGCTATTTAGGGAGAGTTAAGGGTGATGCTCCACCTAGACTGTCGTTTATAGGAACTGATTCTATAGCCCAAAATAAAGAAAACCTGTCCTATAAAGGTATAACATAAAATTCTTCTATTCTCAGATATCCTCAATTTTTTACCAAGTAATTTTTACTGAGAACGATTCAATCGATTGAGTTGAATGTTTTCAAATCACTCATCTATAAAATGTTGTCACAAAAAATAGTAATCTTTCATGATTTTGAAGTGATACTTTTGTTAAATTTGCTAAGAATAATTTTTGCAACCCGTTTAGTTTCCAATACAACGGTGTAACTTTCAAAGTATTATTTTGTTTGCAGTACTGATAAATGTAGGGTGTAATAACAGAACACATAGAATTAAATATTTCTGTTGACATCAGTCATTTTAATTTCTCCCATATGCGTTAGCATATTGAAAGTATTGTGATCGTAAAAAAAAATGTTTGCAAGTTGGTGAAAAAATCCATTTTAGGGTCTCCTGAATCCTAAAAAGTAGCTTAATCAACAACAAAAAATTTGATACCTGTCCGTATGTGAATCCGTCTGTGTACGTGAAGTTCGCTGGACCAAACAGATGAATACATTTTTATGAAATTTGGTATGTGGGTGTATTTAGCCAATATCCAGACCATTTTCAATTTTTTGAAATTTAAGTTTTTTTGTATTTTTATGGGCAAAAAATGGAATTTTCTCAAAAACTTCTTAAACGATTTTGATTTTTTAGAACGATGTGAATTATAATTTAAAATATTTTATTAAAATCCGCATGTCTTTAATTTGACTAGTTTTTGAGTTATGGTAAAACAACATATTTGGGAATCAAACTAGTAATTTTTAAAGTTTTTATTTTATAGTGTTTTATATGGGGAAAGTTTGTGCTAATTCTTTGGCACCAATTATTTTTTCGTTATTTTCGCTTAAGTTTCTGAATTATTAGTTCCACACATAAAAGATACAACCTGTATACAATATATATCACTGTCAGCTATGCGTTGTAAGCAAAAACTCTTTTTTACCAAAACATTATCTGTAATCATGTATGTTATTATGAGACGTAAGAGATCTTCGTGTTTGAGTTTTTACTAAAAAATACACAATCGTTGGTAAATATTTTTATTAAATTGTATAAAATTACAAAATAAACACGACAAAACAAATTCTAATATATTTTGTTACTGTAATAAAATAAATTAATAAAAGTTAATTAACACAATTAAAGATTTATTTCAACATGTAAAGCTTAGTGATTACAACAAAAAAAAAGTAAAACATAACAATAACAATTTAAAAACACAAATCAATCATAATATTATTGTTAGATCAACCTAAAATAGAAATTAAAAACTAATCCTATTTGCACTAACAAAAACAGTAAAGTCGAAATAAAAAGACCACATGATTTTAGACTCACCGAGGCTGTACACAAACATATTTTAAAACTAACTAATCAGATAATAATTTATTTTATAACGATTAACATATTTTAATACAAATCCCATTTGAAATAATTAATAAATAACCCACATCATTAGCTTCCTCTAGTCTTCTGGTTTGCTGTGCAGTGATTTGAACTAATTTTAGACCTATACAACGAATTCCAACTCTCATCACTGTAATGTTAGACAACTAAAAATGTATATTATTGATTAAACTACAAGTTTTACTTTGTGAATTTTAAACGATAAAAATGCTCAAATAATAAGAAACTATACAACTAACAAAGTGCTCGTGCCTATATGTTATTTAATGAATGTTCTGACTTAACATGAGCACGCATAAGTAGGCCTATAGCTCTGACGCGCGTTGTTGCCAAGAGTGCTTTTAACGTAAGGCAGACAATAATTACTTGTTGAGGCAGAAGTCCGCTTGGAGATTTTTAATTGGTTCATAAATTATTACAATAGTAAAATACATATTAATGCGATAAGAACAATGTATAAAAAGTAGGAAATGAAAATGTAAAAGAAAAATATAAACAATAAAAATTTCACGATCATAATATGCTTACAAAGTCAAATTTACGCCATCAAACAATTAGGTTATAAAACAGGTATATTTAGAGAACGGAATATAGAAAAAATACAAAAGGCTATGCTATGGTTTTGGCTTTATTACATCGTCACGCCATTGGTTGTAGCATTCCCAAACACATTGTAGTTCCAAAATTTATTTTTAGAGCGCTCTGAAGTTAAGTTGGGACATTCAATAAATAAAATATAGTATTCACATACCCATTTTTAATAGCTTGCGTATGTATGAATGTGTTAGTGTGAATGGAGACTTCTTGAGTTATAAAATAGTTGTAAAGAGAAATAAAGACAACGTTTTATAAAATTATAACCCTATAAAATAAATAATCGAACAAACAACATAAAATAGTTGTTAGAATCTAAGAAAATGTCATATATGAAAGATATTTAAATTTAAAGAAATAATCTTTAATACAGATTATTTGAAAATAATCCTGAATACTGTTTGAATAAAAATATAATGAGAGACAAAACACTAATCTAACAAAACACAGCTACTTAACACATTGAAGCAAAAAGCAAAGTGATTCAAAATAAATAACTTTCCAACAAATTAAAAATGTGAAAGTAGATGATTTCTGACAAGATGATGAACGAAGCGTGTGGGAAGGCTAACAGACGCTCACCCTAGCAGAAGTCTCGGAGCTGAGCCTGGAGCGTCCTAGGGGAGAGAGTCCTGGAGACCTGGACCGCTGGCGGGCTGCTAGCTGGTGGTACTCCCTCTGGAGCTGGGATATCACACGGTCCTTGCTCTTCATTTCTTCCAGCTAAAACAGGAAATAACAGGAAAATAAAATACGCCAAAATACTTTTGACTATTTAAAAAAAACACCAATTGTTATAGTGGTATTATATGTAACTATACAGGGTGTTGAGCTTCAACTGTCGTATTTTTAGAGGGTTGTTTGTCAAGTCAATACAAGCAAATAGTGCCACATAACCATGTGTCATATCTCGATTCGTTTTCTCTCTGTATGTCTGAAGTTTTTTTTTTTAAATTTGAATATTCAAAAATCGTTTGATATACAGTCCTCATTTTTCATATGAAAGTTTATCTTTCATGTAAGACATATTTTTTGTAAAAATACTGAATGTATGAAATTATTAGTTTAAAATGGCGGCTGTCTTAAAATTTAAAAGTCAATTATAAAAAAAACTACACATTTAACCCAAAAATTTTAAGATACAATATTTGTAGACTACGTTATGTCAAATTCAACGGTATGCCAATTTAACGATCAGTTGATAAATAACAGAGAAAACTTATTTTTTGTGACTGAAAGCATTGTTATCTGGATAAAGTGTACTCTGTTATTTATTATACATAGAATTCAATAAATTGAGTACACTGACCTGATCAATAGTTTTAAGTACATTGATCAGTTATTCTGTGGTACTATATAAAACACTAATACTGTTACAGATATGTAACTGTTACATCTTTGTTGTGATCGTAACCGTTCAGAGCACCATATAACTGATTCATGTAAGGCGTGACTAGAACAAACTGCTCTATATTTTACACTAGAACAGCTCTCACTCTCCCCAGCAATTATCGATGATTGCAGCTGACGGACAGTGTTGTTCGGTTTCACTTTCATTCCTCACAACAGAACTAAGTACAGGGTAGTATGTACGAGTTACTCAACTTTAGACAGCCAGTTGTAGGATACGTGATTTCCAAAATACTGCAGCTGGCTGGAGGGATGGGTGTGTTTTAGTGTCTTGAAAAATTTGAGAAAATTATTATATTAAAACAAATTTAGGAAATCTTGATGCAGTACAGAATACTACTCATGTTAAAAATAATTTAAAATTTTTGAACGAAATAGCCGTCATACTGAATGGAGAACTACCGAAATGCCTGCATCAAACTCTGAACTTGTGTGAAGGAAACGTTAAATGGTTGGAATATATTTTGATATAAAGATATTTATATCGCTCCCCAAAAAAATCCTAATGTGGTATATAAACCTTTCAAAATATTATTTATATTTCATTGTAGTGCTGTCCCTATCCTACGAACATATAGACATCCTAAATCATTAAACAATCTGTTGAAACTACCCTACATACACGTGTTACAAAAGGACCCCCATCCATCATATGGCAATATGTTGTTGTAAAACATTATACAATCTGTTCAAACCACTTTACGCACATGTTTCATTATAGGCCCATCCTCATTTTACGAAAATGTTTCGTCATAAAACATGAGAAAATATTTTCTAGCCACACTTTTAACACGTGTTACAAAGGGATCCCCATCCATCCTATGGCAATATGTTGTTATAAAACATTACACAAACTAATCAAACCACTTTACGCACATGATTCATTATAGGGCTATCCTCATTTTACGAAAATGTTTCGTCATAAAACATGAGACAATATGTTCTAGCCACACTTTTTACACGTGTTACAAAAGGACCACCTCCTTCCATCTATGGCAATATGTTGTTATAAAATATTATACAATCTGATCAACCCACTTTACGTACATAATTCATTATAGGGCATCCATGGTAACTAGAATAATAATCGTGGGGCCATCCTCATTTTACGAAAATGTTTCTTCATAAAACATGAGACAATATGTTCTAGTCACACTTCTTACACGTGTCACAAAATGACCCCTATCCATCCTATTGCAATATGTTGTTATAAAACATTATACAATCTGTTCAAACCACTTTACGCACATGTTTCACTATAAAGGGTCATCCTCATTTAACAAATATATACCTATGCTGCTATACAATCTCTCCAACCCACTTTATGTGCAACCATTGCTAAACTTTTAAAAGTACACAAATCAATAATATAGATATACTAAGTAATATTACATATAAGAAAACAAATACCACACATTTCCTTGGATTGAACATAGTACATTTGAATTGAAACGTAAGGTACACTTACTTTGTTTATGAACACGTAAACAATATAATTATAAAAAATTAAATTGGGAATATATGCACTTTATAGGTTGTCTTTTTTAGTAATATTACAGCGTTAAAAGCTATTTTATAATTAACATTTTTCAGCAGATATTTATATCATAATCAAGTTAAAGTTCCTGCCATCTTATATCCTACCTGTAAATCTTTTAGTCTCTAAGGTCACATGTTCATCCCATACATATAACGTAATTTTTTCTCTCAACTCCAACGATGATCCCATAACCTCCCTTCCTAGTAGGTTCCCACGGAGACTAGAGCCCGCTCTATTTGGTTGGCCTATCACACCTACTGACTACATGCTTCGGAATGTTTAACGAACCACGATCCAGGACGGGCATGTACTCGTACATCATTCAACCGGAGTTACTGGAGGTCAGCAACAATGTTCATGAACTCTTCTACAAAAGGACTCTGACCACTTTGGTGGGTAGTGCCCACCACTTCGGAGCTCATTTTATGTGACTTATTTCCCCCCAATTCGTTAAAATATTCTCATAATCTAAGATTGCTAAAATTAACAGTGAGTGTTTTTATTCCTGTTACTAGATAATTTATCCAAAATCATTTAAATAGTTATAGAAAAATTAATGAATAGTTAAAATATATACTGAAACATAATACACACATCTGTGTCAAGTTTGGTATTGCTATGTTTCTCTTATGTTGATAGAGGTTCAGGCAAGTTGAGGGATTTGTGTAAGGTTTATCACCTCGCTCTTTTGATATATATAGTTTACGATTAAACTATATTGAAACTAAATTTTACCACGAAGATGGTCCGTGCATAGGATAAACAGAAATTATTTGTGCCTGTGACTTGCAATCAAATGTTAAACATTTGGCTGTCATAAGGACGGTGCATTTAAGTGACCTATGGTTGTGGAGATGGTTTTTGTATGTGTCCAGGTTTTCCTGATGATGGTTTTTTGTTATGTAAAAGAGTACCAGGTTCCACTGGAGATGGTTCATGGATGTAACATAATACCAGGTTGTCGTGGAGATGGTTTTTGTTATGTAAAATAGTACCAGGTTCCACTGGGGATGGTTTATTGATGTCATTTAATACCAGGTTGTCGTGGAGATGGTTTTTGCTTGTGACCAAATATAAGTTGTCGTAGAGATGGTTTATTTATATGAGCAAATATCGTGTTATCGGGAAATGGCTTGAGTATATTACATAGTACCCGGTTATAATGGCGATTGTTTATTAATGTGACCAGGTATCAGGATGTCTGGAGAAGTATGTTATAGGGTATAAGGATGTCACTGAGATGCATGTGGTAGGGTATCAGGATGTCAAAAGAACAAAAGTTAAAAGATCGATTTTCAAACATTCCTTTCTGTACTTGGGACCAAAATACTTTAATTGTTTGCCAAATGATATAAAATGTGTACAAGTTCTGAACTCCTTTTGCAAATTTGTTTTTCATCAGCTTTTATCAAAGTAAGATTTTAATGCATATTTATTTTTCTAAACAAATTGTTTTTATGTAGCGTATTTTTAAATAGCTCATTAAGCAGCAGTATTTTTTATTGAATTGTCACTTCTTAGTATAAATTCTATGATTATTTATTTGCAGATGTCAACTGTTTTATGTAATATCTGTGCCTAGACTCATTAGGTATTTCATGTTTATAATATTGTTATGTTCTTTAATTAAATATGGCCACATTCCTGGTAAAAGTTGTCATTTAATTTCCAGCTGTTACTGTTGTAAGATAAGTCATATTTTATTACAATTATATATATATATATATACAATTTATTATATTTTCAGTTGTATTGTAAATCCAGTTTATAGAACGTAGCAGTTAAATCTATGTGTTTGACTACTATTAGTTTAGTTTACTCAGTAATGAATGGTAGTTATAAGGCAATGAAGCACAACTGTCACTGAATCAATAGCCGTTAGCTGAGCTTTGCTCATTGTTTACATAGTAATCTAGAGACCGTCAAGCTCAGACGATCTTTTAATGTACATCATAATGACTAATGTTAATGTTAGGCCTGCGAGAGAGTGAACGTGTATCAGTCTCTGCAGACTGCCGACCGCGGTCACCTCGCGCTCAAGAAGTAGAAGTGTAACTGTTTGAAAGTTCAAGTCTGTTTAAGCTGATTGTTATAAAGTACTAAAAGTAGAGTTATAAAGTTCTAAATTTCAAATGTCAATTTAATAGTTTATTCAAGTTTCACATAGTAAATATTTTATTGGGATTAATTAAGCAACATTATACTGTTTAGAATTTTATTCTGTTTTACATCAATAAAAGTGTGCTACAAACATTCTTCAGTGTTCTTCTTGAGTTCAACTCTTAAAGCACACCTCATCCTCCACATGGCCAACCGCTCCCACGACATTACCAAGTAAAGCATTTGTATTTTTGCTTTTGGAAATAAATTCATGTCTGGAGATGTATATGGTAGGGTATCAGGATGACGTTGAGGTGTATGTGGTAGGGTATCAGGATGTCGTTGAGATGTATGTGGTAGGGTTTCAGAATATCTGGAGATGTATGTGGTAGGGTATCATGATGTCGTTGAGATATATGTGGCAGGGTATCAGGATGTCGTTGAGATGTATGTGGTAGGGTTTCAGAATATCTGGAGATGTATGTGGTAGGGTATCATGATGTCGTTGAGATATATGTGGCAGGGTATCAGGATGTCGTTGAGGTGTATGTAATAGGGTTTTAGAATATCTGGAGATGTATGTGGTAGGGTATCATGATGTCGTTGAGATATATGTGGTAGGGTATCAGGATGTTGTTGAGGTGTATGTGGTAGGGTTTCAGAATATCTGGAAATGTATGTGGTAGAGTATCATGATATCATTGAGATATATGTGGTAGGGTATCAGGATGTCGTTGAGGCGTATGTGGTAGGGTATCAAGATATTTTAAGATGTACGTGGTAGGGCGTTAGGATGTCGTTGAGATGTACGTGGTAGGGTATTAGGATGTCGTTGAGGTGTATGTGGTAGGGTATCAGGATATCTTAAGATGTACGTGGTAGGGTATCAGGATGTCGTTGAGGTGTATGTGGTAGGGTATCAGCAGGTCTTGAGATGTATGTGGTAGGGTATCAGGATATCTTAAGATGTACGTGGTAGGGTATCAGGATGTCGTTGAGGTGTATGTGGTAGGGTATCAGCATGTCTTGAGATGTATGTGGTAGGGTATCAGGATATCTTAAGATGTACGTGGTAGGGTATCAGGATGTCGTTTAGGTCTATGTGGTAGGGTATCAGCATGTCTTGAGATGTATGTGGTAGGGTATCAGGATGTCTGGAGATGTATCTGGTAAATTTTGATCTTTTATGGAAGGTCATTCTATATGTATGAATTATTTCGATTTTTTTCCTGATAAATGTTTTTAAATCCAATTTACATTTTTGTTAGTGATCATGAATATATATTTGTACATGCGTTGAGAAAAAAACCAAACATTTTTCATACGATCTAAATAAATATATATAATGAACTTATATAAATATATAAAAATATACAGGGTGAGTCTCTACTGACACCATTAAATTTACCTGTTTGTTTTACTCACAAAAAGGAACAAAAAAGTCCATATTAACCTGTGTCCGATTCTCAACCGTTTGGTTGTAAGGGCTAATATTGTGTGTTTTTAAAATTACTTGACATTAACTCACTGATTGAGCTACAAAAACCAAAGCAAAACACCTATCAGATTCTTATTAATACCATTGAAAAGATCGTTAACTTCTCTATAAATGTCAATTATTTTGCAAGCAAACGTAAATAAAAACTAGATTTCCTAGAGGAAGTTTATTAAACAAATATGCAACATTTATTTTTCTCCAATTGTTTAAGACCCCATATCAGCACATAAATGTAATCTAATTTAATGTAAATTTGAGTAGAAAACTTTTCTCACTAATAAGCTTGGAATAGATGTATAATTTAATTGGGTTGGATTAATGAAACCAAAAATAACACCTAAAATATTTCATGAAACATGGTTCATTCGGTTGTACTTAACAAAGAAATTGTCAGTCTTTACGAAATAAAAAACATGATAAATGTAATATTTAGATAATCTGCTTTATTATAACAAAAACTACTTTAATAAGTGTTCAATATGTCCACCATTTTGCAGGTACGGACTCGGTTCCTAACTCCCTTACATTTGCCTTTAGATTGATTTCATTTCTAAGGCGTCTAACGACGCGACGACATTTCGATGTTTCAATTCTTCGGCTGTTTGTACTGGACTTCCGTACACTTCTTACTTCAAAGAACCCCAGACGTAGTAATCAAAAGGGTTGAGGTCAGGGGACCGTGGTGGCCAAGCAACAGCACATGTTGAAGTGTGGTGGTGCTCCATCTGCCTGGTAAATAATGCGCCGACGCAATTCCAACGGCAAGTCTTCGAGAAGGTCTGGTAGGATATTATTTAGAAATTGATGGTATTGAACTCCAGTTAATGATGTAGGGAGATCAATGTAGGGACCTATCAGCTTGTCTCCTATCAGTCCAACCCACACGTTTAACTTAAACCTAGTTTGGCTCCGTGATTCACGACAAAGATGTGGGCTTTCAGTGTCATAGAAGTGTTCATTGTAGTAGTTAAAAACACCGTCTCGTGTGAATGTAGATTCGTCTGTCTACAAGATTGTTTTAAGAAAATCTGCATTATCATGCTGTAAAACCCATTGACAAAATTGACGTCTCAGAGGAGGGTCTCTGGGTTCAATTGTCTGGACACGAGTAAAGTGGCATGGGTGTATTTGATTTTTACCCAAGAGTCTCGACACAAACGACTGACTTACTACACATTCAGTAGCAATTCTTCTTGTACTTGTTCTTGGATCTCTTTTGACTTGGGCAAGTACAGCTTCCTCTAACCCAACATCTTGTAAGATGTTACCAACCTAGCGGTCATTGACTGGAAATCTACCAGTTTCACGCAGAAAATTATGAACCCTTACAAATGTTCTTACATCAGGAATTCTTCTCTCTGGAAATCAACAAATGTATTCTCTATGACACAATAGAACAAATGCTAATACCCTCACTAATTTTAAGCTAATTATGCTTAAGTATAAAAATAAAAGTTTCAATAAATATTTCCAAATTGTCCAAAGAAGATGATTTGTGTTTGTACAGACTAATATGAGTAAATATTGTTCAAAATGGGGTAATATTTACAACAGCTGATTTCAGGTACAGAATAATAATAAAAGTGTAACAGCGGATTTCAAATAATAGTTCAATCAGCTCATTATGGAAGTTACATGCAAAAAAAAAAAAAAAAAAAAACAGACACAGGTTGAATTTGGTAGTTAAGTGCAACCGAATAAACCATGTTTTATGAAATATTTTAGGTGTTATTTTTGGTTTCATGATATTCAACCCAATTAAATTATACATCTATTACAAGTTTATTAGTGAGAAAAGTTTTCTACTTAACTTTACAAATTAGACTACATTTATGTGCTGATATGGGGTCTTAAACAATTGGAGAAAAAAATATGTTACATATTTGTTTAATAAACTTCCTCTTAGGAAACCTAGTTTTTATTTACGTTTGCTTGCAAAATAATTGACATTTATAGAGAAGTTAACGATCTTTTCAATGGTATTAATAAAAATCTGATAGGTGTTTTGCTTTGGTTTTTGTAGCTCAATCAGTGAGTTAATGTCAAGTAATTTTAAAAACACACAATATGAGCCCTTACAACCAAACGGTTGAGAATCGGACACAGATTAACATAGACTTTTTTGTTCCTTTTTGTGAGTACAACAAACAGGTAAATTTAATGGTGTCAGTAGAGACTCACCCTGTATAATGAACCACAAGAAAATAAACTATTTTTAAATAGAAAAAATAACAGAAAAAAAGAAGAGGATCAATATATTTTGTGATATTTATTTACATAAACTACTTTAGTTATACTTTAAAAACTTATATCGTTATCTACGTGGAGTAGAAATGTTGTAATATTTTTATCCAAGCCGAGTGCTTAACCTCTGATATAATCATTGTTTTAACCCCTACTAAAAAGGCTGTCGAAATACCCCATTCAATGAGCAACAGAAGTGACCATTTCGTGATGCAAAACTCATTAAGCCTAAATGAAGCCAGTTGAAAGGAGATCCATTTGAGGCGCTGGACGGCGACACACGGAGGTGGTTGTTTATAAACAATAGCGCCGTGGGAACGCCGGCCTCAGGCCCTAGCTCCCGCCACCAGACCCACGGACGCTATTAATTATGTCTCCCCTTAAAAAAGGAGCCAAACTATAATCATAAATTCAGAAGCATTTATATACTCGTATAACTCCCCAGGTTCCTTTGCCTCAAGGCTTGCAAGCTCAGAATAGCTAAGAATTGGCAGGTTTTTAAATAATATATAGTAAACTAATTAACCAAGTTCAGTTTAATGTCTGAATAAAAGAGGCAAAATATCTCTTTTTACCAAAAATATCCCTTAATAATATTAATAAAAAACAAGGCATGCTATTTAAGTCGAATTATTGAGTTGCGAGAGCCACAATCGGCGTATATGAATTTTCTTGACTTTGTGGCGGGGATGTAGAAAATACATTGAACCATATACATTGAATAAAAGAGGGACAAGAACAGACTCTTTGGGCAGTCCATCATTTAGGTACCATTTTAATTAAACTGTTTCTGGTTCTAAAAGAACCACTGAAATTGTGATTTTTATCACTAAAATATAATTGTGACATTATTAATGGGTACGAGTATGAGATGACCTTTTAGGACTAACCTTAGTAATTGTTACACTTTTTAGTGTATTGGTAAAGCCATTTCCCTTTATTACTATTTTAATAATTGTTAGGCACCTTAAAGGTGATGTTTAAAGTAAGGTGAAGTGATTATAAAGAAGAACTCGATAACATTAAGATAATAGTCTGTTGAATTTTGCAAACAGCATTGCAAGTACAGTGGGAATGTAGGAATTATCTGCAATAATTAGTTGAGTTAGAAGTTACATTAAGTTTTATTGCAAATTAAATTAGAACAAGAAACTACAAGATACAACAGGAAATGGCCTAAAAACAATTTACATAAGAACAGGCAACAATCAGCCTATCTCATTAGTATGAGTACAAAGGGTGGAATGTTCTACCTAATAAACCATCAACACATCTACTGTGATATTTTTTAATATAAAAAATAAACGAAAAGTGATTTTACAGAATTTTTATAAAGATAATTGTTGTGGAAACTATGAAAATATTACAAACACGTTTAAACAAAAATAAAATTAAAATCAATACTAACGTATGTGTATGGGTGGGTGGGTGGGTCAATTCCACCGTACGTGTATGGGTGGGTGGGTAGATCAATACCATCGTACGTGTATAGGTGGGAGGGTGGGTCAATTCCACCGTATGTTATAGGTGGGTGGGTGGGATTTTTGTAGAGAACTAACTACTCTCTGAACTAACTACTACTGAAAATATTGGGAAAATCAAAAAGTTTTAGTATTAGTTAGTATAAAACTTGGTAAAATAGCCGTTGTAAATTTATATATTTGAGATAAAATAGGAATAGTATAATAATTTTGTATTGTTTAATTCGTTATATACAATAATATAGGGAGTACATTAAAGGTAACTCATTTATAGGATATACAGTATAACAGATCAATTCTGTAAATTAAGATACTCGTTTTAAAATCTTAAACAAATTTAACAGGCTGGAGAGAAATAATATAACAAACAACAATACAGCAAATAATATTTTCTGCGTCATTAATAAAAAAGATAGTCTTCATATCAAAAACTTTACAGCATAAAATCATCAAAATTACCAAATTAAAAAAAATCATACATAGTCAGTATGACCATTTACAATAATTAAATTTAATTAATACAAATCAATTAAATGTTGTTAATATTTGAAATAAAATACCTAGTTAAATAACTTATGACAATTGAGTAAATTTTAAAGAATATTTCAACATTAGCACACTTGTTTTTTCTTGAACAGTGACGCCATCATGGGTTCAACTCGTGACTGGTTCGTGGATTGATGGACCGATTACTGGTGTTGTATAGGTTGAGGTTATTTGTCAATAATATTAAAGTAACTCAGCTTAAAAGGTTTTCATGAATATAAATCTATTATTAAGATTGCACAAAATCCAATCCCTCTGTAACAAAATACTCGAATTAATATCAGCAGGGTGCTGCATCTTTGATCTTTAGATGTATCAGAGCCCATCAATAATAATGGGAAACGTCCGTCAAGGGGCTGCTATGACCCTGAATATACTAAACAATTCAAACCATCCATATCTAGTCACAGGATATGTACCATATACTAAGAAGCATTGAACAATCTTTCTTTATATTATCACTAACCTGAAAACATACTTAATTAAATGGACAGAGCTGTCCAAGAAAAATTCTACATAAAGATAAAGAGAAAGAAAGCAAAATTAATAATATGTAGAAGGGAACAAAGGCAAGAATCAAGGTACATCACAGCTGGAGAAGAAGTACTGGAGAAGTGTAAGAGTTTACATACTTAGAATGCAAAATCGATGGTATGTAAATCTGAACAAAGGCAAGAATCAAGGTTATACATCACAGCTGGAGAAGAAGTACTGGAGAAGTATAAGAGTTTACACACTTAGAATGCAAAATCGATGGTATATAAATCTGAAAAAAGGCAAGAATCAAGGTTATACATCACAGCTGGAGAAGAAGTACTGGAGAAGTATAAGAGTTTACATACTTAGAATGCAAAATCGATGGTATATAAATCTGAACAAAGGCAAGAATCAAGGTTATACATCACAGCTGGAGAAGAAGTACTGGAGAAGTATAAGAGTTTACATACTTAGAATGCAAAATCGATGGTATATAAATCTGAACAAAGGCAAGAATCAAGGTTATACATCACAGCTGGAGAGGAAGTACTGGAGAAGTATAAGAGTTTACATACATTGAATGCAAAATCGATGGTATGTAAATCTGAACAAAGGCAAGAATCAAGGTTATACATCACAGCTGAAGAAGAAGTACTGGAGAAGTATAAGAGTTTACATACATAGAATGCAAAATCGATGGTATGTAAATCTGAACAAAGGCAAGAATCAAGGTTATACATCACAGCTGGAGAAGAAGTACTGGAGAAGTATAAGAGTTTACATACTTAGAATGCAAAATCGATGGTATGTAAATCTGAACAAAGGTAAGACAGTACAAGTAAACGTCACACAACACAAATTTATTACAATATAAGCACAAAATGTACAAATATATTACAATACAAGTACAAAATGCACGAATATTATGGTGATCGATTTCGGTGAACCACGCTCACCTTCCTCAGACCAGAGGGATTCACAAAAGATAAGACCGATTCACAGTAGATAAGACCTAAAGGTTACACATTGCAATTGAAGGAGTAGTATCTGGGGAAAAGTTCACATATTAAAGAAACATAATTAATAGTGACGGTAAAAGAAAAAGAGAGATAAATAACTGCATAAAGCTAAAATGACCTTAAATACCACGAAAAAATATACTAGTTTATGCGTGAGAAAAGATTTATCAAATCCTATTTCTGGAGTTTAGCACTGTACAAGTGTTAAACATTGATGGCTGGTAATCAAGACAAGAAAAATCTCAAAGAGACTCAGTACTATCGAAGAATGTTGAAAATTAGTTGGGTTGGAAGTCACAGACGAGGTTTTTAGATGAGTGGGATTAGAAAGATCATTATGGCGAGAAACATTACAACCATCCAAACAAGGTGAGACAAGATAATTGGGCATTTAGTACGTAGAATGACATTATCAAAGATGTAGAAGGTCTCGTTGAAGGAAAAAATCAGTGGAATACCTGGGCTGAATTACATGGCTCAATTCATAAACGATCTAAATTGTGTTTCATATGTACATATCAAAAGGAAGGCAGAAAAGAAACAGAACGAATAAACCACTGCAAACCAACCCCAGGGCTAACTAATCAAAAAAGAAGAATATCACTAGGTAAATTGTAATAAATGATAATATCACATTCTATGTACACCACATCGAAAAACTCATAAATATTACAATTCATAACGATGTGACTTTACATATATTACAATCCTTGAAGATCAATAAACCTAATCATAATCAAATAAATTATAAATTGAATATTGATAACTATCCAACCAATCTTTAGAAAACTCACTCCATGACATGAAATTCATTATAGATTTTACGTTACGTGTTTATAGCATTTGACAGGAAAACTGGATTCGTTCGCTTTTCAGTGTAACTCAAATACACCTAATCGAGACTTATATTCAAGCATAAACTTTTAAAAAAATCAGTGTTGTCGTTTGGTTTTATATTCGATCCTCTTAATACTGGCATGGCGTCTGCTCAATGGTGGACACTACTAGAAAAGTAAGGAGTATCCATGTTGGTTGGTAGTAAAGGTCCGGATGTTGTTTAGGGAACTGAGTATCAGGTTTGTCCAATCCTTATTTTGAGAATTGGAGTGATATCACTAAAATTGAAATAGCTTCGAACTTTGAAATCCCTCTTGAATTTTTTATCCAAGATCAGTTCATATCAGGTTAGGTTAGAATCGATTGGTTATCATTCAACGGGTTCGATATTTTTATAAGATTCTTATTACATTGAAAGACTAGTTCCTTGGGAGCACACTTTTAATTCTAAATTCAGAATTCAACGATGGTTACATTAGACAATACTTTCCTTAAAATCAACGATGGTTACATTTGACAATACTTTCCTTAAATTCAACGATGGTTACATTTGACAATACTTTCCTTAAATTCAACGATGGTAACATTAGACAATACTTTCCTTAAATTCAATTATGGTTACATTAGACAATACTTTCCTTAAATTCAACGATGGTTACATTAAACAATACTTTCCTTAAATTCAACGATGGTAACATTAGACAATACTTTCCTTAAATTCAATTATGGTTACATTAGACAATACTTTCCTTAAATTCAACGATGGTTACATTAGACAATACTTTCCTTAAATTCAACGATGGTTACATTTGACAATACTTTCCTTAAATTCAACGATGGTTACATTTGACAATACTTTCCTTAAATTCAACGATGGTAACATTAGACAATACTTTCCTTAAATTCAATTATGGTTACATTAGACAATACTTTCCTTAAATTCAACGATGGTTACATTAAACAATACTTTCCTTAAATTCAACGATGGTAACATTAGACAATACTTTCCTTAAAATCAACGATGGTTACATTTGACAATACTTTCCTTAAATTCAACGATGGTTACATTTGACAATACTTTCCTTAAATTCAACGATGGTAACATTAGACAATACTTTCCTTAAATTCAATTATGGTTACATTAGACAATACTTTCCTTAAATTCAACGATGGTTACATTAGACAATACTTTCCTTAAAATCAACGATGGTTACATTAGACAATACTTTCCTTAAATTCAATTATGGTTACATTAGACAATACTTTCCTTAAATTCAACGATGGTAACATTAGACAATACTTTCCTTAAATTCAATTATGGTTACATTAGACAATACTTTCCTTAAATTCAACGATGGTTACATTAAACAATACTTTCCTTAAATTCAACGATGGTTACATTTGACAATACTTTCCTTAAATTCAACGATGGTAACATTAGACAATACTTTCCTTAAATTCAATTATGGTTACATTAGACAATACTTTCCTTAAATTCAACGATGGTTACATTAGACAATACTTTCCTTAAATTCAACGATGGTAACATTAGACAATACTTTCCTTAAATTCAATTATGGTTACATTAGACAATACTTTCCTTAAATTCAACGATGGTAACATTAGACAATACTTTCCTTAAATTCAATTATGGTTACATTAGACAATACTTTCCTTAAATTCAACGATGGTTACATTAGACAATACTTTCCTTAAAATCAACGATGGTTACATTTGACAATACTTTCCTTAAATTCAACGATGGTTACATTTGACAATACTTTCCTTAAATTCAACGATGGTAACATTAGACAATACTTTCCTTAAATTCAATTATGGTTACATTAGACAATACTTTCCTTAAATTCAACGATGGTTACATTTGACAATACTTTCCTTAAATTCAACGATGGTAACATTAGACAATACTTTCCTTAAATTCAACGATGGTAACATTAGACAATACTTTCCTTAAATTCAATTATGGTTACATTAGACAATACTTTCCTTAAATTCAACGATGGTTACATTAGACAATACTTTCCTTAAATTCAACGATGGTTACATTAAACAATACTTTCCTTAAATTCAACGATGGTTACATTAGACAATACTTTCCTTAAATTCAACGATGGTTACATTAGACAATACTTTCCTTAAATTCAACGATTGTTACATTTGACAATACTTTCCTTAAATTTACTGTTTTACATATTATTATTGATTAACGAACCTTCTTGCAATATGAGGATTATTTTTAACTATGTAGACTTACTGTAGATTTAATTCATATTTGTAGGTTTGTCAACAATATTTATTCTCAAGGTCCTTAACCTTCAAACGTGTCTACAAAACACAACTAAGATGTGGGCTACTGCGACGTTGGGACCAGTCTAACTGTTTGGGACATCCCCGCTGCGTGACTTCCCATTAACCTTTCCCTGCGAACTTTTTGTGACCGCAATACATTAACCTTCTTAAAGTACACGCGAAAACAAGCATCTGCGACTCAACTGACCTTCCTTATGCTCATTTTGGCAAGAAAGTGTCATTACGCGTTTGTCCGATAAGAGAAAAGAAAGGGGAAAGGGGGCATTATGACACTCTAATTGTCTGTCGCTTGGTACAGCGAACCTTTCTAAATATGGCACAGGTGGGTGATCTATTCTACGGATAAAAACTTGCTCCAGCTATAACTAGTTAAGTAGTTAAGTCACTTTCTTCTTAGTTCAGTAATATGGGAGGTTTTACTTATTTCGATAAAGAACGTAGTTCTACTTTTACAGAATTTTCTGTTCTCCTTTCACTATGTTTAAGTTAGTTTTACTACAGCCGCTAAGGGTCAACTTCATATCTCACTCATCAAAGTGAACTCGAAACAAACAACACGATTTGTGAACAACAAAGCAACGACGAAAAATAAACAGGGTGGAAAAAGTATGGGATCGCTTTCACAACTGTTGTATGACTTCACATTTGTAAAAGAGAAATCTTGTACAAGATCATGGTTACAAAGAACATATGTTTTGACGCCATTAGTGACATTTTATCTTTTCAGGAGGACGCTCATGAAGAGTTGAACGAAAACCTTCAATGTAAGCCTAGGTCAATTTTGGTATCAAATGAAAGGTCTATTCAAGATAAATCAAATTCCGCTAACCGGACTTCGTAAGTTTGTCCTTTCTAGAGTAGCGACCATTTGAATTTCAAAGTAACTAATTTGAACAATATTGTTTCTCTGCTTTTTAGCGGTTTTAAGTAAATTTGTCTGATACAAAATCATATTTTATGGAAGAGAATTATTAAAAAAATTAAATCATCAAATTATCTATGAAAAAGATAACGTTGTGAAAGCGTTTATATATCCCCCTCCCCTAAATGTATTCTACCGTAAAAATTATTTTAATTCTAGGTAAATTATGTATAATACATAAATTTACTGTTCATAACAACTATTGGTTTGCGTCTTTCATTGGGATAAAATGTATCTTGATATCTTAACTAAAAGTGTTCTGTTAATCCGGGTTATAAACTATCTGTGAACCAAACTTCGTCAAAATCAATTAAGATTATTTTGCGTTCACGAGAAGAAAACATCAAAACATTCAAATATATAACCTTTCACAATTACAATACTGTAGAGTTGTATAAATGATCACACAATTCTTACAAAATAGCAGTCTGGCAATTAACCTACTAAATCACCTAACCATGTACTTTATTCCAATACCAAGTACTGTATATTTATTTGTCGGCACTGGTGGCTCAGTGCTGTAACCCAGCTTGTGGTCAAAGTGTTTGGGAGATTATAGGCGATAGGTTCCATGCTCGGTCCTCTTAATACCGACACGGCGTCCGCTCAGTGGCTGCCATCGAAGTGGACACTACTGGAGAAGTTTGGGGTGTCCATGTTGGATGTTAGTCAATGTTCAGATATTGTGTAGGGAAGAGAACTGAGTGTCAGACTTGTAAGTTAGCTGAAAATCAGACCAACACTACGTCTTTCAGAATCCACGTAAAGCTGTAGGTCCCATAGTTGCCCTGGCTATTGGGATATTAATAAATAGTCCTTCCTGAGCTAATTCGAACCAAGGTAGTAACAATGACTACACTTGTTCATCTACACTCATAACTCTCATTCATCCCTCATATTCGCCCATATCTCTACGATTGGCATCTTAGAAATGAATAATAATAATTATGACCCTTTCATATTTTGTTTTTTAAGCATTCTTCCACCATTAGTGCTTAAAATTTATACTGATATAAAATGTATACTTTTTAGATTTGATCGTTTAAATATTTTACGACAACATACTCGTAGAATCTTGTACTACCTTGAGGAGCATTGCAAGAGCAGGCGAGCCTAATAATAGGACTAGCCTGATAGACAATAGGAGAATGGCAGCCAATGATTCAACAATAAGGTGTCGCAGGTTGTGCAATGTCGGCACCACTGGGAGGGGGGGGGGGTGGAGCCCCTGCGTGATCTAGGTCAAGGCTGAAAGGTTATAGATCACAGATAAAACAGGCTGATTGGGAAATAGATCCGGGTAAGGTGATCTATTTCATTGCAGTACTTAGCACCATTTGTGGGGTGGGGAGCAAACGATTTACTAATAGATGGAGGCAAATAAAAAGCTCCACGCTCATGTTCTTGACTGATTTGGTTGGTGATATCTGAGCCAATTTCTCGCCGACGAGTTTGCTATTTCAGGGTTAACTAGACATTAATGTTGTCGCACTAACCATTAGACTCTAGCAAAATGCTGAGAATTTGTCATATTATTGAACGTTGAAAAGCACCTGAATATCTCTTATGGAATCAAACATTCTAGTTTTGATAATGTAGTCAACTTTTTTATGTATTTTTCTTGTAAACTCAGACATTATCGTTTTAATAATGTAATTATTACAATATTAATAATTACAGGCTGTTATGTGATTCTGTAACTCTATGATAAATTATTTTTGTCTTGCTTATTTATTTGCATTCTTTATTATTTTACTACTTTACTTCTGTATATCGGTAAAATTTATTTACTTATTTTTATTTATTTATTCATAAGACGCCAACCGTCGATATGGGCGAATATGGATTTCGAATGAGTGTGATGAGTTTAGATGAGCGAACATTGTTACAAACTAAGGCCGACTATTCCTTAGAAAGTGTCATTATTTAATAGCCCAATGACAAATGAACAGCCGGTGGTTATCAGCTGATCCTTCTCAAAATGTATTATGACTCTGATTGGGATAGTATCAATCAAAATATGACAGAATATAACAAACCATAGAGAACTATGGAATGTAACAGGCATGTAGTAAGTGTGTAGAACCACCACTTACAAGTGTTCAGAATGCTCACATGCCACTATCCTTCACGCAGCCCGTAATTACAAACCATAGAGAACTATGGAATGTAACAGGCATGTAGTAAGTGTGTAGAACCACCACTTACAAGTGTTCAGAATGTTCACATGCCACTCTCCTTCACGCAGCCCGTGATTACAAACCATAGAGAACTATGGAATGTAACAGCCATGTAGTAAGTGTGTAGAACCACCACTTACAAGTGTTCAGAATGTTCACATGCCACTATCCTTCACGCAGCCCGTGATTACAAACCATAGAGAACTATGGAATATAAAAGGCATGTAGTAAGTGTGTAGAACCACCACTTACAAGTGTTCAGAATGTTCACATGCCACTATCCTTCACGCAGCCCGTGATTACAAACCATAGAGAACTATAGAATGTAAAAGGCATGTTGTAAGTGTGTAGAACCACCACTTACAAGTGTTCAGAATGCTCACATACCATTATCCTTCACGCAGCCCGTGATTACAAACCATAGAGAACTATGGAATGTAACAGGCATGTAGTAAGTGTGTAGAACCACTACTTACAAGTGTTCAGAATGTTCACATGCCACTATCCTTCACGCAGCCCGTGATTACAAACCATAGAGAACTATGGAATGTAACAGGCATGTAGTAAGTGTGTAGAACCACCACTTACAAGTGTTCAGAATGTTCACATGCCACTATCCTTCACGCAGCCCGTGATTACAAATCATAGAGAACTATGGAATGTAACAGGCATGTAGTAAGTGTGTAGAACCACCACTTACAAGTGTTCAGAATGTTCACATGCCACTATCCTTCACGCAGTCCATGATTACAAACCATAGAGAACTATGGAATGTAACAGGCATGTAGTAAGTGTGTAGAACCACCACTTACAAGTGTTCAGAATGTTCACATGCCACTATCCTTCACGCAGCCCGTGATTACAAACCATAGAAAAATATGGAATGTAACAGGCATGTAGTAAGTGTGTAGAACCACCACTTACAAGTGTTCAGAATGTTCACATGCCACTATCCTTCACGCAGCCCATGATTACAAACCATAGAGAACTATGGAATGTAACAGGCATGTAGTAAGTTTGTAGAATCACCACTTACAAGTGTTCAGAATGCTCACATACCATTATCCTTCACGCAGCCCATGATTACAAACCATAGAGAACTATGGAATATAACAGGCATGTAGTAAGTGTATAGAATCACCACTTAAAAGTGTTCAGAATGTTCACATGCCACTATCCTTCACGCAACCCGTGATTACAAACCATAGAGAACTATGGAATGTAACAGGTATGTAGTAAGTGTGTAGAACCACCACTTACAAGTGTTCAGAATGCTCACATTCCACTATCCTTCACGCAGCCCGTGATTACAAACCATAGAGAACTATGGAATGTAACAGGCATATAGTAAGTGTGTAGAACCACCACCCACAAGTGTTCAGAATGTTCACATGCCACTATCCTTCACGCAGTCCAGGATTACAAACCATAGAGAACTATGGAATGTAACAGGCATGTAGTAAGTGTGTAGAACCACCACTTACAAGTGTTCAGAATATTCACATGCCACTATCCTTCACGCAGCCCGTGATTACAAACCATAGAAAACTATGGAATGGAACAGGAATGTAGTAAGTGTGTAGAACCACCACTTACAAGTGTTCAGAATGTTCACATGCCACTATCCTTCACGCAGCCCATGATTACAAACCATAGAGAACTATGGAATGTAACATGCATGTAGTAAGTGTGTAGAATCACCACTTACAAGTGTTCAGAATGCTCACATACCACTATCCTTCACGCAGCCCATGATTACAAACCATAGAGAACTATGGAATGTAACAGGCATGTAGTAAGTGTGTAGAATCACCACTTACAAGTGTTCAGAATGCTCACATACCAATATCCTTCACGCAGCCCATGATTACAAACCATAGAGAACTATGGAATATAACAGGCATATAGTAAGTGTATAGAATCACCACTTACAAGTGTTCAGAATGTTAACATGCCACTATCCTTCACGCAGCCCGTAATTACAAACCATAGAGAACTATGGAATGTAACAGGCATGTAGTAAGTGTCTAGAATCACCACATACAAGTGTTCAGAATGTTCACATACCACTATCCTTCACGCAGCACGTGATTAAAAACCATAGAGAACTATGAAATGTAACAGGCATGTAGTAAGTGTGTAAAATCACCACTTACAAGTGTTCAGAATGCTAACATACCACTATCCTTCACGCAGTTCATGATTACAAACCATAGAGAACTATGGAATATAACAGGCATGTAGTAAGTGTATAGAATCACCACTTAAAAGTGTTCAGAATGTTCACATGCAACTATCCTTCACGCAACCCGTGATTACAAACCATAGAGAACTATGGAATGTAACAGGCATGTAGTAAGTGTGTAGTACCACCACTTACAATTGTTCAGAATGCTCACATGCCACTATCCTTCACGCAGTCCAGGATTACAAACCATAGAGAACTATGGAATGTAACAAGCATGTAATAAGTGTGTAGAACCACCACTTACAAGTGTTCAGAATATTTACATGCCACTATCCTTCACGCAGCCCGTGATTACAAACGATAGAAAACTATGGAATGTAACAGACATGTAGTAAGTGTGTAGAACTACCACTTACAAGTGTTCAGAATGTTCACATGCCACTATCCTACACGCAGCCCATGATTACAAACCATAGAGAACTACGGAATGTAACAGGCATGTAGTAAGTGTGTAGAATCACCACTTACAAGTGTTCAGAATGCTCACATACCACTATCCTTCACGCAGCCCATGATTACAAACGATAGAGAACTATGGAATGTAATAGGCATGTAGTAAGTGTGTAGAATCACCACTTACAAGTGTTCAGAATGCTCACATACCACTATCCTTCACGCAGCCCATGATTACAAACCATAGGGAACTATGGAATATAACAGGCATGTAGTAAGTGTATAGAATCACCACTTACAAGTGTTCAGAATGTTCACATGCCACTATCCTTCACGCAGCCCGTGATTACAAACCATAGAGAACTATGTTTTGTAACAGGCATGTATTAAGTGTCTAGAATCACCACATACAAGTGTTCATAATGTTCACATGCCACTATCCTTCACGCAGCACGTGATTACAAACCATAGAGAACTATGGAATGTAACAGGCATGTAGTAAGTGTGTAGAAACACCACTTACAAGTGTTCAGAATGTTCACATGCCACTATCCTTCACGCAGTCCATGATTACAAACCATAGAGAACTATGGAATGTAACAGGCATGTAGTAAGTGTGTAGAACCACCACTTACAAGTGTTCAGAATGTTCACATGCCAC
Organism: Stictocephala bisonia; assembly: GCA_035578905.1. Lineage (NCBI taxonomy): Eukaryota > Metazoa > Arthropoda > Insecta > Hemiptera > Membracidae > Stictocephala > Stictocephala bisonia. Next base: position 187,443 of record JAQJVL010000545.1, on the reverse strand, counting down.
TATCCTTCACGCAGCCCGTGATTACAAACCATAGAAAACTATGGAATGTAACAGGCATGTAGTAAGTGTGTAGAACCACCACTTACAAGTGTTCAGAATGTTCACATGCCACTATCCTTCACGCAGCCCATGATTACAAACCATAGTGAACTATGGAATGTAACAGGCATGTAGTAAGTTTGTAGAATCACCACTTACAAGTGTTCAGAATGCTCACATACCACTACCCTTCACGCAGCCCATAATTACAAACCATAGAAAACTATTGAATATAACAGTCATGTAGTAAGTGTATAGAATCACCACTTAAAAGTGTTCAGAATGTTCACATGCCACTATCCTTCACGCAACCCGTGATTACAAACCATAGAGAATTATGGAATGTAACAGGCATGTAGTAAGTGTGTAGAACCACCACTTACAAGTGTTCAGAATGCTCACATGCCACTATCCTTCACGCAGCCCGTGATTACAAACCATAGAGAACTATGGAATGTAACAGGCATGTAGTAAGTGTCTAGAACCACCACCCACAAGTGTTCAGAATGTTCACATGACACTATCCTTCACGCAGTCCAGGATTACAAACCATAGAGAACTATGGAATGTAACAGGCATGTAGTAAGTGTGTAGAACCACCACTAACAAGTGTTCAGAATATTCACATGCCACTATCCTTCACGCAGCCCGTGATTACAAACCATAGAAAACTATGGAATGGAACAGGAATGTAGTAAGTGTGTAGAACCACCACTTACAAGTGTTCAGAATGTTCACATGCCACTATCCTTCACGCAGCCCATGATTACTAACCATAGAGAACTATGGAATGTAACAGGCATGTAGTAAGTGTGTAGAATCACCACTTACAAGTGTTCAGAATGCTCACATACCACTATCCTTCACGCAGCCCATGATTACAAACCATAGAGTACTATGGAATGTAACAGGCATGTAGTAAGTGTGTAGAATCACCACTTACAAGTGTTCAGAATGCTCACATACCACTATCCTTCACGCAGCCCATGATTACAAACCATAGAGAACTATGGAATATAACAGGCATGTAGTAAGTGTATAGAATCACCACTTACAAGTGTTCAGAATGTTCACATACCACTATCCTTCACGCAGCCCATGATTACAAACCAAAGAAAACTATGGAATTTAACAGGCATGTAGTAAGTTTGTAGACTCACCACTTACAAGTGTTCAGAATGCTCACATACCACTATCCTTCACGCAGCCCATGATTACAAACCATAGAGAACTATTGAATATAACAGGCATGTAGTAAGTGTATAGAATCACCACTTAAAAGTGTTCAGATTGTTCACATGCCACTATCCTTCACGCAACCCGTGATTACAAACCATAGAGAACTATGGAATGTAACAGGCATGTAGTAAGTGTGTAGAACCACCACTTACAAGTGTTCAGAATGCTCACATGCCACTATCCTTCACGCAGCCCGTGATTACAAACCATAGAGAACTATGGAATGTAACAGGCATGTAGTAAGTGTGTAGAACCACCACCCACAAGTGTTCAGAATGTTCAAATGCCACTATCCTTCACGCAGTCCAGGATTACAAACCATAGAGAACTATGGAATGTAACAGGCATGTAGTAAGTGTGTAGAACCACCACTTACAAGTGTTCAGAATATTCACATGCCACTATCCTTCACGCAGCCCGTGATTACAAACCATAGAAAACTATGGAATGTAACAGGCATGTAGTAAGTGTGTAGAACACCACTTACAAGTGTTCAGAATGCTCACATACCACTATCCTTCACGCAGCCCATGATTACAAACCATAGAGAACTATGGAATATAACAGGCATGTACTAAGTGTGTAGAATCACCACTTACAAGTGTTCAGAATGTTCACATGCCACTATCCTTCACGCAGCCCGTGATTACAAACCATAGAGAACTATGGAATGTAACAGGTATCTAGTAAGTGTGTAGTACCACCACTTACAAGTGTTCAGAATGTTCACATGCTACTATCCTTCACGCATCCCATGATTACAAACCATAGAGAACTATGGAATGTAACAGGCATGTAGTAAGTTTGTAGAATCACCACTTACAAGTGTTCAGAATGCTCACATACCACTATCCTTCACGCAGCCCATGATTACAAACCATAGAGAACAATGGAATATAACAGGCATGTAGTAAGTGTATAGAATCACCACTTACAAGTGTTCAGAATGTTCACATGCCACTATCCTTCACGCAGCCCGTAATTACAAACCATACAGAACTATGGAATGTAACAGGCATGTAGTAAGTGTCTAGAATCACCACATACAAGTGTTCAGAATGTTCACATGCCACTATGCTTCACGCAGCACGTGATTAAAAACCATAGAGAACTATGGAACGTAACAGGCATGTAGTAAGTGTGTAGAATCACCACTTACAAGTGTTCAGAATGCTCACATTCCACTATCCTTCACGCAGCCTGTGATTACAAACCATAGAGAACTATGGAATGTAACAGGCATGTAGTAAGTGTGTAGAACCACCACTTACAAGTGTTCAGAATGCTCACATGATACTATCCTTCACGCAGCCCGTGATTACAAACCATAGAGAACTATGGAATGTAACAGGCATGTAGTAAGTGTGTAGAACCACCACCCACAAGTGTTCAGAATGTTCACATGCCACTATCCTTCACGCAGTCCAGGATTACAAACCATAGAGAACTATGGAATGTAACAGGCATGTAGTAAGTGTGTAGAACCACCACTTACAAGTGTTCAGAATATTCACATGGCACTATTCTTCACGCAGCCCGTGATTACAAACCATAGAAAACTATGGAATGGAACAGGAATGTAGTAAGTGTGTAGAACCACCACTTACAAGTGTTCAGAATGTTCACATGCCACTATCCTTCACGCAGCCCATGATTACAAACCATAGAGAACTATGGAATGTAACAGGCATGTAGTAAGTGTGTAGAATCACCACTTACAAGTGTTCAGAATGCTCACATACCACTATCCTTCACGCAGCCCATGATTACAAACCATAGAGAACTATGGAATGTAACAGGCATGTAGTAAGTGTGTAGAATCACCACTTACAAGTGTTCAGAATGCTCACATACCACTATCCTTCACGCAGCCCATGATTACAAACCATAGAGAACTATGGAATATAACAGGCATATAGTAAGTGTATAGAATCACCACTTACAAGTGTTCAGAATGTTAACATGCCACTATCCTTCACGCAGCCCGTAATTACAAACCATAGAGAACTATGGAATGTAACAAGCATGTAGTAAGTGTCTAGAATCACCACATACAAGTGTTCAGAATGTTCACATACCACTATCCTTCACGCAGCACGTGATTAAAAACCATAGAGAACTATGAAATGTAACAGGCATGTAGTAAGTGTGTAAAATCACCACTTACAAGTGTTCAGAATGCTAACATACCACTATCCTTCACGCAGTTCATGATTACAAACCATAGAGAACTATGGAATATAACAGGCATGTAGTAAGTGTATAGAATCACCACTTAAAAGTGTTCAGAATGTTCACATGCCACTATCCTTCACGCAACCCGTGATTACAAACCATAGAGAACTATGGAATGTAACAGGCATGTAGTAAGTGTGTAGTACCACCACTTACAATTGTTCAGAATGCTCACAGGCCACTATCCTTCACGCAGTCCAGGATTACAAACCATAGAGAACTATGGAATATAACAGGCATGTAGTAAGTGTATAGAATCACCACTTACAAGTGTTCAGAATGCTAACATACCACTATCCTTCACGCAGCCCATGATTACAAACCAAAGAAAACTATGGAATGTAACAGGCATGTAGTAAGTTTGTAGACTCACCACTTACAAGTGTTCAGAATGCTCACATACCACTATCCTTCACGCAGCCCATGATTACAAACCATAGAGAACTATTGAATATAACAGGCATGTAGTAAGTGTATAGAATCACCACTTAAAAGTGTTCAGATTGTTCACATGCCACTATCCTTCACGCAACCCGTGATTACAAACCATAGAGAACTATGGAATGTAACAAGCATGTAGTAATTGTGTAGAACCACCACTTACAAGTGTTCAGAATGCTCCCATGCCACTATCCTTCACGCAGCCCGTGATTACAAACCATAGAGAACTATGGAATGTAACAGGCATGTAGTAAGTGTGTAGAACCACCACCCACAAGTGTTCAGAATGTTCAAATGCCACTATCCTTCACGCAGTCCAGGATTACAAACCATAGAGAACTATGGAATGTAACAGGCATGTAGTAGTGTGTAGAACCACCACTTACAAGTGTTCAGAATATTCACATGCCACTATCCTTCACGCAGCCCGTGATTACAAACCATAGAAAACTATGGAATGTAACAGGAATGTAGTAAGTGTGTAGAACCACCACTAACAAGTGTTCAGAATGCTCACATACCACTATCCTTCACGCAGCCCATGATTACAAACCATAGAGAACTATGGAATGTAACAGGCATGTAGTAAGTGTGTAGAACACCACTTACAAGTGTTCAGAATGCTCACATACCACTATCCTTCACGCAGCCCATGATTACAAACCATAGAGAACTATGGAATATAACAGGCATGTAGTAAGTGTGTAGAATCACCACTTACAAGTGTTCAGAATGTTCACATGCCACTATCCTTCACGCAGCCCGTGATTACAAACCATAGAGAACTATGGAATGTAACAGGTATCTAGTAAGTGTGTAGTACCACCACTTACAAGTGTTCAGAATGTTCACATGCTACTATCCTTCACGCAGCCCATGATTACAAACCATAGAGAACTATGGAATGTAACAGGCATGTAGTAAGTGTGTAGAATCACCACTTACAAGTGTTCAGAATGCTCACATACCACTATCCTTCACGCAGCACGTGATTAAAAACCATAGAGAACTATGAAATGTAACAGGCATGTAGTAAGTGTGTAAAATCACCACTTACAAGTGTTCAGAATGCTAACATACCACTATCCTTCACGCAGTTCATGATTACAAACCATAGAGAACTATGGAATATAACAGGCATGTAGTAAGTGTATAGAATCACCACTTAAAAGTGTTCAGAATGTTCACATGCCACTATCCTTCACGCAACCCGTGATTACAAACCATAGAGAACTATGGAATGTAACAGGCATGTAGTAAGTGTGTAGTACCACCACTTAAAATTGTTCAGAATGCTCACAGGCCACTATCCTTCACGCAGTCCAGGATTACAAACCATAGAGAACTATGGAATATAACAAGCATGTAGTAAGTGTATAGAATCACCACTTACAAGTGTTCAGAATGTTCACATACCACTATCCTTCACGCAGCCCATGATTACAAACCAAAGAAAACTATGGAATGTAACAGGCATGTAGTAAGTTTGTAGACTCACCACTTACAAGTGTTCAGAATGCTCACATACCACTATCCTTCACGCAGCCCATGATTACAAACCATAGAGAACTATTGAATATAACAGGCATGTAGTAAGTGTATAGAATCACCACTTAAAAGTGTTCAGATTGTTCACATGCCACTATCCTTCACGCAACCCGTGATTACAAACCATAGAGAACTATGGAATGTAACAAGCATGTAGTAATTGTGTAGAACCACCACTTACAAGTGTTCAGAATGCTCACATGCCACTATCCTTCACGCAGCCCGTGATTACAAACCATAGAGAACTATGGAATGTAACAAGCATGTAGTAAGTGTGTAGAACCACCACCCACAAGTGTTCAGAATGTTCAAATGCAACTATCCTTCACGCAGTCCAGGATTACAAACCATAGAGAACTATGGAATGTAACAGGCATGTAGTAAGTGTGTAGAACCACCACTTACAAGTGTTCAGAATATTCACATGCCACTATCCTTCACGCAGCCCGTGATTACAAACCATAGAAAACTATGGAATGTAACAGGAATGTAGTAAGTGTGTAGAACCACCACTAACAAGTGTTCAGAATGCTCACATACCACTATCCTTCACGCAGCCCATGATTACAAACCATAGAGAACTATGGAATGTAACAGGCATGTAGTAAGTGTGTAGAACACCACTTACAAGTGTTCAGAATGCTCACATACCACTATCCTTCACGCAGCCCATGATTACAAACCATAGAGAACTATGGAATATAACAGGCATGTAGTAAGTGTGTAGAATCACCACTTACAAGTGTTCAGAATGTTCACATGCCACTATCCTTCACGCAGCCCGTGATTACAAACCATAGAGAACTATGGAATGTAACAGGTATCTAGTAAGTGTGTAGTACCACCACTTACAAGTGTTCAGAATGTTCACATGCTACTATCCTTCACGCAGCCCATGATTACAAACCATAGAGAACTATGGAATGTAACAGGCATGTAGTAAGTTTGTAGAATCACCACTTACAAGTGTTCAGAATGCTAACATGCCACTATCCTTCACGCAGCCTGTGATTACAAACCATAGAAAACTATGGAATGTAACAGGCATGTAGTAAGTGTGTAGAACCACCACTTACAAGTGTTCAGAATGTTCACATGCCACTATCCTTCACGCAGCCCGTAATTACAAACCATAGAGAACTATGGAATGTAACAGGCATGTAGTAAGTGTCTAGAATCACCACATACAAGTGTTCAGAATGTTCACATGCCACTATGCTTCACGCAGCACGTGATTAAAAACCATAGAGAAATATGGAACGTAACAGGCATGTAGTAAGTGTGTAGAATCACCACTTACAAGTGTTCAGAATGCTAACATGCCACTATCCTTCACGCAGCCTGTGATTACAAACCATAGAGAACTATGGAATGTAACAGGCATGTAGTAAGTGTGTAGAACCACCACTTACAAGTGTTCAGAATGCTCACATGCCACTATCCTTCACGCAGCCCATGATTACAAACCATAGAGAACTATGGAATGTAACAGGCATGTAGTAAGTGCGTAGAATCACCACTTACAAGTGTTCAGAATGTTCACATGCCACTCTCCTTCACGCAGCCCGTGATTACAAACCATAGAGAACTATGGAATGTAACAGGCAAGTAGTAAGTGTGTAGAACCACCACTTACAAGTGTTCAGAATGCTCACATGCCACTATCCTTCACGCAGCCCATGATTACAAACCATAGAAAACTATGGAATGTAACAGGCATGTAGTAAGTGTGTAGAACCACCACTTACAAGTGTTCAGAATGTTCACATTCCACTATCCTTCACGCAGCCCATGATTACAAACCATAGAGAACTATGGAATGTAACAGGCATGTAGTAAGTGTGTAGAACTACCACTTACAAGTGTTCAGAATGCTCACATGATACTATCCTTCACGCAGCCCGTGATTACAAACCATAGAGAACTATGGAATGTAACAGGCATGTAGTAAGTGTGTAGAACCACCACTTACAAGTGTTCAGAATGTTCACATGCCACTATCCTTCACGCAGTCCAGGATTACAAACCATAGAGAACTATGGAATGTAACAAGCATGTAGTAAGTGTGTAGAAACACCACTTACAAGTGTTCAGAATATTCACATGCCACTATCCTTCACGCAGCCCGTGATTACAAACCATAGAAAACTATGGAATGTAACAGGCATGTAGTAAGTGTGTAGAACCACCACTTACATGTGTTCAGAATGTTCACATGCCACTATCCTTCACGCAGCCCATGATTACTAACCATAGAGAACTATGGAATGTAACAGGCATGTAGTAAGTGTGTAGAATCACCACTTACAAGTGTTCAGAATGCTCACATACCACTATCCTTCACGCAGCCCATGATTACAAACCATAGAGAACTATGGAATGTAACAGGCATGTAGTAAGTGTGTAGAATCACCACTTACAAGTGTTCAGAATGCTCACATACCACTATCCTTCACGCAGCCCATGATTACAAACCATAGAGAACTATGGAATATAACAGGCATGTAGTAAGTGTATAGAATCACCACTTACAAGTGTTCAGAATGTTCACATGCCACTATCCTTCACGCAGCCCGTGATTACAAACCATAGAGAACTATGGAATGTAACAGGTATCTAGTAAGTGTGTAGTACCACCACTTACAAGTGTTCAGAATGTTCACATGCTACTATCCTTCACGCATCCCATGATTACAAACCATAGAGAACTATGGAATGTAACAGGCATGTAGTAAGTTTGTAGAATCACCACTTACAAGTGTTCAGAATGCTCACATACCACTATCCTTCACGCAGCCCATGATTACAAACCATAGAGAACAATGGAATATAACAGGCATGTAGTAAGTGTATAGAATCACCACTTACAAGTGTTCAGAATGTTCACATGCCACTATCCTTCACGCAGCCCGTAATTACAAACCATAGAGAACTATGGAATGTAACAGGCATGTAGTAAGTGTCTAGAATCACCACATACAAGTGTTCAGAATGTTCACATGCCACTATGCTTCACGCAGCACGTGATTAAAAACCATAGAGAACTATGGAACGTAACAGGCATGTAGTAAGTGTGTAGAATCACCACTTACAAGTGTTCAGAATGCTCACATTCCACTATCCTTCACGCAGCCTGTGATTACAAACCATAGAGAACTATGGAATGTAACAGGCATGTAGTAAGTGTGTAGAACCACCACTTACAAGTGTTCAGAATGCTCACATGATACTATCCTTCACGCAGCCCGTGATTACAAACCATAGAGAACTATGGAATGTAACAGGCATGTAGTAAGTGTGTAGAACCACCACCCACAAGTGTTCAGAATGTTCACATGCCACTATCCTTCACGCAGTCCAGGATTACAAACCATAGAGAACTATGGAATGTAACAGGCATGTAGTAAGTGTGTAGAACCACCACTTACAAGTGTTCAGAATATTCACATGCCACTATTCTTCACGCAGCCCGTGATTACAAACCATAGAAAACTATGGAATGGAACAGGAATGTAGTAAGTGTGTAGAACCACCACTTACAAGTGTTCAGAATGTTCACATGCCACTATCCTTCACGCAGCCCATGATTACAAACCATAGAGAACTATGGAATGTAACAGGCATGTAGTAAGTGTGTAGAATCACCACTTACAAGTGTTCAGAATGCTCACATACCACTATCCTTCACGCAGCCCATGATTACAAACCATAGAGAACTATGGAATGTAACAGGCATGTAGTAAGTGTGTAGAATCACCACTTACAAGTGTTCAGAATGCTCACATACCACTATCCTTCACGCAGCCCATGATTACAAACCATAGAGAACTATGGAATATAACAGGCATATAGTAAGTGTATAGAATCACCACTTACAAGTGTTCAGAATGTTAACATGCCACTATCCTTCACGCAGCCCGTAATTACAAACCATAGAGAACTATGGAATGTAACAGGCATGTAGTAAGTGTCTAGAATCACCACATACAAGTGTTCAGAATGTTCACATACCACTATCCTTCACGCAGCACGTGATTAAAAACCATAGAGAACTATGAAATGTAACAGGCATGTAGTAAGTGTGTAAAATCACCACTTACAAGTGTCCAGAATGCTAACATACCACTATCCTTCACGCAGTTCATGATTACAAACCATAGAGAACTATGGAATATAACAGGCATGTAGTAAGTGTATAGAATCACCACTTAAAAGTGTTCAGAATGTTCACATGCCACTATCCTTCACGCAACCCGTGATTACAAACCATAGAGAACTATGGAATGTAACAGGCATGTAGTAAGTGTGTAGTACCACCACTTACAATTGTTTAGAATGCTCACAGGCCACTATCCTTCACGCAGTCCAGGATTACAAACCATAGAGAACTATGGAATATAACAGGCATGTAGTAAGTGTATAGAATCACCACTTACAAGTGTTCAGAATGTTCACATACCACTATCCTTCACGCAGCCCATGATTACAAACCAAAGAAAACTATGGAATGTAACAGGCATGTAGTAAGTTTGTAGACTCACCACTTACAAGTGTTCAGAATGCTCACATACCACTATCCTTCACGCAGCCCATGATTACAAACCATAGAGAACTATTGAATATAACAGGCATGTAGTAAGTGTATAGAATCACCACTTAAAAGTGTTCAGATTGTTCACATGCCACTATCCTTCACGCAACCCGTGATTACAAACCATAGAGAACTATGGAATGTAACAAGCATGTAGTAATTGTGTAGAACCACCACTTACAAGTGTTCAGAATGCTCCCATGCCACTATCCTTCACGCAGCCCGTGATTACAAACCATAGAGAACTATGGAATGTAACAGGCATGTAGTAAGTGTGTAGAACCACCACCCACAAGTGTTCAGAATGTTCAAATGCCACTATCCTTCACGCAGTCCAGGATTACAAACCATAGAGAACTATGGAATGTAACAGGCATGTAGTAAGTGTGTAGAACCACCACTTACAAGTGTTCAGAATATTCACATGCCACTATCCTTCACGCAGCCCGTGATTACAAACCATAGAAAACTATGGAATGTAACAGGCATGTAGTAAGTGTGTAGAACCACCACTTACATGTGTTCAGAATGTTCACATGCCACTATCCTTCACGCAGCCCATGATTACTAACCATAGAGAACTATGGAATGTAACAGGCATGTAGTAAGTGTGTAGAATCACCACTTACAAGTGTTCAGAATGCTCACATACCACTATCCTTCACGCAGCCCATGATTACAAACCATAGAGAACTATGGAATGTAACAGGCATGTAGTAAGTGTGTAGAATCACCACTTACAAGTGTTCAGAATGCTCACATACCACTATCCTTCACGCAGCCCATGATTACAAACCATAGAGAACTATGGAATATAACAGGCATGTAGTAAGTGTATAGAATCACCACTTACAAGTGTTCAGAATGTTCACATGCCACTATCCTTCACGCAGCCCGTGATTACAAACCATAGAGAACTATGGAATGTAACAGGTATCTAGTAAGTGTGTAGTACCACCACTTACAAGTGTTCAGAATGTTCACATGCTACTATCCTTCACGCATCCCATGATTACAAACCATAGAGAACTATGGAATGTAACAGGCATGTAGTAAGTTTGTAGAATCACCACTTACAAGTGTTCAGAATGCTCACATACCACTATCCTTCACGCAGCCCATGATTACAAACCATAGAGAACAATGGAATATAACAGGCATGTAGTAAGTGTATAGAATCACCACTTACAAGTGTTCAGAATGTTCACATGCCACTATCCTTCACGCAGCCCGTAATTACAAACCATAGAGAACTATGGAATGTAACAGGCATGTAGTAAGTGTCTAGAATCACCACATACAAGTGTTCAGAATGTTCACATGCCACTATGCTTCACGCAGCACGTGATTAAAAACCATAGAGAACTATGGAACGTAACAGGCATGTAGTAAGTGTGTAGAATCACCACTTACAAGTGTTCAGAATGCTCACATTCCACTATCCTTCACGCAGCCTGTGATTACAAACCATAGAGAACTATGGAATGTAACAGGCATGTAGTAAGTGTGTAGAACCACCACTTACAAGTGTTCAGAATGCTCACATGATACTATCCTTCACGCAGCCCGTGATTACAAACCATAGAGAACTATGGAATGTAACAGGCATGTAGTAAGTGTGTAGAACCACCACCCACAAGTGTTCAGAATGTTCACATGCCACTATCCTTCACGCAGTCCAGGATTACAAACCATAGAGAACTATGGAATGTAACAGGCATGTAGTAAGTGTGTAGAACCACCACTTACAAGTGTTCAGAATATTCACATGCCACTATTCTTCACGCAGCCCGTGATTACAAACCATAGAAAACTATGGAATGGAACAGGAATGTAGTAAGTGTGTAGAACCACCACTTACAAGTGTTCAGAATGTTCACATGCCACTATCCTTCACGCAGCCCATGATTACAAACCATAGAGAACTATGGAATGTAACAGGCATGTAGTAAGTGTGTAGAATCACCACTTACAAGTGTTCAGAATGCTCACATACCACTATCCTTCACGCAGCCCATGATTACAAACCATAGAGAACTATGGAATGTAACAGGCATGTAGTAAGTGTGTAGAATCACCACTTACAAGTGTTCAGAATGCTCACATACCACTATCCTTCACGCAGCCCATGATTACAAACCATAGAGAACTATGGAATATAACAGGCATATAGTAAGTGTATAGAATCACCACTTACAAGTGTTCAGAATGTTAACATGCCACTATCCTTCACGCAGCCCGTAATTACAAACCATAGAGAACTATGGAATGTAACAGGCATGTAGTAAGTGTCTAGAATCACCACATACAAGTGTTCAGAATGTTCACATACCACTATCCTTCACGCAGCACGTGATTAAAAACCATAGAGAACTATGAAATGTAACAGGCATGTAGTAAGTGTGTAAAATCACCACTTACAAGTGTCCAGAATGCTAACATACCACTATCCTTCACGCAGTTCATGATTACAAACCATAGAGAACTATGGAATATAACAGGCATGTAGTAAGTGTATAGAATCACCACTTAAAAGTGTTCAGAATGTTCACATGCCACTATCCTTCACGCAACCCGTGATTACAAACCATAGAGAACTATGGAATGTAACAGGCATGTAGTAAGTGTGTAGTACCACCACTTACAATTGTTTAGAATGCTCACAGGCCACTATCCTTCACGCAGTCCAGGATTACAAACCATAGAGAACTATGGAATATAACAGGCATGTAGTAAGTGTATAGAATCACCACTTACAAGTGTTCAGAATGTTCACATACCACTATCCTTCACGCAGCCCATGATTACAAACCAAAGAAAACTATGGAATGTAACAGGCATGTAGTAAGTTTGTAGACTCACCACTTACAAGTGTTCAGAATGCTCACATACCACTATCCTTCACGCAGCCCATGATTACAAACCATAGAGAACTATTGAATATAACAGGCATGTAGTAAGTGTATAGAATCACCACTTAAAAGTGTTCAGATTGTTCACATGCCACTATCCTTCACGCAACCCGTGATTACAAACCATAGAGAACTATGGAATGTAACAAGCATGTAGTAATTGTGTAGAACCACCACTTACAAGTGTTCAGAATGCTCCCATGCCACTATCCTTCACGCAGCCCGTGATTACAAACCATAGAGAACTATGGAATGTAACAGGCATGTAGTAAGTGTGTAGAACCACCACCCACAAGTGTTCAGAATGTTCAAATGCCACTATCCTTCACGCAGTCCAGGATTACAAACCATAGAGAACTATGGAATGTAACAGGCATGTAGTAAGTGTGTAGAACCACCACTTACAAGTGTTCAGAATATTCACATGCCACTATCCTTCACGCAGCCCGTGATTACAAACCATAGAAAACTATGGAATGTAACAGGAATGTAGTAAGTGTGTAGAACCACCACTAACAAGTGTTCAGAATGCTCACATACCACTATCCTTCACGCAGCCCATGATTACAAACCATAGAGAACTATGGAATGTAACAGGCATGTAGTAAGTGTGTAGAACACCACTTACAAGTGTTCAGAATGCTCACATACCACTATCCTTCACGCAGCCCATGATTACAAACCATAGAGAACTATGGAATATAACAGGCATGTAGTAAGTGTGTAGAATCACCACTTACAAGTGTTCAGAATGTTCACATGCCACTATCCTTCACGCAACCCGTGATTACAAACCATAGAGAACTATGGAATGTAACAGGCATGTAGTAAGTGTGTAGTACCACCACTTACAATTGTTCAGAATGCTCACAGGCCACTATCCTTCACGCAGTCCAGGATTACAAACCATAGAGAACTATGGAATATAACAAGCATGTAGTAAGTGTATAGAATCACCACTTACAAGTGTTCAGAATGTTCACATACCACTATCCTTCACGCAGCCCATGATTACAAACCAAAGAAAACTATGGAATGTAACAGGCATGTAGTAAGTTTGTAGACTCACCACTTACAAGTGTTCAGAATGCTCACATACCACTATCCTTCACGCAGCCCATGATTACAAACCATAGAGAACTATTGAATATAACAGGCATGTAGTAAGTGTATAGAATCACCACTTAAAAGTGTTCAGATTGTTCACATGCCACTATCCTTCACGCAACCCGTGATTACAAACCATAGAGAACTATGGAATGTAACAAGCATGTAGTAATTGTGTAGAACCACCACTTACAAGTGTTCAGAATGCTCACATGCCACTATCCTTCACGCAGCCCGTGATTACAAACCATAGAGAACTATGGAATGTAACAGGCATGTAGTAAGTGTGTAGAACCACCACCCACAAGTGTTCAGAATGTTCAAATGCCACTATCCTTCACGCAGTCCAGGATTACAAACCATAGAGAACTATGGAATGTAACAGGCATGTAGTAAGTGTGTAGAACCACCACTTACAAGTGTTCAGAATATTCACATGCCACTATCCTTCACGCAGCCCGTGATTACAAACCATAGAAAACTATGGAATGTAACAGGAATGTAGTAAGTGTGTAGAACCACCACTAACAAGTGTTCAGAATGCTCACATACCACTATCCTTCACGCAGCCCATGATTACAAACCATAGAGAACTATGGAATGTAACAGGCATGTAGTAAGTGTGTAGAACACCACTTACAAGTGTTCAGAATGCTCACATACCACTATCCTTCACGCAGCCCATGATTACAAACCATAGAGAACTATGGAATATAACAGGCATGTAGTAAGTGTGTAGAATCACCACTTACAAGTGTTCAGAATGTTCACATGCCACTATCCTTCACGCAGCCCGTGATTACAAACCATAGAGAACTATGGAATGTAACAGGCATGTAGTAAGTGTCTAGAATCACCACTTACAAGTGTTCAGAATGTTCACATGCCACTATGCTTCACGCAGCACGTGATTAAAAACCATAGAGAAATATGGAACGTAACAGGCATGTAGTAAGTGTGTAGAATCACCACTTACAAGTGTTCAGAATGCTCACATACCACTATCCTTCACGCAGCCTGTGATTACAAACCATAGAGAACTATGGAATGTAACAGGCATGTAGTAAGTGTGTAGAACCACCACTTACAAGTGTTCAGAATGCTCACATGCCACTATCCTTCACGCAGCCCATGATTACAAACCATAGAGAACTATGGAATGTAACAGGCATGTAGTAAGTGCGTAGAATCACCACTTACAAGTGTTCAGAATGTTCACATGCCACTCTCCTTCACGCAGCCCGTGATTACAAACCATAGAGAACTATGGAATGTAACAGGCAAGTAGTAAGTGTGTAGAACCACCACTTACAAGTGTTCAGAATGCTCACATGCCACTATCCTTCACGCAGCCCATGATTACAAACCATAGAAAACTATGGAATGTAACAGGCATGTAGTAAGTGTGTAGAACCACCACTTACAAGTGTTCAGAATGTTCACATTCCACTATCCTTCACGCACCCCATGATTACAAACCATAGAGAACTATGGAATGTAACAGGCATGTAGTAAGTGTGTAGAACCACCACTTACAAGTGTTCAGAATGCTCACATGATACTATCCTTCACGCAGCCCGTGATTACAAACCATAGAGAACTATGGAATGTAACAGGCATGTAGTAAGTGTGTAGAACCACCACTTACAAGTGTTCAGAATGTTCACATGCCACTATCCTTCACGCAGTCCAGGATTACAAACCATAGAGAACTATGGAATGTAACAAGCATGTAGTAAGTGTGTAGAAACACCACTTACAAGTGTTCAGAATATTCACATGCCACTATCCTTCACGCAGCCCGTGATTACAAACCATAGAAAACTATGGAATGTAACAGGCATGTAGTAAGTGTGTAGAACCACCACTTACATGTGTTCAGAATGTTCACATGCCACTATCCTTCACGCAGCCCATGATTACTAACCATAGAGAACTATGGAATGTAACAGGCATGTAGTAAGTGTGTAGAATCACCACTTACAAGTGTTCAGAATGCTCACATACCACTATCCTTCACGCAGCCCATGATTACAAACCATAGAGAACTATGGAATGTAACAGGCATGTAGTAAGTTTGTAGAATCACCACTTACAAGTGTTCAGAATGCTCACATACCACTATCCTTCACGCAGCCCATGATTACAAACCATAGAGAACTATGGAATATAACAGGCATGTAGTAAGTGTATAGAATCACCACTTACAAGTGTTCAGAATGTTCACATGCCACTATCCTTCACGCAGCCCGTGATTACAAACCATAGAGAACTATGGAATGTAACAGGCATGTATTAAGTGTCTAGAATCACCACATACAAGTGTTCATAATGTTCACATGCCACTATCCTTCACGCAGCACGTGATTACAAACCATAGAGAACTATGGAATGTAACAGGCATGTAGTAAGTGTGTAGAATCACCACTTACAAGTGTTCAGAATGTTCACATGCCACTATCCTTCACGCAGCCCATGATTACTAACCATAGAGAACTATGGAATGTAACAGGCATGTAGTAAGTGTGTAGAATCACCACTTACAAGTGTTCAGAATGCTCACATACCACTATCCTTCACGCAGCCCATGATTACAAACCATAGAGTACTATGGAATGTAACAGGCATGTAGTAAGTGTGTAGAATCACCACTTACAAGTGTTCAGAATGCTCACATACCACTATCCTTCACGCAGCCCATGATTACAAACCATAGAGAACTATGGAATATAACAGGCATGTAGTAAGTGTATAGAATCACCACTTACAAGTGTTCAGAATGTTCACATACCACTATCCTTCACGCAGCCCATGATTACAAACCAAAGAAAACTATGGAATGTAACAGGCATGTAGTAAGTTTGTAGACTCACCACTTACAAGTGTTCAGAATGCTCACATACCACTATCCTTCACGCAGCCCATGATTACAAACCATAGAGAACTATTGAATATAACAGGCATGTAGTAAGTGTATAGAATCACCACTTAAAAGTGTTCAGATTGTTCACATGCCACTATCCTTCACGCAACCCGTGATTACAAACCATAGAGAACTATGGAATGTAACAGGCATGTAGTAAGTGTGTAGAACCACCACTTACAAGTGTTCAGAATGCTCACATGCCACTAACCTTCACGCAGCCCGTGATTACAAACCATAGAGAACTATGGAATGTAACAGGCATGTAGTAAGTGTGTAGAACCACCACCCACAAGTGTTCAGAATGTTCAAATGCCACTATCCTTCACGCAGTCCAGGATTACAAACCATAGAGAACTATGGAATGTAACAGGCATGTAGTAAGTGTGTAGAACCACCACTTACAAGTGTTCAGAATATTCACATGCCACTATCCTTCACGCAGCCCGTGATTACAAACCATAGAAAACTATGGAATGTAACAGGCATGTAGTAAGTGTGTAGAACACCACTTACAAGTGTTCAGAATGCTCACATACCACTATCCTTCACGCAGCCCATGATTACAAACCATAGAGAACTATGGAATATAACAGGCATGTAGTAAGTGTGTAGAATCACCACTTACAAGTGTTCAGAATGTTCACATGCCACTATCCTTCACGCAGCCCGTGATTACAAACCATAGAGAACTATGGAATGTAACAGGTATCTAGTAAGTGTGTAGTACCACCACTTACAAGTGTTCAGAATGTTCACATGCTACTATCCTTCACGCAGCCCATGATTACAAACCATAGAGAACTATGGAATGTAACAGGCATGTAGTAAGTTTGTAGAATCACCACTTACAAGTGTTCAGAATGCTCACATACCACTATCCTTCACGCAGCCCATGATTACAAACCATTGAGAACTATGGAATGTAACAGGCATGTAGTAAGTGTGTAGAATCACCACTTACAAGTGTTCAGAATGCTCACATACCACTATCCTTCACGCAGCCCATGATTACAAACCATAGAGAACAATGGAATATAACAGGCATGTAGTAAGTGTATAGAATCACCACTTACAAGTGTTCAGAATGTTCACATGCCACTATCCTTCACGCAGCCCGTAATTACAAACCATAGAGAACTATGGAATGTAACAGGCATGTAGTAAGTGTCTAGAATCACCACATACAAGTGTTCAGAATGTTCACATGCCACTATGCTTCACGCAGCACGTGATTAAAAACCATAGAGAACTATGGAACGTAACAGGCATGTAGTAAGTGTGTAGAATCACCACTTACAAGTGTTCAGAATGCTCACATTCCACTATCCTTCACGCAGCCTGTGATTACAAACCATAGAGAACTATGGAATGTAACAGGCATGTAGTAAGTGTGTAGAACCACCACTTACAAGTGTTCAGAATGCTCACATGATACTATCCTTCACGCAGCCCGTGATTACAAACCATAGAGAACTATGGAATGTAACAGGCATGTAGTAAGTGTGTAGAACCACCACCCACAAGTGTTCAGAATGTTCACATGATACTATCCTTCACGCAGTCCAGGATTACAAACCATAGAGAACTATGGAATGTAACAGGCATGTAGTAAGTGTGTAGAACCACCACTTACAAGTGTTCAGAATATTCACATGCCACTATCCTTCACGCAGCCCGTGATTACAAACCATAGAAAACTATGGAATGGAACAGGAATGTAGTAAGTGTGTAGAACCACCACTTACAAGTGTTCAGAATGTTCACATGCCACTATCCTTCACGCAGCCCATGATTACAAACCATAGAGAACTATGGAATGTAACGAGCATGTAGTAAGTGTGTAGAATCACCACTTACAAGTGTTCAGAATGCTCACATGCCACTATCCTTCACGCAGCCCGTAATTACAAACCATAGAGAACTATGGAATGTAACAGGCATGTAGTAAGTGTCTAGAATCACCACATACAAGTGTTCAGAATGTTCACATACCACTATCCTTCACGCAGCACGTGATTAAAAACCATAGAGAACTATGAAATGTAACAGGCATGCAGTAAGTGTGTAAAATCACCACTTACAAGTGTTCAGAATGCTAACATACCACTATCCTTCACGCAGTTCATGATTACAAACCATAGAGAACTATGGAATATAACAGGCATGTAGTAAGTGTATAGAATCACCACTTAAAAGTGTTCAGAATGTTCACATGCCACTATCCTTCACGCAACCCGTGATTACAAACCATAGAGAACTATGGAATGTAACAGGCATTTAGTAAGTGTGTAGTACCACCACTTACAATTGTTCAGAATGCTCACAGGCCACTATCCTTCACGCAGTCCAGGATTACAAACCATAGAGAACTATGGAATATAACAGGCATGTAGTAAATGTATAGAATCACCACTTACAAGTGTTCAGAATGTTCACATACCACTATCCTTCACGCAGCCCATGATTACAAACCAAAGAAAACTATGGAATGTAACAGGCATGTAGTAAGTTTGTAGACTCACCACTTACAAGTGTTCAGAATGCTCACATACCACTATCCTTCACGCAGCCCATGATTACAAACCATAGAGAACTATTGAATATAACAGGCATGTAGTAAGTGTATAGAATCACCACTTAAAAGTGTTCAGATTGTTCACATGCCACTATCCTTCACGCAACCCGTGATTACAAACCATAGAGAACTATGGAATGTAACAAGCATGTAGTAATTGTGTAGAACCACCACTTACAAGTGTTCAGAATGCTCCCATGCCACTATCCTTCACGCAGCCCGTGATTACAAACCATAGAGAACTATGGAATGTAACAGGCATGTAGTAAGTGTGTAGAACCACCACCCACAAGTGTTCAGAATGTTCAAATGCCACTATCCTTCACGCAGTCCAGGATTACAAACCATAGAGAACTATGGAATGTAACAGGCATGTAGTAAGTGTGTAGAACCACCACTTACAAGTGTTCAGAATATTCACATGCCACTATCCTTCACGCAGCCCGTGATTACAAACCATAGAAAACTATGGAATGTAACAGGAATGTAGTAAGTGTGTAGAACCACCACTAACAAGTGTTCAGAATGCTCACATACCACTATCCTTCACGCAGCCCATGATTACAAACCATAGAGAACTATGGAATGTAACAGGCATGTAGTAAGTGTGTAGAACACCACTTACAAGTGTTCAGAATGCTCACATACCACTATCCTTCACGCAGCCCATGATTACAAACCATAGAGAACTATGGAATATAACAGGCATGTAGTAAGTGTGTAGAATCACCACTTACAAGTGTTCAGAATGTTCACATGCCACTATCCTTCAGGCAGCCCGTGATTACAAACCATAGAGAACTATGGAATGTAACAGGTATCTAGTAAGTGTGTAGTACCACCACTTACAAGTGTTCAGAATGTTCACATGCTACTATCCTTCACGCAGCCCATGATTACAAACCATAGAGAACTATGGAATGTAACAGGCATGTAGTAAGTGTGTAGAATCACCACTTACAAGTGTTCAGAATGCTCACATACCACTATCCTTCACGCAGCACGTGATTAAAAACCATAGAGAACTATGAAATGTAACAGGCATGTAGTAAGTGTGTAAAATCACCACTTACAAGTGTTCAGAATGCTAACATACCACTATCCTTCACGCAGTTCATGATTACAAACCATAGAGAACTATGGAATATAACAGGCATGTAGTAAGTGTATAGAATCACCACTTAAAAGTGTTCAGAATGTTCACATGCCACTATCCTTCACGCAGCCCATGATTACAAACCATAGAGAACTATGGAATGTAACGAGCATGTAGTAAGTGTGTAGAATCACCACTTACAAGTGTTCAGAATGCTCACATGCCACTATCCTTCACGCAGCCCGTAATTACAAACCATAGAGAACTATGGAATGTAACAGGCATGTAGTAAGTGTCTAGAATCACCACATACAAGTGTTCAGAATGTTCACATACCACTATCCTTCACGCAGCACGTGATTAAAAACCATAGAGAACTATGAAATGTAACAGGCATGCAGTAAGTGTGTAAAATCACCACTTACAAGTGTTCAGAATGCTAACATACCACTATCCTTCACGCAGTTCATGATTACAAACCATAGAGAACTATGGAATATAACAGGCATGTAGTAAGTGTATAGAATCACCACTTAAAAGTGTTCAGAATGTTCACATGCCACTATCCTTCACGCAACCCGTGATTACAAACCATAGAGAACTATGGAATGTAACAGGCATTTAGTAAGTGTGTAGTACCACCACTTACAATTGTTCAGAATGCTCACAGGCCACTATCCTTCACGCAGTCCAGGATTACAAACCATAGAGAACTATGGAATATAACAGGCATGTAGTAAATGTATAGAATCACCACTTACAAGTGTTCAGAATGTTCACATACCACTATCCTTCACGCAGCCCATGATTACAAACCAAAGAAAACTATGGAATGTAACAGGCATGTAGTAAGTTTGTAGACTCACCACTTACAAGTGTTCAGAATGCTCACATACCACTATCCTTCACGCAGCCCATGATTACAAACCATAGAGAACTATTGAATATAACAGGCATGTAGTAAGTGTATAGAATCACCACTTAAAAGTGTTCAGATTGTTCACATGCCACTATCCTTCACGCAACCCGTGATTACAAACCATAGAGAACTATGGAATGTAACAAGCATGTAGTAATTGTGTAGAACCACCACTTACAAGTGTTCAGAATGCTCCCATGCCACTATCCTTCACGCAGCCCGTGATTACAAACCATAGAGAACTATGGAATGTAACAGGCATGTAGTAAGTGTGTAGAACCACCACCCACAAGTGTTCAGAATGTTCAAATGCCACTATCCTTCACGCAGTCCAGGATTACAAACCATAGAGAACTATGGAATGTAACAGGCATGTAGTAAGTGTGTAGAACCACCACTTACAAGTGTTCAGAATATTCACATGCCACTATCCTTCACGCAGCCCGTGATTACAAACCATAGAAAACTATGGAATGTAACAGGAATGTAGTAAGTGTGTAGAACCACCACTAACAAGTGTTCAGAATGCTCACATACCACTATCCTTCACGCAGCCCATGATTACAAACCATAGAGAACTATGGAATGTAACAGGCATGTAGTAAGTGTGTAGAACACCACTTACAAGTGTTCAGAATGCTCACATACCACTATCCTTCACGCAGCCCATGATTACAAACCATAGAGAACTATGGAATATAACAGGCATGTAGTAAGTGTGTAGAATCACCACTTACAAGTGTTCAGAATGTTCACATGCCACTATCCTTCAGGCAGCCCGTGATTACAAACCATAGAGAACTATGGAATGTAACAGGTATCTAGTAAGTGTGTAGTACCACCACTTACAAGTGTTCAGAATGTTCACATGCTACTATCCTTCACGCAGCCCATGATTACAAACCATAGAGAACTATGGAATGTAACAGGCATGTAGTAAGTGTGTAGAATCACCACTTACAAGTGTTCAGAATGCTCACATACCACTATCCTTCACGCAGCACGTGATTAAAAACCATAGAGAACTATGAAATGTAACAGGCATGTAGTAAGTGTGTAAAATCACCACTTACAAGTGTTCAGAATGCTAACATACCACTATCCTTCACGCAGTTCATGATTACAAACCATAGAGAACTATGGAATATAACAGGCATGTAGTAAGTGTATAGAATCACCACTTAAAAGTGTTCAGAATGTTCACATGCCACTATCCTTCACGCAACCCGTGATTACAAACCATAGAGAACTATGGAATGTAACAGGCATGTAGTAAGTGTGTAGTACCACCACTTACAATTGTTCAGAATGCTCACAGGCCACTATCCTTCACGCAGTCCAGGATTACAAACCATAGAGAACTATGGAATATAAGAGGCATGTAGTAAGTGTATAGAATCACCACTTACAAGTGTTCAGAATGTTCACATACCACTATCCTTCACGCAGCCCATGATTACAAACCAAAGAAAACTATGGAATGTAACAGGCATGTAGTAAGTTTGTAGACTCACCACTTACAAGTGTTCAGAATGCTCACATACCACTATCCTTCACGCAGCCCATGATTACAAACCATAGAGAACTATTGAATATAACAGGCATGTAGTAAGTGTATAGAATCACCACTTAAAAGTGTTCAGATTGTTCACATGCCACTATCCTTCACGCAACCCGTGATTACAAACCATAGAGAACTATGGAATGTAACAAGCATGTAGTAATTGTGTAGAACCACCACTTACAAGTGTTCAGAATGCTCACATGCCACTATCCTTCACGCAGCCCATGATTACAAACCATAGAGAACTATGGAATATAACAGGCATGTATTAAGTGTGTAGAATCACCACTTACAAGTGTTCAGAATGTTCACATGCCACTCTCCTTCACGCAGCCCGTGATTACAAACCATAGAGAACTATGGAATGTAACAGGCAAGTAGTAAGTGTGTAGAACCACCACTTACAAGTGTTCAGAATGCTCACATGCCACTATCCTTCACGCAGCCCATGATTACAAACCATAGAAAACTATGGAATGTAACAGGCATGTAGTAAGTGTGTAGAACCACCACTTACAAGTGTTCAGAATGTTCACATTCCACTATCCTTCACGCAGCCCATGATTACAAACCATAGAGAAGTATGGAATGTAACAGGCATGTAGTAAGTGTGTAGAACCACCACTTACAAGTGTTCAGAATGCTCACATGATACTATCCTTCACGCAGCCCGTGATTACATACCATAGAGAACTATGGAATGTAACAGGCATGTAGTAAGTGTGTAGAACCACCACTTACAAGTGTTCAGAATGTTCACATGCCACTATCCTTCACGCAGTCCAGGATTACAAACCATAGAGAACTATGGAATGTAACAAGCATGTAGTAAGTGTGTAGAAACACCACTTACAAGTGTTCAGAATATTCACATGCCACTATCCTTCACGCAGCCCGTGATTACAAACCATAGAAAACTATGGAATGTAACAGGCATGTAGTAAGTGTGTAGAACCACCACTTACAAGTGTTCAGAATGCTCACATACCACTATCCTTCACGCAGCCCGTGATTACAAACCATAGAGAACTATGGAATGTAACAGGTATGTAGTAAGTGTGTAGTACCACCACTTACAAGTGTTCAGAATGCTCACATGCCACTATCCTTCACGCAGTCTATGATTACAAACCATAGAGAACTATGGAATGCAACAGGTATGTAGTAAGTGTGTAGTACCACCACTTACAAGTGTTCAGAATGCTCACATACCACTATCCTTCACGCAGCCCGTGATTACAAACCATAGAGAACTATGGAATGTAACAGGCATGTAGTAAGTGTGTAGAACCACCACTTACAAGTGTTCAGAATGTTCATATGCCACTATCCTTCACGCAGCCCGTGATTACAAACCATAGAAAACTATGGAATGTAACAGGCATGTAGTAAGTGTGTAGAATCACCACTTACAAGTGTTCAGAATGCTCACATACCACTATCCTTCACGCAGCCCATGATTACAAACCATAGAGAACTATGGAATATAACAGGCATGTAGTAAGTTTATAGAATCACCACTTAAAAGTGTTCAGAATGTTCACATGCCTCTATCCTTCACGCAGCCCGTGATTACAAACCATAGAGAACTATGGAATGTAACAGGTATGTAGTAAGTGTGTAGTACCACCACTTACAAGTGTTCAGAATGCTCACATACCACTATCCTTCACGCAGCCCGTGATTACGTCTTTTGAATTCATTATCAGAGATTCAAAATTAGAGGCGGGGCGAAGGAGTCTGGAATGCTGGCAGTTCCGTACGCTATGAGTATGTCTGCCTACGGTCTGGGGTCTGGAATCCGGTGAACAGGGGTTAGTCATCTCCAGGGTTCACACGCTGGAGAAAATATTACCGGCCAAAAAACTCAGTCTACCTGTTCTATAATATGGGTTTCGGAGAAATGGTATAAATTATCTGGAAGCACAGCGTATAATGCTGATTTTATTACGGTTCTTGTTTTGAACTATATTCCCAGTTCGTTTACTGAATGGTGTATAAATATCCTTTTTGAGGCCACTTTATGGTTTTTTTAATCAACCTTTATATGTCCACAATAAGTTACATTAAGTTATAACGATTTCACCATTAAGTGAGTTTTCTTTTTCAGAATAGAGAAGGTAAAGAAATAAGAAGGTAAAAAAAGAAAGTAATTCACGTTTTATAAACTTTATACGAATGTATGCTTTTGTTTAACATTCATTTGAGATATTACTGTAAAATAATCGTTAGTTATCAGTTATTAATAGAAGAATTCGAGCGGACTATAAAGAAATACATTGGCTGTTAGCATACTTGTTTTAAAGCCCAGTTTCATAAGCTTAGGCTAGGTTAGGTTAGGTTATGTTTTAAGTTCAATCCCAATAATAATGGGAAAACCTTTCGTTTCTAATAATCAAATAAAAAAAAAAACACTGGTTATTAGTTTATTTTTAAATGAAACATATTTAATAATTCCACAATTTTTAATGATAGCATTTTCGCCAACTGGTGGCGCAGTGTTGTTACGCGGCTACTTGGGGACAAAGTGTTTGGGAGATTGTAGGCAATAGGTTGGATGTTCGATCCTCTTAATACCGACATGGCGTCCGCTCAATGGTTGCTATTGGCGTGGACACTACTAGAGAAGTCTGGGGTGTCCATGTTGGGTGGTAATCATTGTGCGGATGTTGTGTGGGGGAGATAACTGAGTATCAGGCTTGTCAATTAGCTGAAAATCAGACCAGCACTACTTGGTTCGGATTCCACGTAAAAGCTGTAAGTTCCTTAGTTGCCCTGGCTGTTGGGCTATTAATAAATTGCCCTTTCTGAGGAACAGTTGAACTCAGTTAGTAACCAGACTACACTCATCCACACTCATCCTACACTCATATAACCATTCATATTCGCCTTAAAATACCAACAACGTTGTGTCGGCGTCTCATATGTAAGAATGTAAGTTACGGCATCTTCAGATTATAATAAACAAAATAATTGTTTTTAAGTTTTAACAACTTATCCATCTATGTTATTTAATATTTAAAAACTATGTTTTTAACACATGTTTTATATATTTGTACAATTTGATTATTATAATCTGAAGATGCCATAACTGGTGAAAATGCATTCAGTAAAACATTACAAATGGTGGAATTATTTAATATGTTTCACTTAAATCCATCCAAATTCTACCAAGGACCGAATAAAGGAAATGCTCATTTGTTTTTAGACTATTTTTTAAATAATTCTTTAAAAGAATGAGTCGATCTTCGTTAAAATAGTGCGTTCATTCATACAGACATCCAACAATTCTAAATATATATAATTAAAATCTTGAATCAGTTAGTTTAGGTTAAGTTAGTTCGGGTTAGGTTAGGTTAGGTTGGGTTGGGTTGGATTGGGTTGGGTTAGTTTAGGTTAGGGGAGAACACACTATTTAGTTATATAAACTATATAAATTAGTTAATTAGTTAACTAATTTCTTACACTTATTTATTACGTACAATAATATGTCACATTGTTATACGACATTTCATGATTATCAAGATTAATAAATAACTATACAAATAAATGTATACAGATAAATAAATACCATAACTCGATTAAATAAATTAAAATATTATAAATAATAATTTACTCTCCAGTGAGTTAGTGATTTTAAAAACAACAATAGCGAAAGATTGTTCTTAGCACTAAATACGAGTTTTTTGATTTTAGTTTAGTAAAAATATCCAATCGATTTATCATTTCCTACATAAATGATATGATATTTCAGTTTTAGACTTCTTACGTCACTAGATTTTTGTCTGTAAGTGGTGGATTGCCTTGATAACCAAGTGTAGAAAGGATAATTTAAATATGAGTAAGATTTATTTTTAATTGCTTAAGGGTTATCCTGTTTTGTTAAAAGCAATGTTTCCCCGAAAAATATTTACCCAAATTAACCAATAATCATGCAATTATAATAATAACAGTACTACTGGCCAGTGGCCAGTCCTTAGTTCTGGGCATATGGTTCGAGCATGCGCATCAATGGATTTCCTTCTCCGACGACAGTTGTATACATTCACGTTAATAAATAAACTTCTCGGACACGGTGCCGAGAAAATACTTGAACGTGATTGGTTTATTTAGTTACCAGTATTTAATAGAATAATCAAACCAGCTGATTTCGCCCATGTGACGTTACAGTCTACTGCGCAGCCTCTTCGTGATACCTACCGTATAATCTAATTACCGTATTTTCGGATAGAACAAAATCAGCTGTTTTTTTGTTTTCTCTTAAAAATATGTTTCCATAATTTAATATTTTTCACACTTTTATCGTAGTACGTAACCAAGTAAGTTATTGTAAAAACACAATATTATAGAAGAAGCTTTATTATTTTAATTATTATTGTTATTACTACCTCAATCTTTATTCCAGTTTTTTATCTTTAATTTCAATAAAACAAGCACCATCGAGCAAACTATATAAACATAGCAACCAACATAAGAAAGATTTTGAATATACTGTACACAATAGACGTAGGAGAAGTATGGTGGGGGATATTCACTATCTGGCTTGCACTACCTCTCCTACACGCCTAGAACCATGGCCCGGTCTTGTATTGTGTTTTATGTAAATAGACTCTTCTTTACAAGTCAAGTGTTATAGACATAAACTTTAACTGATGGAAAACTTACGTTATACCTTAGTTTATTGAAAAATATGTCATGCAACTTCCTCAATGTAAGATAAATATAAAGATTATGTTCACGAGTTTGGAATGCTATTTTCATGCATAATGCTGTTAGTGAAAAAAATTGAAATAAATAAATAAACCGTATTAATTATCAATAGTTGAGAGGATATCTAAAACAAGTAAATCAAATACCCGACTCTCGTTCAAACACAAATTTATTCATGCTCATAAAGATGAGGTATATGGACGGTAGGATTTATCATGGACGAGCACCTAAGTCAAACCCCTCGTTTACTTGTTCCTATGCATTTGGTCCGTATGTATATAAATGACGACCTCAATCTCAGCACAGTCACTCCTTTCTCTCGCCTCAGGTGAAGCATTATCTTTTCACATGCACCTTAGTTGTAAACACGTCCATTGTCAACTTCTCTACACTTGGTCCGTTTAGACATGATGTCCTCAATCTCAGCCCAGTCACTCCTTTCTCCTGCCTCAGGTGAAGTGTTATCATACACTTGCACCTTACATTAATGTCAATCGTCAACTTCGTCCTGAACACTTGGTTCGTTTAGACATGATGTCCTCGATCTTAGCCCAGTGACTCCTTTCTCCTGACTCAGGTGAATTGTTATCATGCACTTGCACCTTAGTTTGTTATCAATCGTCAACTTGGTCCTGAACACTTGGTTAGTTTAGACATGATGTCCTCGATCTCAGCCCAGTGACTCCTTTCTCCTCCTCCCAGTGACTCCTTTCTCAGGTGAATTGTTATCATGCACTTGCACCTTAGTTTGTTATCAATCGTCAATTTTGTCCTGAAAACTTGGTCCGTTTAGACATGATGTCCTCGATCTCAGCCCAGTCACTCCTTTCTCCTGCCTCAGATGAAATTGTATCATGCAATTGCACCTTACATTAATGTCAATCGTTAACTTGGTCCTGAACACTTGGTCCGTTTAGACATGATGTCCTCGATCTCAGCCCAGTGACTCCTTTCTCCTGTTTCAGGTGAATTGTTATCATGCACTGGCACCTTAGTTTGTTATCAATCGTCAACTTGGTCCTGAACACTTGGTTCGTTTAGACATGATGTCCTCGATCTCAGCCCAGTGACTCCTTTCTCCTCCTCCCAGTGACTCTTTTCTCAGGTGAATTGTTATCATGCACTTGCACCTTCGTTTGTTATCAATCGTCAATTTTTTCCTGAAAACTTGGTCCGTTTAGACATGATGTCCTCGATCTCAGCCCAGTCACTCCTTTCTCCTGCCTCAGGTGAAATTGTATCATGCACTTGCACCTTACATTAATGTCAATCATCAACTTGGTCCTGAACACCTGGTCCGTTTAGACATAATGTCGTCAATCTCAGCCTAGTCGCTCCTTTCTCCTGCCTCAGGTGAAGTGTTATCATCTTAGCCCAATCACTCCTTCCTCCTGCCTCAGGTGAAGTGTTATCATGCACTTACATCTTACATTCATGTCAATCGTCAACTTGGTCCTGAACACTTGGTTCGTTTAGACATGATGTCCTCGATTTCAGCCCAGTGACTCCTTTCTCCTGCCACAGGTGAATTGTTATCATACACTTGCACCATACATTAATGTCAATCGTCAACTTGAACACTTGGTCCATGTAGACATGATGTCCTCAATCTCAGCCCAGTGACTCCTTTCTCCTCAGTCAGATAATGTATTATCATGCACTTGCACCTTACTTTCATGCCAATCGTCAACTTGATCCTGAACACTTGGTTCATTTAGACATGATGTCCTCGATCTTAGCCCAGTCACTCCTTTCTCCTGCCTCAGGTGAAGTGTTATCATACACTTGCACCTTACATTCATGTCAATCGTCAACTTGGTCCTGAACACTTGGTCCGTTTAGACATGATGTCCTCGATCTTAGCCCAGTCACTCCTTCTTCCTGCCTCAGGTGATGTGTTATCATACACGCACCTTACATTAATGTCAATCGTCAACTTGGTCCTGAACACTTGGTCCATTTAGACATGATGTCCTCAATCTCAGCCCAGTGACTCCTTTCTCCTCAGTCAGATAATGTATTATCATGCACTTGCACCTTACTTTCATGCCAATCGTCAACTTGATCCTGAACACTTGGTCCGTTTAGACATGATGTCCTCAATTTCAGCAGAGTGACTCCTTTCTCCTGCCACAGGTGATGTGTTATCATACACGCACTTTACATTAATGTCAATCGTCAACTTGGTCCTGAACACTTGGTCCATTTAGACAAGATATCCTCAATCTCAGCCCAGTGACTCCTTTCTCCTCATTCAGATAATGTATTATCATGCACTTGCACCTTACTTTCATGTCAATCTTCAACTTGATCCTCAATACTTGGTCCGTTTAGACAAGATGTCCTTGATGTTAGCCCAGTCTGTCCTTTCTCCTGTCTCAGTTGAAGTGTTCTCATGCACTTGCGCCTTAGTTTCATGTCCATCGTCAACTTGGTACTCTGAATTTGGTTCGTTTAGGCATGATGTTCTCGATATCAGCCCAGATATCGACTCCTTTATCCTTAGTCAGGTAATGTATTATCATGGACTTGTACCTTGGTTACATGTCCATCTTCAACTTGGTTCTATGCACTTGGTGCGTATAAACATTATGTTCTCGATATCAGCCCAGTGACTCCTTTCTCTTCAGTCAGGTGAAGGATTACCATGCACTTGCTCCTTAGTTTCATGTCAATCGTCAACTTGGTTCGTTTAGACAAGATGTCCTCGATCTCAGCCCAATCTCCCCTTTCTCCTGCCTCAGGTGAAGTGTCTCCTTTACTGAGACAAACGACCTCCGCCTACAGTCTTTAAATACTTCATTGTTGTCCTCAGTGGAAAGTTCTTTAACTTTGAATATCCACTTAAAGTTTCATGATTGAACATAATGATCGCCCCACAGCAAAATTATAGTGTGAATACTGAAGCTGTTGAAGTCTACTCGCAGTTTCACATTTTCTCTATGTCATGTCTTTTATCACTTTCGTCCTCTTGCAAATCTTTATCCTTGCCTTTATTAGTTCACAGTAAGCTGAAAATCCCGGTTTATGATATAGCCATGTTTTATTGGCATACGATTTAGTTGATAAATGTTTAAATTTAATCTTATGAACATCTTAAGTAGGGCATTAAAATAGAAGATTTAATTGGATTTGATAGAACTACAATTAATGCAATGCTAAATATTTATTCTGTTGATATGAATGACATATATTAAAAGTAACAAATCATTTGATTTGAAATTTTGTGGAGTGCAGATTTTGTATCAAGTAGACGCTCTCAGATATGATATACAAAATTAAATTCCTAAAGGGTAGACACAACGCATATAAGAACATTTTGCTACTATAAGAATGACATTGACAGTAACAAAAATAACTGACATAAAAAAAAAAAAAAAACAATACTAACCTGCTGAGGTAACACGGGCGTAGCGAGTGAAGAAGCATGCTAGGTTGCTTCTTAGTCTTTCATAAATTATAACGGAAATGTTACCTTGACCTATTTGAGAGAACGTTGCAACTAAATGTTATTCTGTTTCAGTGTATGGCCTAGTATAGATCAAGTTTCGATGTCACGCACATTTCCTAGAACATATGAGCTGATCCAGCCACAATCGTGTTTGGGAATATCTCACGATCTACTAGCATACGTCAGCAGTCTAGATCTTTATTTACAAAATCCAAAATGCTGTTGAGTCTTTCTCTTCGCGACCCGACAGTATGGCAATAATAG
The DNA here is from genome assembly GCA_035578905.1 of Stictocephala bisonia. Taxonomy (NCBI): domain Eukaryota; kingdom Metazoa; phylum Arthropoda; class Insecta; order Hemiptera; family Membracidae; genus Stictocephala; species Stictocephala bisonia. The sequence goes on along the minus strand of JAQJVL010000545.1, from coordinate 155,826 downwards.
GTCAACAAACATTGGCTTTATTACTCCAAAAATATAAGGGCAGGTTATAAACGTCTATAAAGGTAAATAAAAGTAATAATAAACAAAGTAGCAATATATCTAGCATGAATTCGGTTATCCCCATGATCAGTTTGAATAGCTTCCCGTGACCAATACGGGTAGCCACCATGATCAGTTTGAGTGGTGTCGTGGGGTTTGCGCCTCGTGGGGTTTGCGACCTCCTCAAGATGTTACCGTGGGGTTTGCGCCCAAGATAATTAGGTTAGGTTAGGTTAGGTTAGGTTAAGTTAGATTAGGTTAGGTTAGGTTAGGTTAGGTTAGGTTAAGTTAGGTTAGGTAGGTTAGGTTAGGTTACGTTAGGTTACGTTAGGTTAGGTTAGGATAAGGACATACGGTAATCTATAAGTTGAAAACATGGAAGAGGCGTCATTGAGGACAGTGAAATCAGTTGGTTGTAGGTGTATAACAAACGAGGAAAATGTGTCTAATTATCTTGGGCGTAAACCCCACGGTAACATCTTGGAGGTCGCAATCACCAAGTGGCGCAAACACTACGAGCGCAAACCCCATGTAGCCGTTTGAGTAGCTTCCCGTGACCAATACGGTGATCCGAGAAAGTATAGTGATCGTAAAAAAAATATTTCCTACAAGTTGGTCTAAAAATCCATTTTAGGATCCCCTGAACCTAAAAAAGTGTTTTTTCTTTTTTTTTCGGAAAACAGTTTTGGTGTCTGTTCGTATGTGTCTCTGTCTGTGTAGTGCAGTTCGCTGAAGACCAAACAGATAGAAAATTTTTTATGAAATTTGGTATGTATGTGAATTTAGTCAACATCTCCAGACCATTTTTTCACTTTGTGAAATTTTATTCAATTTTTATAGGCAAAAAACATACAAAAATGGAATTTTATCAAAAACCACTCAAACAATTTTGATTAAATTTTCAGGAAAGATGTGAATTACAATTTTATATATTTTAGTAAAAACTTCATGTATATAACATAACTAGCTTTTGAGTTATGAAAAAAAAACATATTTGTGAATCAAACTGGTAATTTTGAAAGTTTTCATTTTTTATTGTTTAATATGTGGAATTTTTTTGTCAATTCTTTGGAGTCATTCGTTTATACTGTGATCGTATTTTATTGTAACTTCTTAATCAGTAATTCACTGCATCGATAAGTTTATGATAATTTATTTTCTCCCTTTACAACTACGGAAAATGTGCTGATGCTTCAACTCAACATGCTTTTATACTCGAATGATGTATTATTATTTATTAAACTGACATGTAAAACAGAAACATTACAAAAATATAATATCTATGTTGAATAGAAACCTAAAATGGTTTTACTGAATTTAGTACAGGAATATAAGAAAATTATTTTACAAACAAGTAATACAATTTTATTTAAGCGAGTTATTAGTAGGGCTGCCATACATTTTCACAGTAAAATACGGACACCAGATATACTTGGGGGTTTGGCGGGAGGGGAGAGTTATTATGAAACATATTTTTATGAAATTTATTATATGCGATTCAGGTTGTTATTTGGAGAAACTAATTATCGACTTAAGGATATGCTCGTAATATTAATATTACAACTATATTATAAATTAAGATTACAGAATAATGCAGTTAATTAATACTGTATATTAATAGGCAGTTATTTTTTTCTTTTAAAAAGTGTTTCATTACGTTTAAGTTAACTCGGCAGAATTCAATAAATTGTCATAATAATTGTTCAGGCATCTCTTGTGCTAGTTGTACTAATATACTAGCTGAAGGCTAATTTTCTGAATATATCATTTTTTAAAGTGATATATAACATATTTTTGTTAACTTTGATGCTCATAACAGCTTTGCCATTCTCCACTGACAGTCTAATTCGATCGGGAGTCCAGACATTTTCCATTAGGACTATAATAAAACTCGTTCAACTAGTGCCGAAGGACTGAGTAGTGAAAGAGCAAGCTCCAACACTCTTTCAAAATGTTTACACTTATTTTTGGCCAATTTCAAGAGTTAAAAATTTTATTTTTTTAAGGGGAGGGAGGAGTATGGTATTATAATAATAAAAAACATAGTATGTAAGACATTACAAAACCTCTCTCGAGTGTCGATTGACGATTGCTCGAAATAATACAAAGTCGCTTAAAATCTTGAAACTTGCATATACGTACTGCTTTCAAGTTGAGCAGATCAAATTTCTCACCAAATATTAGTTGGGCCATAGCGTGGAAAAATTTTGATAAGATCTTTTTTAACGACACGGGGATCTTTTTTTAACTGTAGATGGGGATGAACCTCCCTCGTTGAGAGTGGGCACTCTTGAATCCGAACTGACTCGGGCAGATTTAGCTACTAGAAATATAAATGGGGATTGACACTAGTTTAGTTATGTGATTGCGGGGTGTCTACCTAATAATGGATCACATAGTTACTGAGTGCCCCTTGTGATATTTTATGGAGGGATTGGCCAGTATAAACAGAATCAGTGTAGGAGGTCTTAAAGGGCTCGAGGGATTGGACTTAGGTTTGTGACAGTAGACCACTTTATTACTTCTATTAATAAATGCCTTAAATCTTGGGTCTTTTCCATATATATATATAGTCTTATGGGTAATTATGCCACTTAAAAAAAAAGAAATAGGGTATAAATTATAACAAGACACTCAGCAGTTCCGCTATGTCTATTCCTCGTGCAAACTACTTTGTGTGTTATTCAAGAATACATCGGAGTCCTTAAAAATGTTCTAGATATAAACATTACACTTAATCAGATTACAAATTACAACTTTTTCTCTAAAATTATACGAAATCTGTCTCCATTCATCTCGTGTGCACTCGTATGCTGAAGTTAAAATTGGACTATCATACGGATTCAATATTTTTTCAAAATAAATGGTTCAAAAGAATTGCCACAACATTTCCCCCATATTAAACAATAAAAGATCAAAACTTTGAAAATTACCAGCTTGATTCCCAAATATATTTTTTGTCATAACTAAAAAAAATAGTCAAGTTAGAGACATGCGGGTTTTACCAAAATGTAATCAAAATCGTTTGAGACGTTTTTGAGTAATTTCCATTTTTGTATGTTTTTGCCCATACAAATAAAAAACTTAAATTTGAAAATAGTTTGGAGATGTTGGCTAAATACACATACATAGGCCTACCAAGTTTCATAACAAATTGATTCTTTCAATTCTGCTCTCTGCAAATGTGCAGTTCTGCTCTCCAGCGAACTGCACATACACACAGATAGACACACATACTACGACTTATTTTTATTTTTTTAAGCAATTTTTTGGGTTCAGGGGACCCTGAAATGGAGTTTTAGACCAATTTGTAAACAAATTATTTTTACGATCACAATACTTTCTTTATGGTAACGCATGTTTGAGAGAGTAAAATTAGTGATTTTTATTAGAATTACCGTCAAATTACAGGTACACACCCTCCAACAGACTACCACAGACAAGGACCTCCGGAGAGATAGTCCTTAGTGGTCTGTAACAGCTTACTAGGGATAAGTCCCAAACACTAAACATCCCGCAGCCAGTCCACAGGTTTATGTCCCGGATCCTCTCTAATCTTGGAATAGTGTCAAGACACGACTTAGTTGAGCTGAGAATCGGCTTTACTTGTCTTCTACTGAAGCATCATTATTTCTTATCTGCGGCTTTTTTCAACTGATCATTTTTCTTGGTATTTTAACTCTTAACTACCATAGTGTATTTTGGTAGCACTCATACAATGGTGGGGTTTTTAAAGACCCCAAACTTCAAATTATGGAAAAAATAATAAATTAACGATTTTTCTCTATAAAATATTTATTATAATGTAGATTATACATCAAAGATTATGTTGAGAGTATAAAATATAATTTTTCACTTTATAATGATTTTATAAAAATTAATTTTTATCTTCACTGCATATTTTGTACTTTTCAGAACATAACGTTTTGATTATTTTATGAAAAATTTAAAACTTCTTCTTAATATTTTGTTTTGACGAAATCCGGATTTTAAAGAATGCATCTTTCAGCAAAATATAAAGAAAAAAGACAATTGGTAAATTAGGTAATGGATGCATGCAGGCAACTCTTCAAAAAAAGAAAGAAAAAACACGATAAAACGCCAACACTAATGTCATGGTGGGGTCTATTTGGAACCCAAGGCTAAATAACTCCTAAACTAAAATAAAAACTTTGACATTAATTTATCATTGCAAACATCCAACAGGGTATATTCTTACATTCTTACATATGAGACGCCGACACAACGTTGTTGGTATTTTAAGGCGAATATGAATGGTTATATGAGTGTACGATGAATGTGGATGAGTGTAGTATGGTTACTGTCTGAATTCAACTGTTCCTCAGAAAGGGCAATTTATTAATAGCCCAACAGCCAGGGCAACTAAGGGACCTACAGCTTTACGTGGAATCCGACCCACGTAGTGCTGGTCTGATTTTCAGCTGATTGACAAGCCTGATACTCAGTTATCTCCCCCACACAACATCCGCACAATGATTACCACCCAACATGGACACCCCAGACTTCTCTAGTAGTGTCCACGCCGATAGCAACCATCAAGCGGATGCCATGTCGGTATTCAGAGGACCGAGCATCCAACCTATCGCCTACAATCTCCCAAACACTTTTGTCCCCATGTAGCTGGGTTACAATAGCTAAAACTAAGTTAATTAAGTGGTGAGATATGAAATTAAAAACTGTTGGTGTCTGAAACATACCCCACCATAGTAGTTAAGGGTTAAAAATACCAAACGTTTTATTAGTTTCCTAGTTCAAAGAACAATCAAACATGGTCTAACTGGTAAAAAATTATAAATAACAAATCTATTATGAAACAAAAGTTTATTAAATGACGATTATCATGAAATTATCAATACGAAAGACTAACGATATTAGAGAAGATTTGGGATTTACGTCATCAATTAAGACCAGCGAAGAAAGTGTGGATGACAAAATAAATGGCAACTACGAATGGAATATTTAACTCCTGTTTCATTAGACATTAAAAGGTTTTAGCTAAGGTAAATCGTTTGAACGTATAACTTTTTGTAACGAGACACAACTTTCTGAAAAGTAAATCTTAGTTTCAAAATGTGCAGTATAGTTGTTCAAGGTGTTTTGATAATTGGTTTGATTTAATCTGATGTATCTAGTGTAATCAATATGCAGGATAAGATACTCGTAATAAGAAATGCCTAATAAGGACACGAGTGTTTTATAATTTCCGAAATGTTTAGTTCGTTTTTTAAACTCTAGAAGCGTTGAAAATCTCCAAAAAATTAGCAAACATGAACAATTCAGATTAATAATCAGATGTGAGACGCCGACACAACTTTGTTTATAGTTTAAGGCGAATATGAATTATGGAATGAGTATGGATTACCTGTGTAGCTTGGTTAGTAACTGAGTTTGACTTATGCAAATAAAGGGAGACAGGGCAACTAAGGGACCTACAGCTTTACGTTGAATCTGAACCACTTAGTGATGGTTTCATTTTCAGGTAATTGACGAGTCTAACACTTTGTTCTTTTCCATAATGAACGTATTAATAACCTTGACTACCACAAAACACGGACACTTCTCCTAGTAGTGTCCACACCGGTAGTAACCATTGAGCGATCCTCAGTATTTAGAGGACCGAGCATAGAACCTATCGCTTACAATCTCCACAACACTTTGTCTCCAAGTAGCTGGGTTACATCACTGCACCACTACTGCCGACAGTTTTTAAACGGCACTTGGAAATTATACTAAAAAAAATACGTACATGAAGAATTGTAAACTGTTTAATGAGGAAATGTGCTCATGTTTGTTATACAGGCCTGCAGTTTTCAACATATTAAAGCAACAACTGTGTTTGTCAATACAGTGACCAGTTACGTATTCCAGTTTATAACATCGTTCAGGAACATAGAATGCACGGAACCGTTCTAAGTGCATCCTTTTCCCAGCGGTTACATTATTATCACGTCACAGTGTTCGCATAGTTCTGTTTTTATAGAACAGTTATTGTATTCTTAGCGTGAGTAATATTCAACCATTCTGTGTAAATTACGTGGGAAACAATCTTATTCTCATTGTTTACCGTATACATTCACACTTTAGTAATTTATTGTACATATTTGTATGTATTTAAAGGTATTATTTATTTATTGAATGTCCCGACTGGACTTCAGGGAGCTCTTACAGCAAATGCTGGAACTACGAGGAGTTTGAAAATGCTACAATCAATGGCATGATGATGTAAACCAGCTGCAACTATTGAAACACCTTTATATCGGACATTGTTGCCACGTTTCGGACCTTTAAATGCACATGTTTTATAAACAACTTGTTTGATATTATAAGAATTTTAGTGCGAGTAAACATAATCGCATGGTCGTGGGTCCTATTGTTTATACATTTTTGTTGTCGCACTATTTGTGTAATAATCTATTGTATAAATATTTGAATTAATTTAAAATGCCTCTTCAAGTTGATTTCTACAACTAACTACTGTCGATCGTATGCCAATAGCAGTACACTTGGCAACACCGCGTGTCAGAGCTTCACTAAAATTCCACTAATCGTGCTCATGTATAAGCTTAAACTAAACAAAATTCAACAAAATTATATCTGGTTATTTACTTGACCCTAGTATCAGTCTAGGATTCGTGTAACTAAAACAATGATAAAGATTGGCCTTGAAAGGTTAAAACGTATACAAATAAAATTTAACATAAATGTGGTCTAAGTTACTTTCATGGATGATACAAACATGAATACGACGACAGCGTTTCATCCAAATTATTAGTATATTATATGAAAAGAAAGAATTTTTCTTGTAAGCTGTAGCTATAATTTTAACAAACCGAAAGTCAATTAATAATATTACAAACCACAATTACAAACTTAAAAGTACATTTATACACATGTATTCACAGTAACAGAAACCAGTGCCTTCTAAACATCCCAACCTATAAATCTTTATTTGTACAAAAGATTGAAACTTTAATAACATTCAATACAAACGTCATTAAAAAGGTAAAAATAATATTGAGAAAAGAAAATAATGTTGAAAGAGCATTTGGACTTCCTGAGTTTTATACACTGTACTGATCAGTACAGATTGTATTTAACTCTACTGATTATACGTTTTGTAGGCCTACTAACTAGTAAATTGTTGTGGTTTCAATCAAATTATCAAACGACAATAACTGTGTAGCTCTTGACTTCAGATAAATATAAAAATAAAGCTTTAAATAATCGTTTTTGGTTCTTGAACGTTAAATGCCAAACTTCTTGTGAGAATTATTTTTCAAATCCCATTATTATATTTCTTTGCATAGGCTACTTATTTAATGCACTAACGTTTTTTATTTTTTTACTGCTATGTATTCATTTTAGTTTTTTAATTAATTGTGTCTTTAAACTCCAATTCAACTAAGGAATTTCAAATAATTCGTTACATTTTGTGTGACGCTGCAGTAGAAAGAATAGCTTCATCTCTAAAAATTAATCCAAAGCAAATATCCTATAAGACATAAGAAACAAATAAGTACATACAAATACAAAACTGAATAAATATAAAGCACATAAGCACATTAATGAGGCATGAAAAACGTACATCAAATGGACCTCATTGTTCTATTATCCAGATATGGCTCAAAAAGCGTATCTTTTGAAACTCTCCGGAGGTTGTAAAAACATGGAAATGAACTGATCATCAGTAATAATGTTCGAATAACCTTGGTACTATTTTATAAAAACACAAGCACATTTTATAGACCGGGGAGAGCCAGTGGCCGAGCGATCTAAGGCGTCTGGACTTTGTATCTGGATTAGAGAGAGGGCTCATTCGAATACTGGCTATGACTGGAGTTTTTTTATCAGTAATGTTCACCTTGTACTGTACTGACTTTCCCGCTTACTGTGCCTGATGAGTTCTCCACACAGAACAATAGTTCATGAGGAACGGACAGAGGAAGGCTAAAAAGAAAATCAGAATATCCACGAAAAAACATCACAAATTTTATAAATGGAATATCTAAGAGTTTATGGCCAATAAATTTAAAACCAATAAGTGAGATTTTCAGATTAAAAAATGGTGTTAACAACTTTCGGCATGTATTTGCTCAAAGTAATTTGATTCTTCCGTAATTAAACTATAATTTATGTGGTTAGAAAAAGTAAAAAGCTTCTTAAAAGGAAAAACTAATTTTACTAACTCAATATACGAGTCCAGGAGTGTTTTCGTCAGTAAAGCCCTTCCAGACAAAAACGGTCTTCTCCCCTCCAGTTGTAGTGTTCTAATTACAAGATAATCAAGGTCTGTGTAATAAAGGTTTCGTTGTATCATATTACCACGCCTCTGGGCGACCAATGTGCTACTCCATAATGGGTGCCAGGTCAGAGCTACCGGCGGGAGTTGTCACAAAGCCTATGACGTCAGAATAGCCACAGGCTACTCTGAGGAATCTCCAGCATGACCAGGCCTTTGTCTTTTTGAAAAGCGAACAGATATTTTGGAATCCTATTATGTCAAAAATGTTTGTATAACTCATCGGAGAACATCCATGATTTTACATGTGAAGGAGAATTAGCATAAAATACAAAATTAGTTGTTAAAATAAAAACCCTTTACAATAAAAAGAGTAATTTCTATTATAATCTGGTGAAAACATCATTTTTTAATATTTTGGAAAGAAGGAGTGTTCTAAATGACTCAATAACCCAATAATCTTTTTGCAGGTTCGTGTAGTATGAATTGTTTTGATATTTCTGGTCCCTTTTTTATTTTAGATGACAGTTTTCGCATGAGATTGTCATCTGCAAATTTCCAATAAAGTTAATACCAATTATGCTTTAGATGACATTATTATCATCTAATAGTAACTTAAAATATAATTACTATACAATACATAGCTGGCTATATACATGGAATATATGCATTTATCGTTGAAGATACTGTACTAGGAATGTAAGATATATGTGACATATGAAACCTACATTATGTGAATAATAATGAAGACTACATAATTATATACATGGTGATTCATAAAGTTCTACCCCCCCCTCTACACCACATTCTATAGGTAAGAGTATAAAAAAAGTCTTCAAAAAGCATAGGTCCTAAAACGCTTTGTTAGGGAGTTACAGCTAGCAAAAATGTTCAGCTTGATTCCTTGGAAAGGAGTAGAAAAAGATTGTGAACTTCTGAAATGTAACTTGGGTTAACAATTTGGTTGCATCTACCAAAGATACAGTTATAGTAGCTTTTACAAGTCAAAATACAAAAGATACAACTAAAGTGTTGACCTAATTTACCTTTTCAGAAATTCAGTATGGCTTTGTTTCAATCTTTGCCAATGAATCATGCTGAAATAATGCACTAGCTGTAACTCACAAACAAAGCGTCTTGAATTTATGTTTATATGATCCTTTTTCATTATTATTACCAGTATACAGTGCTATATACGTGATGGGGAAACTTAATGAATCACCATGTATAACTGATAAATATTGAGTATACCCCAAATTTTTGAAATATATTGGTTATATGAAACCCATCTTGAATGCTGATGAATATGTTTCCTACAGAGTGAAATTGAAGTGCCATTAAAGGTATTGGTATATACGGTAGAAATATTGAAAATTGATCTTGTAAGTTACCATAACAATTTTAATCCAACATTTTATTTTAATCTAAACTTCATAATACATTTTGGACCTTAGCAGCTTTAATACCATGAAATAGTTTCAAGGATTGATCAGGATCTTTTAAAACTACCTCGTGGTGCATCTTTCTGAGAGACAAGAGTTCCATGTGCTGAAAGCCTTTCAAAAATTTACAACCACCGTAAACTTCTTAACACGGTCATTACGGCTCATAGCCGATAACCCGGCGAGCCGTAAATATATCGTCCGGATAAATGGGCGTATATCATGGAATCGTGGGGAAGCGGATAACGGGGAGGTCCTCCGAAGTGGCTTTATCCGGCACATAAACAATCGGAGGACGTTGAAGTGTCTTTTTGCACAAGATAAGCCGCGGTCCGGCACTTGTGCTGGAGACCACCTCGTAGTGTTAAGGCGATTGCGCTGGAATTCCAGGAGAGTTTTGACTCTGGAGTCTTTGTGCTCCTTTCGATGAACCCATAAACGTCTTCCCTGAGATTAAGATATATGGCTCAATATACCAGGCTGAAAGTGTGGAGAACCATGTCGAGGAATGCTAGTAGTGGCTGTATATCACTCCACATTTTGACGACCGGCTACCTCCCAGACAACTCTCTGATTTACAATCAGGTAAAAGTCCAATTGGGCGTGTAAATGACCTTTTACCTTGGAGAGAGTCTGGGGAGGATTATCAGGACGTAACGTAACGGTGCGTGTTGTTTGTTTCCGTGTTCACACTTAGAGAACAAACGAGACGGACTTGAAAGTTTTAAGAGTTAAGATCACCACATCTGATCCATATATGCTATACTAATCTTACTGCTAAAGATAGATTTTTCAGCTGTTTATGAAATATTTTGAATTTGGATGAAAAATAACAAACTATTATAAATTGTACCAAAAACTATAAACCACGTAAATGAATAATATTAATTGTGTTTGATAACTATTTGTAAAACTTCAACATTTTCAATAAATAGCTCTTTCTGAGGAACATTCGATCTTATTAGTAACAATGACTACACGCGTTCATCTACACTCATCACATCAGGCACGGATCCAGAGCAGTGAATTAGGGGTGGCGAACCTGCCGGGGGTCTGGGGGCCCTCCCCCGGAAAATTTTTGCTAT
>JAQJVL010000545.1:0-140000 GCA_035578905.1 Stictocephala bisonia | reverse complement strand
TGGCTAAGACTTATAAGAGGCAATATGTGGTATGGATGAAAAAGAAAAAAAAATTAAGAAAGAAGTAAGTAAATTGTATTAGAATTGGTAAATTTTAGATTCCAACACAGAGAATGAAAAACAGAGGTCTTATCCAATAGTTCACTAAATGTATGTCGAGATAATGTCCCGAGTGTTATTTCTCTAGTTTGTTATGTGATGGCAGAGACAGCACCTTGTCAGTCACCCCCTTATTCCCTAAACTCCTCAAGGATAAATGTAGTAATTACTACTACAGGTGTATAGATATAAATATTAGTTGTATAACTGCCATTTAGGCGTTAAATACGGCCGTAAAAAAGCTACCTCTGCTTATTTTCTCTGAGATTCCAATTAATGGGTAGACTTGACGCATCCCTATCCTTGGCCACGTAAGCATATCCTTCCGAACATAACCTAATGTTATCTGACGTAAAGTAATCTAACTTAAGTGACATAACATAAGTTAAAACATTAGATTAATATTAACGTAACATATGTTAAGTGACGAACCCAGTTAAGTTAGATTTTTTTTAAATCACCATGTATTGCATCGAAATTAGTTTAAAAGTAGTGGTTAATTTATAAAAAAGCTGTAAGAGTAAAAGAGCTGTAACGAATTATTCTTTAATACCTCAAAACTACAAACTAAGTTAAAATTGTGCTATGAAAATTGCTAAAATAATACCAACTACAACAAATACTATAAAATCTGAATGTTAACTCTTTACCTGATTTTTCTCCTCCAACTCCTTGTTTTGGAGTTTCAAAGTATGTATTTCTTGTCGTAGTTTGGGTACAGTTTCGGCTTCGTTCGTTGTGGTCGTAAGTTTATTGCACGTATCCGTGTACAAGCGTTGGAGCTCACGCAGCTGATTGGTCAATGCTTCGACCTAGTACAGATCGATTAGTTTTAAATATTGCTACTTAAAGCTAACCTACTATGCAAACATACTAAATTTAACATGAAGGCAAAAAAAAAAAAAAAATGGTAATATAAAATACCTCTTGGCTATGATTATTCCCAGTAAATAACGCAAATGTGTAATTAACTGAACATTTTTAAAACTGTAATGTTTAACTGATAATTTTGAAGCTCCAATTTCAAATGTTGTTTGCTGGAGACTGCATTATTTTTTTACTAAAATATGTTTGAATGATTGAGATATTGATTCAGTATCGTACAATGCATCATAATTGTCTTTAAAAATTCAATTTTACTACGGTTCATTAATCTTTTTGTTAGCAAATGTACTAAAAAATGTTAAAAGTGAATGTATATGGTTTATATTTCCAATATTTAATACCATGCATTTTATCTTCTCACTAAGAATCATAACATTTGTATGAAACCAAAATCGAAATAATTTTAAATGTTCCTATATATTGGTATGAATTATGAGCTATCATATGAATATGTTATATGCAAAAGCTGTAATATTGTTACTAAGCATACGATTCAATAGATCTTTAAATAAATCAAAAAGATAATAGGGCCAAGGACAGAACCTTGAAGAACACCAAAACAAAGCATATTTTTAGTTTAGCTCACATTTAACTTATTTTAAAGTCATGTTGGATTGTGAAAACACGTGTCATTCTAGTCACAATTTTTTATTTAAAACCTGTAATTAATAAATGATTAACTAAAATATGTAATTTAAATATATGGTAAATATTTCTCTAAAGAAAATTAAAATAACATTAGCATAATATTTCCCACATTTAATTCATTATTATCTGATTAAAAAAGAAAAGGTCAGATGGACTGACATTTGGGTCTCAATTTGTATTGGCATTATTGAACTTTTAGTATATATTTTTTACAATGAACAAATATTACATCAACCTTATGTTTCCAGATCACCTACAATCCTACCTGAGCATATGATGTGGTATAAATAAGGGCCACGTCTGGTGCTAAAATTAACATTTTCTTTAAGCTTCACCTTTTAAAGTCTACAAATATAATACCAACCACCTACTTCAAGATCACTTCTTCTCACCTGAGCATTTGTCTCTCTCCGCCACTCCTCCTGCTTCTGGCGGAGGTTGCGGTGGAAATCAGCGTGTAAGGAGTGCACAAGTGCGTCTGTTTGACTCTGGATTGGCACTGCTTCTAACTCCCGTTGCTGGGCCTCCTTCACTTGCTCCTGCAGCAGTTCCAGCTGCCTTTTCGTCTCACGGCGCCATTCTTCCTCACGAGCGTGAATCTCCCGCTGGAACTGTGCTGTCAGGGTGCGCGTCGTGTGCTCCCTCTCAGCTGCCACCGCTTCGCTCTTGGCCAGCTCTAGCCTGAAAATAAATTGTAACTAAAGTAATAACTACATTTAATCTTTTTAGGACAAATATGGCTCATAAATGGTAGAGCAATCTCAAAAATGTAGATGAATACAATTTAAATAAATACTGATAGTTTGGGTTTTGTATTTGGAAATTTAAATGTAGCCTTTAAACTGCTGTATGCAAGAAAAATGTTTTCCTAAGTGTATGTAGTTACTATTAAAGATTACTCTCAAAGGGGAAGTTTTAAGGAGAGTGGTTGGGGGTGTAGTCGCATGGAAGAGCCAGTGAGTGGTATAGTATCTGGACTATATATCCCTGAGTTAGAGATAGTGCAGTTTCGATTCCTAGTCTTGACTGTCATTTTTTATCAGTAATTTTCTTCTTATACTTTACTAGTTTTAACCCTTACTCTAGAGTAAGTTCTCCACACAGATCAGAGATCAATGAGAAATGGGTAGAGTTAGGTTTAAAAGGATATTAGCACCTCCTTAAAAAAAAAGAAGGGGGAAATTGTATTTTCGGAAGTAGGCAATTGTGAGTAACGTGTACTTATTCTTTGATTACTGTAACAGCAATCCCTCAAACGACTTTAGAACTATGATACCTCGTAAAAACTTGCAGTGAGTAATCATTAAGGGGTGTCTATAAAGTCTTGAGACTCCTTAAGTCATTAATAGCTGGAACTGGGTCAATTACCTAATTTATAAATGAGGACAACTTTAGAATCCGTTATCTCTACGTTTTGTGTACAAAAGATTACCGGAGTACGTTTATATGAATTAGAATGTCCATGGTTCAATGTATGTTAGAAATTAACAACAAAACAGATATTTGATTTAGAATCTGCACAGAGAAAAAATAAAATGTGTCGCTTTCTAAGGCATATGCGAATGTCTCAGTGACAGTTACCACTAATGTAAAATTTTATAAACTTCTAGTGATAATTATTATATTAATATTTTAGTATTTTAAGGGGGATAAGGATGGGCTGTCAATGGAACTGGCCTACTATCCGCACACTGGAGAACTAACTACTTTAACCATACGTTTCTCTAACTCGATTACCACTCAGCACACTATTGAACGCGACCTCTGTCTCTTTCTTCCCTGTGGATCCTGTTGGTTATAGGGGGTATTCTCTTAGATTGGTTTTGTTTTAAGTTACTACTATAAAACACGACGATTCATCATTCTTCTTGCTATGTTCTACTAATTTATTCCCAACCTGTTTTTCAGCTGTTCTGTGAGTGCAGCATACTTCTTTCCCTCCTCTTCTCTGATTGCTCGTTCTTGTGCTGCTGATTCTCGTTTCAGCGCTCTCACAGCGCTCCGTTCGCTGTCGAGCGCTTGCTGAAGCTCCTTGCTGCGCTCTTGTGCTGAGCGGGCGGCGTACCTTTGGCTTTCAAGCGCCCTCTGAAGGGCCGCCACGTCCTGGGCGCGCAGTTTGTTCGCCATGCTCGGCTGCCGGTTTTAGATTGCTGGGGATTTGGCGATCCTGTAAAAATAATTATAATTAGAGTGGTTAGATAATAAGGCAACATTGAACACAATATTTACGGTATAACATATAAAAATTATTTCCTACAGAAAAAAAAAGGTTCCAAAGAATTGGGACAAAATTTCCCCCATATTAAACACTAGAAAATCAAAACTTTGAAAATTACCAGTTTGATTCCCAAATATGTTTTTTTTGCCATAACTCAAAAGCTAGTACGGTTAGACACAACATTTTTACTAAAATAGTTTAAATTGCAACTCACATATTTTCTAAAATTTTAATTAAAATCGTTAGAGCCGTTTTTGAGAAACTTCCATTTTAGTATGTTTTTTAGCATAAAAAAAAAAAACATTTATAAATATTGAGAAAAAACAGTCTGCAGATATTGACTGAATACACCTTTATACCGCATTTCATAAAAATATATCCATCCGTTTATCTCCAGTGAAGTGCACATACACACAGACAGACACACATACGGTCAGAGATCAAAAATTGTATTACTTATTCACATAAAAAATAACTCTATAGTAACATTAGATCAATTTAGTAGGCTCGCTGAGTTGGTTATAGAGGTCTTAATTTACTATCAATTCGATTTGTCTGTGGCCTGACGCACAATGACATCTTAATAACCATTTAAACAATTTATAGCACAAAATAAGCCTAAATTCATGTGTATAAAAACCAAAATTATTTATAAAACTTCAATAGTTGATGTCGTATATAGATTTACAATCATAATTCATTGATATAAGACCTTCATAAAATCGTATTTTATTATTGTTTTCTCCAGAATCCTAGATATGTTGCTGTACTAGACCATGATTTACCCATATGGTGTCGTAAAAGTTGTGACACCTTGCTGTCAGTTTACAGTCATCTTATGACAGATGGCTCCCAAATCCAGTCAGAGACTCAGCTTATCAAGGCTCTTGCCTGGCTGACTATTACCGTTTTGTAAATCTTACTTTATTTTTGAATCCGGTATTTTTGAACAGTTTCGGAAGTTTATATGACCAGCCATTTTTGAGATTGCAAGGGTTTACAAAAATTAAAACAGAACTTTTTTTAAAAAAGAAAAAAGATCTAGAATATATACAGAATACAAACAATAATCTTCTACTTATGTGATTAAAGTTTCACTGACTTATCTTTAGTAGTTTTTGTTTTATAATGTTTTGAAGTTGAGCTTTACTCCAAAAGTGCTAAAATGTCGTTTTTTTTATTCTACCCGCTTTAAACAATCTTAAAGTAAAAAAATACGTAAGTATTATGATTTTACGTAAAATAAAATAAGCTAAATGTTGGTGTATGACACAACGAAATGTAATGAGTATTTTTTTTTTTTTTTTGTAGAAAAAAGATTCAAACTCTTGTACATTGCTTTTTAAATTCGACAATAGTGTTCATGCTTAAAGCATTTGAAACAATACTCCAGAGATATACTGTTATACTTTACGAATGTATGGATTTGACATGAGTGCTTGGTGGCATTTGAAAATATATCAGATGCGTGGTTTTATCAAAAGTATTGTGTTTACCAACGACAGGCAATAATTTATTTATTATTGAAGTAGATATCTAATTGAAGGGGTACTTTTAATTCGTTCAAACAATAAATCAATTTAACAATATATAAATAATGTGATAAGAACAACCTATAATCAATAGAAAACAAAAATGTGAAAGACATTATAAACAATTAGAAAGTCCTCTATCATAATATCACTCACACTCAACAACACAATATCAAAAATAGGTTAAGAAACAGTGCTGAAACATGATAACAATTCAAGACGTAAAAACGTTGCTACGGTTGTGACTGGGTTACATCTTCACGCCATTCGTTTTAGAATTCTCAAACTCCACGTAGTTCCAGCATTTGCTGTAAGAGTGCTCTGAAGGTAAGTCGGAACATTCAATAAATAATCTACAGGGGTGGTAAAAGTACTTATCTATGGCTATAATATTGATTCTTACGTGTATCCTGCAATACATCTGAATATTTTTTATCATTTGTAGAAATTAAACTCACATTATCCAATATATATGTATATAGAGAGAGCTCCTCAGCCCTAAATTCTCTTGGTAAAATAAGACATAATTTGTTTGTTTAAACCATTGTGGAGTTTTTGGGCCTAACTTTTATGGACGAGAGGGTGAAAAGAATAATTAAGAGAATGTGAACAAATTTAATAGAAACTATTTAAAAGTTTCTATTTAGTGTTTACAAAAAGTGCCACGGGGCCCAACTTCATCTTTTTGTAAACATTTGTGTGTTTTTTTGCAAATAAATGTGTATCAATAAATCTATTTATGTCATCAATCAAGTCACATATTATTTACTAACTAAATACAATGATCAAATATGTTTCCCTTGAAAACAAAGACAGACTTCTAATATTATCAACAATCATCTTGCAACAGTCATATACCTACTAATCCTCACTAAAGTTTCCAATAGACACTCATGCCACCAAATATTCTTTCTAAAATTACTAATTAATTAAATATTACTAAACGATACTAAAGGACTCGTTAAACATGAGTCCTACCAACCTATCCTAGGCTGTTGATTCATAATCGAAAAACCGGGAAGATCCAAATTCTTCTTCGATCTTATAAACACCAAAATTGTTTAACACCTCGTTTGTTGCTAGAAGGCAAAAAATTGAGGTTAGAAACATTGGCGTCACTCTCTACTGCACTGAGGAGAGGTTTTATACCAGGATTGAGCACAAAAAGAGACGTCAGCGAGTGAAGCGAACTGTGTTGCGGTGACGTAGAATTGATTGAGAGTTGCGGCAGATGCGGTCGACGACAAATCGGCCGCGGAAATCTAACCATGCGGTTTTCAACCGCAAATACACTCACTCCTGGGTTAATGTGGGGGTATTGAGAGAAGCAAATCGAATAACGGACAACGACGAAATTTCCGTAATGAATTTCTTCCATGTTTGACAGACAAGAAACATATATAGTTATTTAGTTATGAGAAATGTAATTTAAGGTTGTTCGAGGTCAAACTGTGGCAAATACTTAGTCTCAACTGCCACTTTACAGACGACTCAGTTTTTAACTATGCAGACCAGCATTGAACTTTACAAAGGTTCTTCTTTTTTCAACCCTGAAGTTGATTGGCAGCAGTTCTCCATTCATTCCTTTCCTCCACCTTCCTTTTTAGCTGGTTATAAGTCTCACGTCCATATCTCAGGTAATCTTGCCGACGTAGTTCGGCCTCTCTTTGTCAGTTTTCCTAAATTTTCTTTTCAATGGCCCATCATATCGCAGTACATATTTTAAAAAAACTAGGCTCTGTTATTTATGATTCTCATTAACTGTCTCTGTTCTTGAGCTTCCTCAAAAACTGCCTCATTCATTTTACTTTCTGTCCAGCTCTTAACATTTTTCTATAACAGCAGATTTAAAATTCCAATGACTTCTTCGTATCACTCTCTCCTATATAGTTTATTTGAATACTACATACCAGATGTAAGTGATATATAGATAATATTTGGAGATTTCCAATGCTTTGAGTGTTTAGGAAACAAACACAACGTTTCGACAGGTATAACAAACTTCTGCCGTCGTCAGGTGTCCGTACTAACAGACGTAAGTTTTCAGTAATTGTTTCCTTACATTTAAATGAATACCCCCGTGATGTCAACAAAGTTCTCTTTTTATTAAAATCTACTTTTGCTTGGTTAGTTCTATATTTTATCTTCTTTTTACTTTTTCCATCCCATTAAATCTTGCTCCCTAAATAATTAAACCCCTATAATTGTTGAACAGTAGTATTACCCAGTTTTAAAAGAACTTGTTCTCTTTCATCCCTATTACACAAAATTACCTTCGTCTTTCGTTTGTTTATGTTCATTTCATAACTCTGCTTACAGTGGTTAATAGTAACAAATGGGGTATATAAATAAATTTGGAACTTGTTTTTTTATAATATTTGTTAAATAAAGTGTTATTATTGTTTCTTAGGCTATATACGACCATTTTGACAATTTGTTAGTTTTCCTTGTTTTGTCCTAATGAGGGAATTATATTGTTTATTTATCCCTCCACCTGTTCCCATGAACACACTCAACTCGATCAATCTAAATTTATCTTAAAATGTTCATGATAATAAGATCAATATGTGGTTTCCAATCAACGGGAAAATAGTTAGTTTACAACTTATCAACTTCATACCATTCACATTTATTTCAAAAATACTATAATAATGAATATATGATCAACGTACTAAATTTCATACTAACTGTTGGATTGTTTATCATATTATTTATTACATTGAAAAACAAAACAGTGAAGAAATCCTGTTTTTATTAAGTAAAAGGAGGAAATGATCTACCATTGCTGTTTAAAAAATGTAAAAAAATCTCCATTATCCTAATGTGTTAAAGTGCAGTGAAATGAACATGTTCAGTCAATCAGGCTCTCATTGTTCACGTTCACCTGAACTAATCAGGTCAATGATCGAGCTGAGGGTCACGTATTTACTCACACACTTTCACTGCGTCTCACTGTTTGTGCGTAGAAGTTAAAGCGTCATCTTTCCACTAATTATTGTAAGTGTCCTGTTTTCATTTGTATGTTTGTTTATTTACTCACCAATAAATACAGCATATTTAGAACTGATTACTGATTAGAACTGCAATAGTAAAATAATGCTGTTGGTTTGGTGGCGTTTGTTCCATAAACTTCGTTGCGTGTTCAGGAATGACACAAGGTTCTATAATTTGGGACCTTTTTTGTTAATCATTAATGACGTTACATATATGTAGACTTTTTTATTAAAACATCTTTACAAATTACTGCTGTAGGAGATTGTTTGGCTCATCCATCTTGTATTGATTCGGCTGTGAGGTAGTCCAAAGACAACCACATGTTGTTGAATACTAGCAAATGTACAATCCAAAAAAGCGTTCTGTGTTGATACCTTGGCATTCTCGTAGACTCCAAATTGACTCTTCCGTTACTACGTTGCTTATAATCTGTTGTATCGAAGTCTAGGAGGACATTTACATGTCATTATGTGGATTGTCACTATTTAAATGAACCATATTGAATAAATG
The DNA here is from genome assembly GCA_035578905.1 of Stictocephala bisonia. Classification (NCBI taxonomy): domain Eukaryota; kingdom Metazoa; phylum Arthropoda; class Insecta; order Hemiptera; family Membracidae; genus Stictocephala; species Stictocephala bisonia. The sequence continues at coordinate 131,114 of JAQJVL010000545.1, read as the reverse complement.
TTTAGTGCTCAACAGGTTACTTGTTTGAATTCACCTTGAGGATGCAGCTGTTGTTTGGAATATATAGGCCGGGTGTAGACAGAAATGATCGAGGCCGACCAGATGAAATTCTTCTCGTAGATCATCTTCTGGTAGCAATGCGTAGTGGAAGTACTGGAAATTAATCTATAAACTTGTATAGCTTACAACACTGTGGCTGACTTTTTATTATTTTCCAAGTTATTTCATTGCTATTATGGTTCGATGGAAAACATTGGTAAGCGTCCAGAGATGTTTTTTCTCGATATCTAATTTTTTTCTCATACTTATGTTATTCGCTGATCACATGACCTTTCATAACAAACAGGTTTCTTAAAATATAATTGAGTCAGATATTAGGCGACCTGCTGTAGGGGTTCCAGTGGCAGGGAGAAATCCTTTTTCCACCACTGAGCTACATTGTATTACGGGCGTGACTAACTTCCGCTTTAAAGTATTCAACTTCCGCAACAATGTTTCATTACAAAAATAACTTTAATGAACTGAACAAGCTATATTGTTTACATCATTATTGATTGTGTTATTGCTATTATTAGTTTTTTTTTTTAATATTAAATATCGATTAATTTAATCATTCTAAGCTTTATTCGTTGGTGTCAATCAAATCAACCAATTGATTAGTAGCATGCTATGGCACCGTCAGCAAGTGGCCTACCACTCTGATTTCCATGACAATTTTTAATTGTAATTAAACAGTGGGGGAAGATTAGTTCTGTCTCACTTGTACCACTCATTGCTTCTCACTCACACCAGTTCGTAAAAAAAGTTGTTTTCTAAGCGGCCTATGCATAAATACTTTAATAAGATTACTACAGGTTTATAAAAATGTAATAATTCAGTAAAATGCATCTATTTATCACTTAATTTTTAACACTTAAGCCATTAACCCTCTGTAAAGATCACTAATTTTTTTTTAGGCACAGAATCGTATAGCTTAAATACCTTTGTCATAGTTTACCTTAATCCACCTGGTGACAAAACACGGTACTTTAAATTAAAACTTACGTATAATAATTTTCTTAGGCAATTTCATCCTAAATAAATTGTCATACACAAAATCAACACAATTTTCACAACTTAAAAGTGAATTGAATTGCAAATTTGTGTACAATTCAAATTAAAATGCACATACTGCGCAAAGTTTTTGAATTTTGGATCTAGGTCTACTGTGAATAAAATATAGTCATGAGTCATGAATAATTATGCTTTTAAATCAGTATAGTAAATAGTATAGTCCAGTTACATATTTCATAAATAACTTTTGATTAGCGTATCAGAACGTAGACTATGTTTCCTAGCATAGACTTAAGAAACAATAGCCAATAATTTTGAAAAATTATGTATTATTTAAATATTTTCTGGTATGTTTTACGTTATATTTTTTATTTACTGATTTCTGTATATATTTTTGTAAATAAATATCAATTTTTTAAAGGTTTCTGTACAATAGAGTTAGCTGTCATGTACTTTTTGACACAGTCTACAGTCAAACCAATAGTTCTACAAAATTCGACGAATCATACAAAATGTGTGCAAAATTCGACTGGTAGTTTTGTTCAAGTCAGTTATGCACTGTGCCATTTGCACATTACGATAGTCTCCTTCAGACTTCCTCTGTGTTTAGTTTACTTTCTGTGTCTTTGTGTTCATTTCCTATGTTCCGTGATTTCGTTTTCTGTGTTCCTTGGCGTCGATGGCAAGCTCGCCATTCTAGCTTTACTGCAAACACGACATGTTTTGCGGCTAGAAACTTTAGCCCTGGCTCCGGGGTCGGAGTCAGACACCTGCATGGCGTGGTACCTATGGGCTGAGCCAAGCCTTCTTCTCTACGACCCAGAGGGGCAGCCACCTATTTCGCCTTTCAACGCTGTACATACAACGGCCTCCAGGATGAAGACTTCGACATGCAGGTGACCCAAACCCAATTATTCATCCGACACTTCTGGCCTCCAAGATTAAACATTGTGAAGAAGTGCTTCCTGTGAAAAACTTGTTGATGGTTCATGAAACGTTTAAATAAAATTTCATTTTTATGCTGTTTAGTTTATTATATTTTTTTTCCTTGGGGCTATTTATTTTAAAGAATGGGATTCTCGGGTAATTCTTCACTGTGTTGTCCCCACTAGGAGACGCCTGGTTTAGCCTTTTGGATATCAGTGTAATTATTACTTTTTATTAACTTTTCCAAATTAGCCTAACCTTCCGAATTTATTTTGTTGCCTGAGGCCCCGTAAGTTCAGCTGCATAAGTAAATTTAAATTTAGTTTTTTTATTATTTGTAGTTATGTTTTTATTTATTTGTTTTTATTGTTATTATATCTTTAAATGTTCATGCCATGTGTTTTAACTTGTTATAAATTTTTCAGAGCTCTATATTTATATATTTATAAAAATGTTACTAGGCCTAACCTATTTTTTGATTAGCCTACGTTTAGTTTGATACATTTTGCTACGTTTATTTTGCTACTTTTTCAAATGTTGATTTTATGATAATCTTGTTGTCCTTTTTTTTTATTTATTTCTATTGCCTAGAGGCCAATATATTAATATTTGTATTTTTCTTTCATTATTATTGATAATGATTTAAAGTAACTTTTCACAAACGGTCAACAGCCCATTTTGTCCGTTAATTTTTACAGTTTTTTTTACTTTTAACTTACATTTTTTAAAAATACTTTTGAATATAATTTTTTTTATTTTCATATAGTAAACAATATTTTTGACATTCAACTTGTGTTTTTTTTTGTTCTGTGTCATCTTCCTGAGTTCGGTGCCCTCACACACACCCTCGAAGGGTCCAGCGATGTTTGATAGTACGAGGGTGGGTTGCACCACATAATAAGAAACATTATATTTTCTCAGTTATTTATTATCTGATTGTAACAAACGAGGTACCAAGTTATTTATATTATTTTAAGCAAAATTACGTATAACTGAAAAACTAGTTTTGTGACTCGGTTTTAGTAAAATTCAGCATTAAAACTTTTAGCGACCACCATTTTTATAGGGGTAAAAATATTATTTTAACATTTAGAAGTATTTTACTCAATATTCGTGTCAAGTTTCAAAAATATATCCAACACCATTTTTCAGTTTTGGGGTATTTTTTTAAGAGAAACGCATACAGACAGACGTAAAACTAAGCGAGATGAGACACATCTTCAAAGCAACGTTTATGATTATTTTCATCCATTTAGTCATTTCCCGAAGTGTTGCCCCCACAATTTTCTAGCATCCGGTATAATCTACGGTCAAACTATTTATACTCTATTTTTAATCATTAAAGTACTAATAAAAAGCCAATAATTTCCTTTGTGAATAGTTTAATGACACGTGTTTAGTCTCTGTCCTAAATAAACGTCACAGCCGTTCACGAAGACAAATGACGGTCCATATATTTGTTTGGGAAAGAGTGTACGATATAAGCCTGTATAATCTCTGGAGATTCGACTCGCCTGTGATCCAGAGTATCAGAAGTACTTATGTAGCTTTCTACCTAGCTTTATTTATAACATCTTGATTTAAAATCGATTAGGTTTTCTTTATCCAAATTATTAGACCTTTCTCCACGTCTAATAAAATCCGTATTTATTTTTTTACGGTGGACTTTGTGTGTTGTATTTAAGGATAATAAGCTTTATGTTATTTATGTAGGCTTGAAATTTATAAGAATGTTTGTAAGTAAATCATACTTTCTAGTTGGATTACTTTTTAATTATTTGTTACGGTTATCGTCGGCCACATACTTGATGAGTATTTTGAATTTTAAATAGATTAGTAATTTTTATTTTCAATCACCACCACATATACTTGGCTAAATGTTCTTATGGGGAATTGTTAAGAAATAAAAAACGTCACTGTATATAACAAATAATTGCAGATGCATTTAGAAAAATTATATTTGAAGTGTTGACGAAGTTACTAATCATCAAGATAAGGGTTCATTAAGAATATGTAACACCATTGATATAGATAGAACTAATAAAAGTACCCATATAATTGATATAACAATTTGATTAAACATTTAAAATTCTCAGCCAAATGACGTTAAAAAAGAAGAAAAGCTCAGTTTTGAAAAAAACTGTTAAGTGTTACAACAATAATATAATATTAAATTTATAGAAGTAATTTGTATAGTTAACATTTTTATTAATTTATGTATAGGATTAAAATTAAGAAAACAATACTGTAAACAATTTTAGCAAACTAATTCCGATATAATATATCTAAATTATACATTATTAAAATGTATATAGTATACATTAGCCAGTCATGGTTGGATTTTTTTTAAACAGATGATTAAATATTTAATTTATTAAAAAATCTTTATGTTATCAAGCATTTGAAAATGGCTTCAGATTGAAAAAGTGTGAATATAACAAAAAAAATAAATGTGTCATGTGTCTTACATCATAGATAAGTAAGAAAAAGACTTATTATGCATTGTATACTTAAGAAAAAGTGTATTATATTTCTATTTTAAGACACAGACTATGTGGAAATTAACAACATTTAATATTTTTTACAATTTAAACCTCAACAATTGTCATGATTTGTTATCGTTTGTAAAGTTACACCCTTAGATGTTATAGAAAGTGATAGTAAATTATCCTTATAAATTGGAATGTTAATCAAAGTTAGTTAAACTCATGCTACTCTAAATTATCATCAATTTAAAATTATATTTTTATAATCATTAACATTTCAGCTATTGTATTAGGGCTAATAGATAATTTGCAACATAAAACATCACGCATTTTGAGTAAAAATACTTTTGAATCATGTTCATAAGGTGAAATTGGACAAACGTATCATAACCACATTTGTATAATTAAAATTAAAGGACGTTAAAAAGGATTGGATTAGCAGCTCATTATTTATCATCTTCATCAACATAATCTGTACATGTTAAGAATACAATCCTACTCTTTAACTAACTCTTAATTTCAACGAAACTCCGCTATATACATTATATATGATACAGATTTACAATAAAAAATATGAATGTAAAATAAAATTGTAATAATTCAATAATTTCAATTTGTATAAAAATATTCTTAATTTAGTAATTTTTATATAGGTGGTACTGGGTTCATCATTTCAAGCTAATTCGAAGATTAGATTAAATGGATAGTTTTTATTTTACATTTTTCTGGCCTCCGTAATCAGCCGATGTTACATACATCAATTTTTTACTCGTTAAATCTATATTGCGTTTGATAACAATAAGTTTAAAAAAACCTTCAATACTGACTCGTACAGAAATGTTTATCATAAATTCAGCCGTCTGATGAATAAAACCTTGTCAGAAGATTACCCAATTGATTTCCGATTATCGATTTCCAAAAATGTCTTAGAAATAATTATAGTAGTGTTTAAGAGGCGATCGACGCTATAAGCATTGTTAATAATGCATTTATAACAAAATACGTTTGGTATTAATTTAAAATATTTAATTAATTTCACTATATCTAACTTCTATCTATGTCGATCGACTGGGACAAGACCACTAAGAAAGAAAAAAACCATGTGTTGTTTCTTAATGTTTCTCGCGTTCTAAGTGTGGTGATTGCTGGAAGATAAATGGACAACATCGTTCTTTCCAGTCTGCAGACATTCCAGTCCTCCACTTCCTGCGGTTCCTGGAACTGCGGAGCAACTGTCAATGGACGAGTACATGAATGGACTCCACTCCAGGTCACAGTGTCAGGCTGGAGTACGCCGATCTCTCTGCTGAGTTGTAATTGTCCCCATCTTCCTTATATGGGGATGGTAGAATCAACTGAATGGAGTTAACTTACTCTACTACCGAGGTCTCGTCTGGAGACCACAAGCAGGAAATGTCCTCCTAAACAGAATTGGGTCTAGCCATCAATAAGTGGCCAAGATAATACGCAGTTAATAGTAGTCCCCACTTGGAAACATGTTGACAAACAGTTTGTAAACAGTTTGCAAACTATTTTTCAACTGTTTCAAACTGTTTTGAAACAACAGATAAACATACATGTTTGTCATTCATTTGTGTCCCCACTAGCATGACGGTGTTTACCGAGATGTGGGCTGAAGAAGACGTTCTTTAGTGGTTCGTATCCGAACCATCTCACTTTCTTAACAGAACTACTACTTTTTTCTCACGCAATGCCTTGCGTTCACGTCGAAATTGTATTTTCAAAACTTTTGTTTATTTATTTTTTGTCCATTTCATCGGTGCTCATGTCAAACACTCGCACGATTTCCTTTAGGGCGTCTCGTTTCTTATCCCTGTTCTTATAACCTGTAGAAGTTATGTTCTACTAAACTCTACAGCAGTGAAACTCTTCAATTTAATTTGAAATCTGTTCCCAGTTCCATGCAGTAGTATACATCTTGAACGGTTAAGATGTATACTACCGGTACTGCACACTTGCAAGTCGCCTGAGAGCACCGCTGACGCCCGATGGACTCTGCCACGCTTCCAGTTTTGAAAAAGTTGGGAAATATTCGGGATACATAAAAAAAAGTACAAAAACACTATAAAAAGTTTGCAAACACTGTTTCCGCAAACATGTCTGTAAGTGGGAACTAAGCTTGAGCTTAACTCTTCTGAAACGAACTCCACTCCTAGTGTTCCAGTAAGCATTAATTGATAACAAAACACAAGTTAGTTAGAATTATTCCTACATCGGATTTAGTAAATTAACTGTACTAGTATATATATATATATATATATATATATATATATATATATATATATATATATATATATATATATATATATATATATATATATTTATATATTAATTATTATAAATAAAAATCCTGCGGAAAAAGGTCCAAAAGTCATGCTATATTAATAAAAATATAAAGTGATCTCCTGTCGCAGAGCTAAATTGAATCAATCAATCCATTTAAGACCTGCCTCACTGATTCTGTTCATGCTAGCTAATCCCTCTGTAGAAGAGCGCACAGGGCAATCTGTGACTACGTGATCCATTCTTTGAATATACTCCCCGCAATCACATGTATGATCTACTGTCGGAGCAGAAATTATGTTTATCCGAGTTTGGTGGTTGTTTACTTAGAAAATAAGTGGCCTCTGAAAAATCTAACTACACCATTCTTTTCCTTGGTTATTTGTACGCTTTAACAAGTGAATTTTCAAACTTTATAAAAAGTTTAAATAATCTTTATCCTAGTTGGAACAAAAAAGTACCGGAATATTTTCTAGTTTTCAAGTAAATTAACTTTACACCTTATTACTAAAACCCGTACCGAATTTACATTTTAACACGTGGTTGACATGACTGTTAAATTATCAACTTACAAAAAAACTTCTTTGAAATCTACTGAATCGACGTTTTATTGGCTTATAGAGACCGTAAAATTTATTTTTTGGTCCCGTTAAAATCCTTATGACATGTATAGTTACGATACATTCATTATATAAGCATAAATAAGTTAAATAGATTTAACATTTATTTAGATCAATAAAACATTATTGCATTTACTTATGTTTACAAAAGTAACGCATCGTAACTATACACGTCATAAGAATTATAACGGGACCAGGGCATTAATGTTTTACCTCTAGAAGTCAAGAGAACCTAATAACTTGACAAGAGGTTGTTTTTTTGAAAAGTCAATAATTTTGAAATATATGAAACTTATAGAAAAAATTCTTGTCAAGCACGTCTTAAAACAAAAATACAATAAAATTTAAGGTTATTGAGTTACAAAAGTGTAAAGTTGATCCACAGTGAATACTAGTAAATATTTCAATACTTTTTTTATTTCGAATAGTTCCAATTAAACGAGGAGAAGAATGATGTAAATGGATTTTTCTTAGGCCTCTTAGTTTGCTAGTAAACCTTCAAACTCGGGTGCAAATAATTTATGTGTCAAAGATAATATAATCTTTGGTCATGAAAATGCCCATTTATATTTCCAGTAATTATCTCTCCCCACGCCTGTTCTGAACCGATGTCTATCCCTACAAAGGAGGTTCATCCCACCTACGGATATTGACGGATCGATAAACAAGGAACTTTGTAACTATCTACCTACTGATGCGTTACATTAAGTTAAATTTTTTATTAATTTTATAAGATATTATTTAAATTAATATTATTTTTTAGATATCTCAGGGTCGTTTATGTGGGTAAATCAGTGAGGCTGTAAATTACAATAAATTGAGACTTGTTTGAAAAAGCTACTTTATTACATTATTTTTACTTTCTTCCTCTAAATTTCATTACAATAAAAAGTTATTCAAGTAACTCTTTTATTCAATATTTAAACAAATCTATATTTAATTAAAAACTAAACTTATCTTTAACTGATTTGTATGTGGTTCCACGTGATCTTCTTCATCATCTAGATTTACTTTAGGTATAAACAAAAATTATATTAAAAATATGAACTACAAAATGGTTTTTTATAATGGACACTTTCACTATATTCCAAGTTAAAATTCAAAGTTTAAAAGTTACACTTTATGACGAAAAATCTACTGATGCACACAGGCATCTCGGATACGTCCTTCTTCTAGGTACGCCATCGTTGAGAATGAAAGATACTTTTAAGACACTCGCGTGGGTTCCCCCTCCTACGTTTTTGTCCGTTAAAACCAATGATATTGGGTTAGAGGCTTAACTTCCGCCCACGCCATGCGGTTCTTACCCCGGTACGTGGTGCCCCCCGCGATCATCTTTTCAACTAGACACGTCTCTTGGACTCGACTAGTGCATGTCACAGTGACACCCCTCTGAGTTGCCATATAGACTCGTCTGACGACGCGACGGCACATGTCTTATCTGTCTAGAAACAATGCTTAGGAATGTTGTTTACGATTTTGAACGACTGCCTGGACCAAATATTCCGGCCCACTCCTCGTATTTGTTGGCTATTAATTCACAATGGATTTCGAATATTATTTGAATGTTCGTTGATTATTTTAATTAAACATATCTATTTCTTCAATAAAATAATTTATCATTTATTTTATTTAATTTATTTATTCGTCAATTTGGTGGACCTGTTACAACTTATTTAGTTTTGAGCTAATAAACGTACTCTCAAATAAGTGAGTTTATTATAAAATGTCCCTTATAATTGTTGTTAAAGACAGTAATTAATTGACTGTTGAAATATTTAAAGGCCACTATTTTTAAAATTTAACCAATAGAAGATCATACGTACATAATAACATTAGCTTTTGGAAAAAGGGTCGACATTTTAACTTCAGTAGTTCTTAAATTAATAAACTGTATTTAAAATACAAAAACAGAGAGACCGATGGATAGCAACATATTCTTATTTTGACCAAAAATCCCTAAATATCCTTATGTTTGGGAACGTAGTTTAGGAACTACCTGTATAATGAAAGAGCAATTCTGCAAAATTTATATAAATTTGTGTTTGCAATGATAATTTAATCTTTTATATTCGATATCAAAATCGTCGATTTATTGATACGATGGATGAAAACAATCGACACTTTCCCTAAATATACAATATTAATTTAAATTAAAACACGTATAAAATATGTAATTGAAAATACTTTATCAATCAGTAATTCTACATTACCAACCAATATTTAGAGTATCAATCAATGAATATACTGTATCAAAGATATAGCTGAATATTCGGTATCGATGAATTAAGTTTTTATATAAACACTATGGGTGAAGGTACTGTATCAAGCAATGAAAATACAATACCAACATTTTGAATAACATTTCATAAATATACTGTATAAAAAAAAATTTTGCTTAAGATAAACTATTATCAATAAAGATTCAGTATCAACAATTTCGTTATGATAAAAGTATGAATCGATAAAGACACCGTATAAACGATTCTGATACCGTATGCTGTCATGATATTCACGTACATCTATAAACAATGAACATTGGCTCATTAGTTACAGTTAGTTATGTTGACATTTATAAGATATTAATATGCCTGATGCTCTCTATGTTTGGAATGCACTGTGGTTCGGGAGTGGCAATTGCGTAAAACAATCTGCGATTGCAGAAGGACATTCTGCATTACTAACTTACTGGAATGCCAGCTATCTAGACAAGTTTGTAGAGTCCTGTTCTTTAATCAGAAACTTTCTATCGGCCTCTACCAGCCAGTTAAAACAATCTCGTAACTTAGACACATACCTGCCAGTTAAAATAGGTCATATTTAATCATGATTTTCCTTTGATTACTCCATCGAAACGAGCATACTAATTACCTACCTAATACTGGCAAATATACTGAGTGTCCCACAAAGAGGTTGCTATTTTTTTATAAAAATTCAAGAAATTTCGAACACGTACAAATTGCATCTTCTGTGTCAAAAACACCTGTTTTTGTAATTCCAAGCTGACTTTATGAACCCACAGAAATGAAACAATTCAGTAATAAAAATTCCTATTTGCTATCTACTTGATTTGTGTCCCGTGTTAAAAGGAGTTTTTCAATTTAAATGTTGTTCCTGGGCTATAAATAAATTTGTCTTTCAAAATTAATATGAAGCGATGAAGCGTTTTCAAGAAACCTACTCTGATGTAGTTCTTCTTTGAAGAACACAACTTTATAAATAGAAGACTACCCTACTAGAAACTGGATAAAAAAAAGAATACCATAGATCTTTTATCATAGAAAATGAAGAGATTGCATTTGCTGCTCTACTGCAATTTCAAAACAGGCCCAATTCATTTAGAAAAGTTGAATCTGCTACTGGATTTCGAAGTCATCAGGTCGATGGTATACCAAGAAAAACAAAATAAAACATCATATTTTATATTGTTTTTCTTATCATATATATATATATATATATATATATATATATATATATTGTCCACAGACTGCTTGACTCTGACTCTGACAGGCGAGTGAAATTTTGTTCGAAGATTATTGAAAAAGATTTAGGAGAATGTCATGTGAATGAAGGAATCGTTTTTCAGATGATTTTACATTTTACCGAACAGGATCTGTAAACAGACGTTATTTTCATTATTATAACAAACAAAATCCACATATCTTACACGAAAATAACTCGAAATAAAAAAATCATAACCGTGTGGGCTGCTGTTATCAAGAATGGTGTTATATCTTTTGACATCACACAGACAATGACTGAAGACAGATACGCCTCAATCATAACTAATCACACAGTTCCTCATCTTTTTCAGCCGGAAATGAGGGACTTTTTCCAGCAGGATGGAGCTACTCTACATACTCTATGCTAATGTGGCAAAAGCGGTTTTAGAAGAAAATCGTAGGATAGGTCGTGGCAGCGGCTTCAAGGATTGAACTTCCAAGATCACCAGACTTGGCTGTTTAAAATTGTTTCCTATGGGGCTTTTTGAAGGAAAAGTTTACTCTCACTCAACGGATGATGAGTAAATGAGGTTGATTGAAGAGGAGATGTTGTTGACACCTCGGCAATTTTTCCAAAAATGTTTTAAACTCATTTTGTTTCGTTGCCACCGAAAGCTATTGAAGGACGTCAGTTGGAATAAATGTTGACGAAACAACTTTTTTCACATTTAACATACTTATTATAACTGGAGGGTATCCAGTTTGTAGTGTATTCGTAAAGTCTGGAATTTTATTTGGAAAATAGCAACCTCTTCATGGGACACTCAGTATACGTTTGTAAACATAAATTATTTTTCGGAAACCCAGGGGTGACTGTTTCTTTTTTCATTGTTTGAAACTAACGATAGAGAGTAAATATGATGTGTATATACGATATATTATAGATAATACTATGTTTGTTGCTCGGTGAAGAACGAGTAAACAGCTGTCTTCAAATTTGAGCTACTCGTTATTACTAAGCTAAAACTTTTTAAACAGACTAATGTTGTATTTATTTTGTAGAGTGGACCCTAAGAAATTTATATTCCTAGGGCCAAAATAAATGCATGCTCTGGATAGCTTTAATTGATTTAATGCAACAATAACAACAAAAATACAGAAATTAAAAAATAATAAACAGTAAATGTTGTTATACTTTCTTAGCAAAAAGTCAACAATATGTTATGTTGTTCAACTTAACAAAATTAATATAGGATAACAGCAATGCTTAGTTAAATATAATAATATTCAGTAATAAATTAAGAGATCAATGTTAAAACAAAATAATTTTACTAAATAAATATTTTTTTCCATTTACAGAATTTCCATGTCTATTGAAATACACACATGGCCCTAGATAGGGACAAACTCAGTATTAGAACAATTATTGCCCTAATCTTGTCTTAATCAAACCTTTTTTGTAAGGCTACATCTAGATTCATCAAATGTTAAATTTTGTGTATAAAATTATCATATGTTTTGTGGTCCAATGTGGAGAGCTAGTGTAGCCCCATGAAAGAGTAATGCAGTTTAAACCATAGGTAGGAGCAGACCTTATTAACTAACCAAATTACTGGCACATATAATCCTACTAGGGGACACCCCTGCACGCTTCGCATGACAACCCCAACTCGCGGCGCTCGTGACACCTCGGCTTTCGGCCTGGGCATGTGACTGTTGACACTAAATAAAAGTGGTTAAACTATAATATACTAAGTAAACTCATAATATACTAATTTATTTCTGGTAGCTTACTCATTACAACGTATTTACAATTGAAATGTAAACAGCCATAGTTATTACTAATATTAAGAAAGATTTATAGCCTTATCAATATTGTAAGCATCATTATTTACATTCTAACAGATGTTTTTACAAATTGTATAGAGAAAAATACATAGAAAAAGTGTTATTATTAATTGTACTCTTACATCAATTGGATAAATGTGAAAGATACACAACAAACATGTTTATTTATTTACAAAACAGTTGTTATTAATTTACTAAAATCAACACAATGTTATCCCTATATAACAACCTTTTAGGGGCGGTTTCTATCCCTTAGGAGTATTTTATCAAGATGAAAATACTTTAGTTTCCCTATTTAGCCTACGACAAAGATTTTTAACTAATTTCAGCTCTGTAGAGTTAGGGCAAGTGGGAGAATTAGTAATGTGTGAATGAGATCTGTCTCTTTGATTTACAAAGAGATTACATGACTATCTGTTTGTAAGTAATAATGTAATTACGGCTGAGACGATTTTCTTTCGACAAGTTTGATGTTAAAACCAAAATACAACCCATTCTAGATTTCAAAACAGTTTTAATTCTAACGAGACAGTCACGAGAGTCGGCAAAGATCTACGTCGCACAAGTCTTATTGTGTAATTCCGAGCTACACACTTATACACTTACTTGCACTGTAGATTTACACCTTCACTTTCCATTTCAAATCAAGTATATATTGCACCAACAACTAGACTGGATCCGTACGGTAGTTCATGTCAAAGATAGTGCTGCAAGTAACACATAACGGAGAGAATTTGTTACTTAAGAACCATGTCCCTTAACTAGCCTCTTAAAAACTCAACCTAGGTGTGATTCTTAAGGGCGTTCGGTCAGTAATTATTTTAAAAATGTTTTTTATTTTAAACGTAATAATTATCTTCTTATAAATAGTAAATTAGTTCATGGAAAAAATTAAACACATTTCTTTATTAATATATGGCTTCCTAAAGTGGCTAGTTTTGACCTTTCTTGGTACATAACTCATTAATAATATTTTGAGAATTTATTGGAAAAAAGTACAAACCAACCCAGTGTAAATTAAAACTTATCAAAACATTTTAAAGTGTAACCAATTATTTTTATACTAATGGCATATATACATTTTTTAGTTAACATTTGTACAGTTAACATTCGTTGAACTATTGGATTAATAATGAATAAAAACTTAATCGCTACAGTTGACTTTAAACGAGGGAGTTATGTACTATTGTACAAATTGTGTGGTGGGGCAGTGAGGGAGAAAGAGGGGGGGGGAACACGACGTATGTGTGTTAGTGAGGTAGGCCCTTTGCTACTCCTAGTGACAGTTAACATCTAGAACTAAATTCCTTGAGCGCTCAACTGAGCGCCTGAATGGACACCCTCTACGTAATGGTTGAACATAGGAGTCACTGTTCAAACAAAATAATGATAAGTGACGTTTGTACGGTGTCATTAGGATAAACGATTGAATATTATTAGTCTGCTGTAAAGCTTTCATAATGTTCTTCGACTTTAATTGGGATCGAACTGAGAACCTTTGATTTCAGTCAAATTTAAGTATTTGTGAAAATGCAGTGTTATAAATATATAAACGAGTTTATATTTGTTGATTTTATTTACAACACCATAACCAATGTATGTAAGCTAACGTATCATAAAGTATACGAAATTATTTTTTTAAGAACAAATTGTTTTTTAAGATAGCAAGACCTTCCAATCATAAATAAATAATCAAATAATAGCTGTGAACCACAATAGGCAAACTACGAGAATATAGCAAAAATATTAAGTTTAATAACGTGGCAAACTTATAAAACATTTATATTTAGAAATAACAACAAACAATAAGAGTAACAGAAAATTACATAATTAACAACAATCATTAAATGATACTAACTATCTCCAATAGCATTACACCTCAATATCAATTGAATAAACAAAATTTAAAAACTTTAAAACCTAATATAGAAGAAAACTTATTTTATGCATGATGTATCATATATAACGAGTATTTTTAATTAATATCGTATTATTAATTATTTTTTATTAATAGAGTATATATTAATAATTCGTATTATTAATACATACCAAGGCAACATCGAATCCGATGGATATATCTTGCCAATATGCAAATTAATCAATAAATCATACTTGAACTACAATCAAAAATTAAATGTTTTTGGTGCATTTCGCAACCCATAATTTTGAGGTGTAGTAGTAATTATATCGATTCAACAGTAATTTGTGTTTGAAATAGAATATTTCTTGGGATTCTGTGGAAAAATCAATTGTTTATACGTAAGCTATTCTATACTGTGCTTGATATTGAGTAACCCAAAACTACTACTCTTACTTTAGATTAATAAAAAGAAAAAAAAACTAATGTATTAGATATGTAAATAAAGGGTGTTTCTTTTAAAACGCAGCCCTACTTACAAGTACAAGTAGATTTAAGATAATTACAAGTTCACAGGTTGGTATCCCTGGTTCATCTTCTTCCTTGGCTATCAGCTTATTTCAACAGTGAAATTGTTGTTCACTTTATTTGGGTTTCGTACAATTTCATTAAGTTGAGGTTAGAAACATGGTTTTGAGCAAACTTTAAAAAAGGTGTCCATAAATTTATTAAAAAGGGCAGAACGTTGTACAAATGCTAATGCTGGTTTATTTGAACACCAAACCTAAACAAAAATGTCATTAAAATAATTTAAATAGCAGTAATAAACGTTAATTATAATAAAAATGTTTATAGATATATGTTTTATTTGTCATTTTTATTTCAAATCAAATAAACATTTGCGTTTTGAAATAAACACCCTGTTGTTTTATTGTCTTTGTACTTGGTAGAAATGTAGTACTGTAAACAACTCAATAAAAATGTTAACTTTTAAAATTTATGAAAAGAAACTTTTGGATTCAAAATCACAACATCCTGCTGGCAGACACTAATTAACCTTCTATTACAGTAGAGTAGTTGTAATTGCATAAAGTTATCTCTAAACATAACATGTATTTGAAGTAACTTTCGTTTACCAATCACGTTTATACAAGTCTTAATTATCGGTGGCTTGATTGATAAGGAAAATAATACATTATGTAAATAAGTAATGTACCAAAGGACTGTATTTATCTACTATTTTCCCGTTTCTAAATTATGAATATAAAATAAATAAATTGTACTTATTACTTATCAATAGTCCGTTTAAACTCTATAATAATCTATAATACTGAACAATATCTATTATAAATATACAATACAGAGCAATAATTGTATATTTATTTTAAGAAGTCTCATAACATTTTTTTCATGTTATGTAGGCCACACTCTATTTTTACTAACTCAAAATGCTAATCAACTGTTTTTTCTCATTTTGTTTTAATCCACGAAGATCAACAGGAGAAAACCATATATGTATTCAATCTAAATTCTATGGATCTTTTCCGTTAATTCACTACCACTTCTGTTTTTTATCGCAATTACGGTTAGGATAGGTTAGGTGGCTATTAAAGTTGATCACATACTGGTAAATCCAAAGATTGACTTCCCGCCTAATGCGCTCTCCGTGTTTAAATTTGTGGATAGCGATAAGATATACCAGTGATATCGGATTCCTAGTGGATAAAGAATACCACAGTGGGGACGTACACATGATTGGGGAAAAGTTTTTAGAGCAATAGAATATTTATCAAGCGGTAGTGAAATAACGGAAACAACAAAAAGTAGTGGTAGTGAATTAACGAAAAAGATCCAATTATATTTTTATACAACACAAGTAAACGTCACACTTGGTATTATGACAATATCCATTGTATGAACAAGTCCTTAATGGTCAATATATATCCTTTTTATTCTTACAAAGTCAGTAAACAAACAAAACAAATGGTATTATTTTATGAACTCCTGCCATTAATATAATATCAAGTGCCGAATTGTGGAATAGTAATTTAGCTGTCCAGTAAATATTGTACTCGAATATTGTAACTAGTTTTTACCCCATGTAATAGATTGTTAAGCAGCTGATTAAGCGTGTTATTATTTCTTTACGTCCCAATTATAAACATCTACTTACATGTGCAACATGACATGGCCAGGTGTGGTGGTTGATACATCACTAAGGAGTACATGTGAGTGGCTAGCAAGTACCTTGACATTTCAGGACAACCGAGGCCGCAGTACCTACAGAGCCTCCAGTACCCAATATGTGTCCTGGGAGATGAGTCATCAGTGGGCTCTCCCTGTTAGCGTACATCCCGTTACAACTCTCCTGTAAGCTAACAAGGTGAGTCGAGGACGGGTCATGTACGGTGTGAATGTACATATGTTTACGTGATTGTTTACCTCAAAGAACACAAAGGTAAGAATTAGATTTGAAGTATGAATAAAAAGTATAATAAGAATGTTTTATAAGAAGGTTCTGTATTCTGCCAATATATAACTGCATTGGCCTTATAGTTGGACGACGATTTTAACGAAGTGATGTATTTTACCAATATACAAACTTCGATGATATGAAAATTGGACAAAGATTTTCAATAAAATATCAATTCTGATCAATATCAAAACTGATGTTATGAAAATTGGACGATGATTTCTAATTAAGTTCTGTACTTTACCAGTATACAAACTGTTATGATATGAAAAATAGGAAGATGCTTTTAGTAAAGTGATGTATTTTACCAATATATAAACTCTGATGTTATGAATATTATTTGATGCTTTTTTAATAATAAAAAAAAAACGCCATACTAAGGGTTACTGAGGATTGGATCCGTAATAATGCTAGTGTTGCAACAATTAAAGTGGCATTTGACCATAGGACTGATTTTGTTTAAAATTGATTGAGGATTATTGAAATTTGCTATAGTTACATATGTAAAACTTAAATATCATTAATTTACGCATTGGACATTTAATGACATAGTAAATAATAATGTTAGATCCTACATTTAGAGGCAATTAAATATATGAAGTCCTATTTGTAGGGAGGGTGGGTGATCACAGAGTCATATTTGAAGGGAAGATTGGTGGGAACTAAGTAATTTTCGAAGGGAAGATGGGTGGGTACAGAGTCATGTTCGAAGAGAAGATGGGTGGGTACAGAGTCATGTTCGAGGGGAAGGTAGGCGGGTACAAAGTCATGTTCGATGGGAAGATGGGTGGGTACAAAGTCATGTTCGTAGGGAAGATAGTTGGGTACAAGTCATGTTCGAAGAGAAGATGGGTGGGCATAGAGTCATGTTCGAAGGGAAGATGGGTGGGTACAGAGTCATGTTTGAAGGGAAGATGGGGTACAGAGTCATGTTTGACGGGGAAGATGGGTGGTAAACTGAATTCTATTTTTTGGGAAGGTGGGTTAGCCAGAATCCTATTTGTAAGGTGGGTGGGCAGCGACAGAGTTCTGTTCGATTGACAGGTAAGGGAGATGTTCGCTCCTAATTGGAAGGATGCTTTAGTTCGCTTACAGGCGTTTTTGACTTTCCAGCTTTGCCTCAGCAGTTTGGAAAACGACCACCTGACGAAAATACTCTATACTAATATACAAACTGAGATAATATGAAAATTGGGTAATGCTTTTAAGAAAGTACTGTATTTGACTAATTATATAAAAACTTCGATAGTACACAATGTTTTAAAATATAAAAAGCAATAAATGTGTAAATTAAAATTGTTTACGAAAAGGTTATCATGGTAAAAGATGTTCTTAATAGTTCGGATACAAGTTGGTCAGTCTATAAAAATCCATTACCAAATATCAGGAAAAGGCTTTCACATTCAGTGATTGTGTAGTTGGTATTATTTATTGAATGCACCCGTAATGTTGATAATTACGATATATTTCCTATAAAGATATATGATATGATAAAAAAAAATATTACTGAATTCTAAGATAAAATACAGCGTTTAGGTTACACTAAATTGGCAACAGTTTTGTTACATGTCCAAATTGGCAAAATATTAATAAATATAAGGAAGAGATGGTTCAAAACACCACATTAATTACTTTTACAGTAATTAATATACAGGGTATCCCTAAATCATTTGAACAAATTTTACAACATTGTTCAGCAAGTCAATACTAACACATAAATCAACACAGAAAGTGTTCTAACTCGATTGCTTTTTTGTATGTGGCTGTATGTGATTTTTATAAAAATATAAAAACCTAAAAAATAGTTTGAAATAAAATATTGAAACTAGGTCAGAAAACTTACGTAAATAGAATATATTTGACTAAATTGTTTGGTTTCCTTAAAAAATCTTTTTCAAAATGGAGATAGTTCGGAAATGTTTTTTAGATATTTAGAAATACAATTTTTTTAACTGTCGCTATTCCAAAACAGTTATATGGACAGTCTAAATAATTTATTAGGTATACTCGTAGGTGTTGTAGTCATGTGTTTATGACTAACTTGACTAGGTAAGACAAAACTACAAAACTGACCTTAACGTTTCCTTAAAGTGGAAGTCTTTATTTTCCACTTTCCTGGATCACATCAATATACAATAAAGGATTACATTTTCATCCGGAATGCCTTGTTCGGTCAAATATATTCCCACATAATGCCTTAAGCACTTTCTATCCATGTTTAAAGACTGTGAAGATGGGAAGAACTTATCTTATTAATAACATGACCAACTATTTGGCACTATCAGAATATTTTTAGACAATGAAAACTAAAATGTCTATAAAAAGATCATACGATATCTGACATTAGTGCGCGGAATCTCAAATCAATCAGACATTAGGTGGTTCGTAATCCACGTCAAAAGAAGTTGTAACTAGTTGTGGCCCATACATTATCGTCTTAGAGATTAATGCTAGTTTTCCCAGATTAAAAAGGTGTACCTAAAAATAAAATGTGTGGGGGAGAGGGTTAAAATCACCTTATCAGCATAGGATAATTAATTTTTAAACAATTTACCCAACACATTTAAATTGTGTGCCAAGATTAAATTTACACGAAAACTTAAATTAAATTAACTATTTATTTCACTTTTTGAAATTAATATTGTTAATGACTAATTTATTATTGACTATAATTATATAACTAAATGTCTAATAAAGCGTATAGAAAGTTCGTAATGGGCAGTTGGTGAAATAAAATAAATATGTATGCCTTAGTAACAAAACAAATAATAATAAGAAAATAAAGTTGATAATAAATAATATTTTTTATGGACATATGAGTATGTTTATTATTTTTAACGACTTCTTAAGAAATTGAGTTTATTTTGAATCTAGTGCCTGAAATCACACACTCGCATTTGTTGCACAACAGTGCTGTATATTTAATTGCGTCACCGTTTTGAAGGCGTCCTTCTTCTTTTACTTATTATAACATACCTTAACGCCGTTTCGTGATGATGTCAATAAATAATTAAATTTATCTGAGGAAATTGCTATTGATTTTTTTGTCTTTAAAAAAGTATGATATTGTGTTTATTTATTTCTTCCGTTTAATGTATCACTTTATTAATTATCATTGGAATCATGTATCTGCACTAATTATATTATTTGAATTGGGTGACCAGTTATTGTTATTTTCACTATGGCAATCAATACATATCAATACGCCGAGTGAAAAATGTCTTATTTTCAAAAAACTCAACAAATTTAATTTAACGAACATAAATGATAGATAAAACACTATTATGTATTTTATAAAAAAATATATAAAACATTCTGGAAATTCTATAACTTTATAGGTGAACATTTTTCTTAAAATATAATTTTAAACAGCAGGTTTTACGCTTGCTATTAAGTTTCAACAAAAGGCCAACATTTTTCTAAATGAAATGAAAAGCATACCTATACCTATATCATGAATGATAGCTATAGATATGTAATTATCTATGTTTACCTATAAATACATAATTGTAAACTCAAGAACAAATCAATGTCAAGTTCGTGTCAGCTGGCCCGGCCCCTCCCCGATCAATGGTTCCTTAACCCCTTCTGATTGCTCCTTCCTTCACTTAATTCAATATTGTTACAACTTCCTTCCTACTTTCGGTGCAGAAAATATGTGTACCCAAAAGTTGTGGTTGTTTACTAAGAAACTACGAAACCTATAGAAAATCCAAATTAAAAATTTTCCTGATTTCATTGCACGTGATAAAATATTCATTTATAAATGTTGTTATAAGTTTTAATAGTTTAGCCTAGTTGTAACTAAAATGTCTTAGAATTTTAACTAGTTTTCACTGTGCATCAACTTTACACTTATTTTACTCAAAATCCATCAATGTATCAATTCTTGACTGACAAGACTGTCTTCTATACATTTTATAACTTTTAAAGTTTTAACTTTTTAAGAAAGTGTTATTATCATTTTCTGAAACAACGTTCTTGGCTTATAGAGGTTGTAAAATGAAATTCAATCCTTGTAATGTATATGAAATTTATAGTTACGATACATTACTTCTGTATGCGTAGTTATAAATGCTGTCATTTTAATTTATTTAAATTTATCAATTTAAAGTGTTTTTATATGATTTAAATAAATTTGAAATCACATCATTTATTTATAATTTACAACAGTTTTTATAATGATTTTCGTTGGATTACAACGAAAAAAGTACAGCCTCTAGAAACTAATAAAACGTTGTCCAAAGATATTATTAAGAACTTTAATTCTCTAAAAGATTAAATTCTAAAATTAATAAAATGTATGGAAATAAGTTCTTTCAGCCACGAATGAAAATATAAATATGATACATTAATAGACTTTGAAATAATAAAAGTGTAAAATTAGCTCAGTGAAGACTAGTTAAATTCCGACACTTTTTTGTAACAACTACAATAAAAATTACTAAAACTTATAAAAAAATTTTAAATGTATATATAATAACAAATAAAAAAAAATGGAAAATAAATAGTGTCATTGGAGTTTTCATAAGCCTCTTAGCTTCTTAGTAAACAATCTTCAAATTCAAGTACAACATTTGGACACTTAACAAAAACCCACCCCTCCTTCTGAAACATGCCATTCCCAATAACTCATCTACTATGTGAAAAAATTAGTTTTAAAAGAACACCTACCTATTCTCTACATTTATATACATCTGCTGGGTTTGTTAATCTTATATCTGTAACATCTTTTTGTTGAATTGTCTGTAAATGTTATGATTTCTAATTTATTATAATTTTGTTGTACTATATGTTGGAATGAATTAGTACTTATATTTAATTTATTTGTTTTATTTTCATTAGTCACTTTTTATTAAATATTGTTTTTTTTTTCTAGAATGTATTTTTGTTTATTAGATAAGTGCATTTGGAATATGTTTATTATTGTATTTACGGTTGTTAATATATAGTAATATTGAAACATGAACTTAAATTTCTCCTTTGTTTTCAAGATATTCTTAATGTTGATTTTTGTGCAGTATTAATTCTGCTTTTATAGTTTATTGTTATATTTTAAATATATCGGTTTTCACCTGTTTATATTACGTTTATTTTTCCGCACGTATTTATCAGATATGTACTCACTTTAGACAACTTAATTATTTTATACTTTATAATTATGATTTATTACTTTATATAATGCTTGTATCTAGATACCAATATTATCATGGATGTTCCGTTTGTAAAACAATATCTAGTCATCCCCATGTTGAAATATACTTTTACTCATAGTTCATTTATGTTTTTACGCATATTATCAACTACGAACTTCCTTTTCCAATAGTTTTATTAAAATTCTTCTAAGTCCTAACATATGCACATTGTCATACCTAAACATAATTTACGCCTTGGATTTCACACGTAACTACAAACTGTATCAATTATCTCTATATTAATAGTCGAGAACATTTGCCCAAACGTAACACGCATTCAACTTTAGATCACTGCTCACTTACTCGTTAATTAAAATTATATAATGATAATAATTTTTTAATATGTCACAAAATACAAAATAGTAATATTAAACTACAATCTCGTGAATGGATTATTTTTTATTTATTTTTTTTTAATCTTCAATATGATACAAGCAATTTCCTGCTAGTATATTTGCTTCCTTTTTAATATATGGTAGTACACAGAATTACACATATTTTGTATTAAACTGTATAAATAACAAAAATTGATATAGTAAAATGTTAATTTTTAGAATGAGGTTAACAGGCACGATTAAAAGTTATGGCGTATGTGATAGGAGCTTAAGTGTTGACGCCGTGAAGTCTTGTAAATAGGCAATATGGGTACTGATTCTATATTGCATTCGTTGATGGTAGGTGTTTTCACCCCAACACACACTCTTGACAAACATCTGTAGCATACAACAGTGTCAGCATACAACAGTGTAGCATACAACAGTGTCAACATACAACAGTGTCAGCATACAACAGTGTAGCATACATCAGTGTAACATACAACAGTGTCAGCATTCAACAGTGTAGCATACAACAGTGTCACTTCGTAAGAAGTAAGTACAACCAATTGTAATTGTAATGCATGATTCTCGAGTATATTTTTGGACGGAAGGAATGACCGACATCGAAATAAGTGAGTGAGTAGGAGGTAGGGCAGTCACAAAGACAAAGTGTGAAGAGAGAGAATACTGTAATAAATATGCGTGTGGGGCATTACCATAAACATCGTACTTGTATGGTAGAGTAGGAGGATCTCCTATGCTGTACTTGTTTAGATGGAGGATCATGAATGTTGTACTTGTATAGATGGAGGGCCATGCACGTTGTACTTGTATGGTAAAGTAGGAGGATCTCCTACGTTGTTCTTGTACAGATGGATGACCATGAACGTTATAATTTACAGATGTAGGACCATGAACGTTGTACTTGTATGGTAGAGTAGGAGGATCTCCTATGCTGTACTTGTTTAGATGGAGTATCATGAATGTTGTACTTGTATAGATGGAGGGCCATGCACGTTGTACTTGTATGGTAAAGTAGGAGGATCTCCTACGTTGTTCTTGTACAGATGGATGACCATGAACGTTATAATTTACAGATGTAGGACCATGAACGTTGTACTTGTATGGTAGAGTAGGAGGATCTCCTATGCTGTACTTGTTTAGATGGAGTATCATGAATGTTGTACTTGTATAGATGGAGGGCCATGCACGTTGTACTTGTATGGTAAAGTAGGAGGATCTCCTACGTTGTTCTTGTACAGATGGATGACCATGAACGTTATAATTTACAGATGTAGGACCATGAACGTTGTACTTGTATGGTAGAGTAGGAGGATCTCCTATGCTGTACTTGTTTAGATGGAGTATCATGAATGTTGTACTTGTATAGATGGAGGGCCATGCACGTTGTACTTGTATGGTAGAGTAGGAGGATCTCCTACATTGTTCTTGTACAGATGGATGACCATGAAAGTTATACTTTACAGATGTAGGACCATGAACGTTGTACTTGTATGGTAGAGTAGGAGGATCTCCTACATTGTTCTTGTACAGATGGATGACCATGAACGTTATAATTTACAGATGTAGGACCATGAACGTTGTACTTGTATGGTAGAGTAGGGGGATCACCTATGGTGTACTTGTATAGATGGAGGACCATGAACGATGTACTTATATGGTAGAGTAGGAGGATTTACTACGTCATATTTATATAGATGGAGGACCATGAATGTTGTACTTGTATAGTACAGTAGGAGGATCACATACGTCGTATTTGTATAGTTGGAGGACCATGAAAGTAGATATGTTATGGGGATTCTGCGCCGTCCCAATGATGAGTTTTCGTCCCGAAGATGAGTCGGCTAGGTCAGTTTTCTTTAATGAGGTTCTAATGACCTTAACGAGTTTTTAATTGGGTTCTAATGACCTTAACGAGTTTTTTTAACGAGGTTCTAATGACCCTTACGAGGTTCTAATGACCTTAACGAGGTTCTAATGACCTTAACGAGGTTCTAATTGACCTTAACGAGTTTTCAATGAGGTTCTAATTGACCTTAACGAGTTTTTAATGGGGTTCTAATGACCTTAACGAGTTTTTAATGAGGTTCTAATTGATCTTAACGAGTTTTTAATGAGGTTCTAATTGACCTTAACGAGTTTTTAATGAGGTTCTAATGACCTTGTAGTAGTGAAATAATGAGGATAATGCCGTCAAGATTTAGGATTTCTGCGTCAAATCGATAACCAGCCCTTCCCCCTTCCCCCTCCCCCACCCCCCTCTCACTGGAGCTATCAACCTAACCTAACCTAACCTAACCTAACCTAACCTAACCCAACCTAAACCCCGTATACTTATTTGTATTTCTATTAACGCATATTTTTGAAAACCGTATTGATAATTACATTACTGCATTTAAATACTGATTTCATATATCATTAGATTTAATGCTATATTCATGTGGTACCTAAGCTACGGTACGTTAGTGACTATGTAATGTATAGAGAACAAAGCCTTGCTCGGTCGTAGCATACATGGTCTTATAAAACTTCTTTCAGAATAACTTGTATATACTTTATTACATATTTAGTTATGTTTAATAGCTTAGGACATCCTATCAGGTTGTTTCAAATCATTATTAGTAATAAATGAGAATTATATGTTGACTTGTGTAAGGTTTCCTTAGCGTATCTAGGACAAACTAGATGATGTGGAACCCGAACCACTTGTTACTGACAAACTAGGGCACTCTAGTGATGTCCTGCGATTAGCACTACTAGTGGTCAGTCTATATAACGTACTATCTTAAACCTTATTTCCCTCTATACATATAACCATTAACTACCAGACCTTTAGCTTACCAAACATCATATTTAATCTTTAAGGTTCAACAATACCGAACCAACTTCACATAGCTTGATGATAAATAAAAGCAGCACTCAACTGCTCCTTACACTGAATGAGTAAAAAACCAGTCTGGTGACATTGTAGAGGCTGAACCCGTGCGAACTCGATCGGTGAGTAGATTGTCAACCTACCGACATAATATTACGCAAGATGATGATTACTTGCTTCAGCTCAGGAGAGTGACCTTGAAACATGTAAGTTCTCACTTCCCCGTTGTTCTGTAGACACATGTTCTGAACCCATTTAGCATAAGTCTGCTGTTTTAGATTGTTCTACATGAAGTTTGTCTCGGGTGTTACGTGTAATATAGCAAAATACATAAACACTTAGCTTTACACAAGAAATCCATCAGTTTGATAGGAATTATCGTACTATATATCCTTGTGTGGGCTTTCTTGATTCTCCTTATATAACTCTAATTACAAGATTTTTTTTAAAGCTCTTTCCATGCTTCTCATATCCAACAAAAGTGTAGCTAAACCAACAACGTACGTACTGGACTACTTCTTATATCTGTAATTACAAGACCACACAACGAAAACAATTGTATACATAGACATTGACCGGTAGAATGTTAGTTAAAAAGCCCCTGAAGGAACGTCAACCTCCTCTACCATCTCAGGGGTCACTACTTTTGAGGCTCACTCATATTAACGTTTATATTTATCTAAGTTTTGGAAATGTTGAGTGATGTACCTCGGGTCGAGGCTCCCAACAGGCCTAGGTCAAATAAACCTGTTGGTACGGAGACCCCATCTAGCAATAATAAACGTGTATCTCACTCTATGTTTGAAATTAAGTTAGCAATAAGCAAGACAGGTTAGGTGACGCAAGAGTTTGGTTCAAGTTGAGGAAAGTGATTGGAAGGTTACAAAATACCACAGTTGATGCAATTGAAGAAATCAATCTTATCTATCATTTCAACCATTCATGGGTTACGGATCGTCAGGTCACTCCAGAGCCCACACATTCAGATACACGTACCGTGCGAGGGCCCGGACTGCGACTCAAGGTCTTACGGGGATTAGCCCAGCCCCAAGCTGCAGGACTGCCTCAGGTCTTACACGTTTTAAAGCTGCCTTAGAGAACAGTCGGGCTTTTTTTTTTATTAAATGTGGGCCGCCCTCACCTCGATGGTACAGTGATTGCACTCTGTACAAACACACACTGGGTTACGGACCGTCAGACGACCCCAGAGCCCACACACATCATGGAACTACAGATTACGAGACCGTAGTATCACATATATAAACGACAGGCTCATGTTGAATTTCTTCAAGAACACACAACAATGTTATTAATTAGGAAACAGGTACTTACATCCCATCCAATTACGTCACACCAAACAGTCTGTGGATAAAATTGTAACATTCAGAGCTAGACACACGTTTGATATTACTAGGAAAACCTACATTTATTGTTTATAACAAATACTTTTTGAAAACGGACTATTTTCAAGCTAAAGATTTACTATTTAAAACAAACTTTTTTTATTTTTATCTTTTTTTATTTTTTTATTTATTTTTTTACTATATGGTGCCATTGATAGTACATGTGTTGTAGTATGCAACTATTTGAAACAGTAACAGTTAAAACCTTATTAGGAGTCGTTAAATTTTAAAACTTAAGTCTATAAATGCTTCTTTCTACAATTGGAAGTTATTATAGTCTTTAATAATCCGCGCTCCTTTTAGTTCTTCTAATATTGTAATAATCTCACTGTCATGGTCAGTGTTTCCCGCCTTTTTTGAGGCAATCAACAAACGCAACCTGTCTACTAATTGATTAGGATCGTCCCAGCTCGAGTAATTAACCTTTGAAAATTTTAAATTATCCCTGTATACTTGTCTCCTTACTTCATCCATTTCATTTCCATCGTCTGAACTACTATCAAAGTAATCTTGCTCATTTGAACTATACGTCTCCCCACCCTTATCTGCATCAAGTGAATTGTTTTCAATCTCATCCACGTGATACCCACCTAATTTTACAGGTAACCTATCTGGAGTCTTTGAACGTTTCCTAGGACGAGAAGTACTGTCTACTGGATTATTTACATACATTGTACTACTTCCCTCACTTATTGGTGTTAAAACGTTAATTAAAGGTTTAATAATGTTTTTATACTTAAGACCCCTGCTTCCTTTCACCATTCCATTATTAGGATTTATATAGGATTTTGTTTGCAGCAACATTTCCCTGTACGAATCCAAATCTCCATCTCTATAGTCTTTAATTGATGTTTTTATGGGTTTCCTAATAAACACTAACTCAAATAGATCAGATGACCCAGGATATACCTTACCGTCAATCAAGATGTTATTTCCTTCAAATTTAACTGACTGTGTACCCATTTTAAATTGTTCGCTTCCTTTATCGAAAGTGATTCCATAAGTATGGTCAGCTGCACCATTCAAGTTTTTTATACTAAACTGTAACCATGACATTAGATCCCCCCCACTTCACTATGTGCATCGTTACCTTGAATTGAGGACATTTTTAAGGATTGAACTTTCTCAGCTACAGTGGAAGCCAAAGCTGATACGAGATCTTGATCATTCGAATTCATGTTTAAAAATGATAAAGAATTTAGAAAACAACTCTATTTATAGTCTGGGTTGGGCTAACTCGGGTTATAGCAACACAGGTGAACCGGGGTTAGCCTTACGTGGGTTAATAAAACCCGGGTTAACACAACGTGGGTTAATAAAACCCGGGTTAACACAACGTGGGTTAATAAAACCCGGGTTAAAACAACGTGGGTTAATAAAACCCGGGTTAAAACATTATTAACCCAATAAGTGCAGTAAAACATTTATTAACCCACGTTGTTTTAACCCGGGTTTTATTAACCCACGTTGTGTTAACCCGGGTTTTATTAACCCACGTTGTGTTAACCCGGGTTTTATTAACCCACGTAAGGCTAACCCCGGTTCACCTGTGTTGCTATAACCCGAGTTAGCCCAACCCAGACTATAAATAGAGTTGTTTTCTAAATTCTTTATCATTTTTAAACATGAATTCGAATGATCAAGATCTCGTATCAGCTTTGGCTTCCACTGTAGCTGAGAAAGTTCAATCCTTAAAAATGTCCTCAATTCAAGGTAACGATGCACATAGTGAAGTTGGGAGGGATCTAATGTCATGGTTACAGTTTAGTATAAAAAACTTGAATGGTGCAGCTGACCATACTTATGGAATCACTTTCGATAAAGGAAGCGAACAATTTAAAATGGGTACACAGTCAGTTAAATTTGAAGGAAATAACATCTTGATTGACGGTAAGGTATATCCTGGGTCATCTGATCTATTTGAGTTAGTGTTTATTAGGAAACCCATAAAAACATCAATTAAAGACTATAGAGATGGAGATTTGGATTCGTACAGGGAAATGTTGCTGCAAACAAAATCCTATATAAATCCTAATAATGGAATGGTGAAAGGAAGCAGGGGTCTTAAGTATAAAAACATTATTAAACCTTTAATTAACGTTTTAACACCAATAAGTGAGGGAAGTAGTACAATGTATGTAAATAATCCAGTAGACAGTACTTCTCGTCCTAGGAAACGTTCAAAGACTCCAGATAGGTTACCTGTAAAATTAGGTGGGTATCACGTGGATGAGATTGAAAACAATTCACTTGATGCAGATAAGGGTGGGGAGACGTATAGTTCAAATGAGCAAGATTACTTTGATAGTAGTTCAGACGATGGAAATGAAATGGATGAAGTAAGGAGACAAGTATACAGGGATAATTTAAAATTTTCAAAGGTTAATTACTCGAGCTGGGACGATCCTAATCAATTAGTAGACAGGTTGCGTTTGTTGATTGCCTCAAAAAAGGCGGGAAACACTGACCATGACAGTGAGATTATTACAATATTAGAAGAACTAAAAGGAGCGCGGATTATTAAAGACTATAATAACTTCCAATTGTAGAAAGAAGCATTTATAGACTTAAGTTTTAAAATTTAACGACTCCTAATAAGGTTTTAACTGTTACTGTTTCAAATAGTTGCATACTACAACACATGTACTATCAATGGCACCATATAGTAAAAAAATAAATAAAAAAATAAAAAAAGATAAAAATAAAAAAAGTTTGTTTTAAATAGTAAATCTTTAGCTTGAAAATAGTCCGTTTTCAAAAAGTATTTGTTATAAACAATAAATGTAGGTTTTCCTAGTAATATCAAACGTGTGTCTAGCTCTGAATGTTACAATTTTATCCACAGACTGTTTGGTGTGACGTAATTGGATGGGATGTAAGTACCTGTTTCCTAATTAATAACATTGTTGTGTGTTCTTGAAGAAATTCAACATGAGCCTGTCGTTTATATATGTGATACTACGGTCTCGTAATCTGTAGTTCCATGATGTGTGTGGGCTCTGGGGTCGTCTGACGGTCCGTAACCCAGTGTGTGTTTGTACAGAGTGCAATCACTGTACCATCGAGGTGAGGGCGGCCCACATTTAATAAAAAAAAAGCCCGACTGTTCTCTAAGGCAGCTTTAAAACGTGTAAGACCTGAGGCAGTCCTGCAGCTTGGGGCTGGGCTAATCCCCGTAAGACCTTGAGTCGCAGTCCGGGCCCTCGTACGGTACGTGTATCTGAATGTGTGGGCTCTGGAGTGACCTGACGATCCGTAACCCATGAATGGTTGAAATGATAGATAAGATTGATTTCTTCAATTGCATCAACTGTGGTATTTTGTAACCTTCCAATCACTTTCCTCAACTTGAACCAAACTCTTGCGTCACCTAACCTGTCTTGCTTATTGCTAACTTAATTTCAAACATAGAGTGAGATACACGTTTATTATTGCTAGATGGGGTCTCCGTACCAACAGGTTTATTTGACCTAGGCCTGTTGGGAGCCTCGACCCGAGGTACATCACTCAACATTTCCAAAACTTAAATAAATATAAACGTTAATATGAGTGAGCCTCAAAAGTAGTGACCCCTGAGATGGTAGAGGAGGTTGACGTTCCTTCAGGGGCTTTTTAACTAACATTCTACCGGTCAATGTCTATGTATACAATTGTTTTCGTTGTGTGGTCTTGTAATTACAGATATAAGAAGTAGTCTAGTACGTACGTTGTTGGTTTAGCTACACTTTTGTTGGATATGAGAAGCATGGAAAGAGCTTTAAAAAAAATCTTGTAATTAGAGTTATATAAGGAGAATCAAGAAAGCCTACACAAGGATATATAGTACGATAATTCCTACCAAACTGATGGATTTCTTGTGTAAAGCTAAGTGTTTATGTATTTTGCTATATTACACGTAACACCCGAGACAAAATTCATGTAGAACAATCTAAAACAGCAGACTTATGCTAAATGGGTTCAGAACATGTGTCTACAGAACAACGGGGAAGTGAGAACTTACATGTTTCAAGGTCACTCTCCTGAGCTGAAGCAAGTAATCATCATCTTGCGTAATATTATGTCGGTAGGTTGACAATCTACTCACCGATCGAGTTCGCACGGGTTCAGCCTCTACAATGTCACCAGACTGGTTTTTTACTCATTCAGTGTAAGGAGCAGTTGAGTGCTGCTTTTATTTATCATCAAGCTATGTGAAGTTGGTTCGGTATTGTTGAACCTTAAAGATTAAATATGATGTTTGGTAAGCTAAAGGTCTGGTAGTTAATGGTTATATGTATAGAGGGAAATAAGGTTTAAGATAGTACGTTATATAGACTGACCACTAGTAGTGCTAATCGCAGGACATCACTAGAGTGCCCTAGTTTGTCAGTAACAAGTGGTTCGGGTTCCACATCATCTAGTTTGTCCTAGATACGCTAAGGAAACCTTACACAAGTCAACATATAATTCTCATTTATTACTAATAATGATTTGAAACAACCTGATAGGATGTCCTAAGCTATTAAACATAACTAAATATGTAATAAAGTATATACAAGTTATTCTGAAAGAAGTTTTATAAGACCATGTATGCTACGACCGAGCAAGGCTTTGTTCTCTATACATTACATAGTCACTAACGTACCGTAGCTTAGGTACCACATGAATATAGCATTAAATCTAATGATATATGAAATCAGTATTTAAATGCAGTAATGTAATTATCAATACGGTTTTCAAAAATATGCGTTAATAGAAATACAAATAAGTATACGGGGTTTAGGTTGGGTTAGGTTAGGTTAGGTTAGGTTAGGTTAGGTTAGGTTGATAGCTCCAGTGAGAGGGGGGTGGGGGAGGGGGAAGGGGGAAGGGCTGGTTATCGATTTGACGCAGAAATCCTAAGTCTTGACGGCATTATCCTCATTATTTCACTACTACAAGGTCATTAGAACCTCATTAAAAACTCGTTAAGGTCAATTAGAACCTCATTAAAAACTCGTTAAGATCAATTAGAACCTCATTAAAAACTCGTTAAGGTCATTAGAACCCCATTAAAAACTCGTTAAGGTCAATTAGAACCTCATTGAAAACTCGTTAAGGTCAATTAGAACCTCGTTAAGGTCATTAGAACCTCGTTAAGGTCATTAGAACCTCGTAAGGGTCATTAGAACCTCGTTAAAAAAACTCGTTAAGGTCATTAGAACCCCATTAAAAACTCGTTAAGGTCATTAGAACCTCATTAAAGAAAACTGACCTAGCCGACTCATCTTCGGGACGAAAACTCATCATTGGGACGGCGCAGAATCCCCATAACATATCTACTCATGAATATTGTACTGTATAGTACAGTAGGAGGATCACCTACGTCGTATTTGTATAGATGTAGGACCATGAACGTTGTACTTTTATGGTAGAGTAGGAGGATCTCCTACATTGTTCTTGTACAGATGGATGACCATGAACGTTATAATTTACAGATGTAGGACCATGAACGTTGTACTTGTATGGCAGAGTAGGGGGATCACCTATGGTGTACTTGTATAGATGGAGGACCATGAACGATGTACTTATATGGTAGAGTAGGAGGATTAACTACGTCGTATTTATATAGATGGAGGTCCATGAATGTTGTACTTGTATAGTACAGTAGGAGGATCACATACGTCGTATTTGTATAGTTGGAGGACCATGAATATTGTACTGTATAGTACAGTAGGAGGATCACCTACGTCGTATTTGTATAGATGGAGGACCATGAACGTTGTCTTTGTATGGTAGAGTAGGAGGCTCATCTATGCTGTACTTGTTTAGATGGAGGATCATGAATGTTATACTTGTATAGATGGAGCACCATGCACGTTGTACTTGTATGGTAGAGTAGAAGGATCTCCTACGTTGTTCTTGTATAGATGGATGACTTTAAACGTTGTACTATATAGATTTAGGACCATGAACGTTGTACTTATATGGTAGAGTAGGAGGATCACCTACGTCGTATTTGTATAGTTGGAGGACCATGAATGCTGTACTTGTATAGTACAGTAGGAGGATCACCTACGTTGTATCAGAATGGCAGGGTGGAAGGGCCATTAAATCGTACTTGTATTGATGGTCCTTCATAAAATAAAAATCACTGGTTGTGTGTGCTTTTCAACCCGTTTCTTATGTATTAAAGAATAATGGTTACTCATTGGATTTTAGTTCCCGAAATCCACGTTTTATTCCAATTTAATTATTGGATTTAATATTTTCTAAATTTTACGAATTTATTATTGTGCGTTACGTTTTAACACTCGTTTCTTTACAGTAATATTTTACTATATATATTTTAATATTTTAATGTTTAAATACCAGTCAGTTTTAAAGAAACTTTTCCTAGTGATTATTGTATCTTAAATTGTGGTAAATAGGAGTTACCAATTACAAAGTATAGTTGCGAAATCAGACAAAGCTATAAGACGTTGCTAATGTATATAACATGGAAGATAAAATAATAAATGCATTTGATTTATAAGTATAACTTTATATTCATAAACAACACAGTTTACATTGAATCCTGAGAAAAAGGTAAACACATCTGCTGTATTTATAGAATAGTCTGGTTTGTGTTTGTCTGATCGGTTTGACACTTCAGCTCGGCATAAGTGGAGATAAACAAATTCTCTATTCATCATTTTCATTAAAATTTACTTAAATTATCCAGGACATAACATTTGAAATCATATTATGCATTCAATGATAAAGTTATGATTACAAGAATAGAACTAAGTAATATAAAATTAATTTATAAACTTTTTCGATCATATTGATTTATAAGTCTGCCCAATTATTTCATAACTGTTAATTCTTATGAATTGTCAGTTATTTTGTACGGTCAAATTCTAAGATTGAACTTTTATTAAAATACTCAGCAAGATTTTAAGAGAAATTGAAATCATAAAGTCGAAGATAGTGTAAAGTTTAGAAAATCTACTTGCTTATATTAAATATTTTGTTACATATATTGTTCCTAGTATTACAATAGGATAAGTAACTTAACAATGCAAACTAAACTCCACTTGTGGAGTTAAATATATCTGATAAAACATTAATGACACTATCCATTACCGTTGGAGATTTGATTGTTGTAAAATCATTGTCCTATGGTTCTTTGTTCACCTTGAAGACTATTTAAACGTTTTAATTTATGTCCGGAATGTTATATTTAACTATTTTAATTCAAGTATTACATATTTACCAAGCTACATAAAATGGTATTAGGACATAAAAATTATATCATATGTCTACACAGATTTTAGTTTTCCTTCCACTTATTTAAATTCAAGACATCAATCAAAAGAGTTTGTTCTGTTATGGTGTGGTAGATTAGTGGACTGTGGAGTCTAAGGTTCAAATTTCCAGTGTATTTTTCGTTGAATAAAGTCCACGCACTGGCCCACAGGCCCATGTAAACTACTGTGTAGAAATTTAAAATAAAAAAGACATTAAAAAATTGTTCTTGTTTTCTCTGTTTCTATTGTTTTCCGTCCTGGAGCTGCGCGAATAAAACTACAAGGTATTTGCACTGATGACAAAATGTACTCAGAGTACATAAAACAGTTTTTTTACTCATTTATGATATACAGCTGCTATTGTTTGGGTCTTTAC
Organism: Stictocephala bisonia; assembly: GCA_035578905.1. Lineage (NCBI taxonomy): Eukaryota > Metazoa > Arthropoda > Insecta > Hemiptera > Membracidae > Stictocephala > Stictocephala bisonia. The sequence goes on along the minus strand of JAQJVL010000545.1, from coordinate 96,665 downwards.
GTCAATTTGTAATTTAATTCCGTATTTTGGGTCCGTATCATTCTTAAATAAAAATTAATTGAATTTCATTTTATTATTATTAAATACTTTTCTTTACGAAATACGATTAACAAACTGGTTCATTATTCATCAATGCTCTTCGCCCAATCAATTACAATTTTGTGGTAGAGGTGTAGTAAAGAATACTTCGTCAAAATTCAATTCCGAATAAGTATAAACAGTTTTGGTTGAATTCCGTTATATGCTACCAAATACGATTAGGTTAGGTTAGGGTGGGTAGTTAGGTAGATAGGTATTTAGATAGGTAGGTAGTTAGATAGGTAGGTAGATAGTTAGGTAGGTAAGTAGGTAGGTAGGTAGTTAGGTAGGTAGGTAGGTGTATACGTAGGTAGGTTGGTATGTAGGTAGTTAGGTAGGTAGGAATTTGGGTAGGTAGTTAGGTAGGTAATTAGGTAGGTAGTTTAGGTAGGGAGGTAGGTATGTACGTAGGTAGGTTGGTAAGTAGGTATATATGTACGTACATACGTTGGTAGGTAGGTAGGTAGGTAGGTAGTTAGGTAGGTAGGTAGGTAGGTAGGTAGTTAGATAGTTAGGTAGGTAGTTAGGTAGGTATGTGCGTAGGTAGGTTGGTAGGTAGGTATATATGTACGTACATACGTAGGTAGTTAAGTAGGTAGGTATGTATGTAGGTAGGTAGGTAGTTAGGTAGGTAGGTAGGTAGGTAGTTAGATAGTTAGGTAGGTAGGTAGGTAGGTAGATAGTTAGGTAGGTAGGTAGGTAGGTAGGTAGGTAGGTAGATAGTTAGATAGGTAGGCAGGTAGTTAGGTAGGTAGGTAGGTATGTACGTAGGTAGTTAGGTAGGTAGATATATATGTACGTACATACGTAGGTAGTTAAGTAGGTAGGTATGTATGTAGGTAGGTAGGTAGTTAGGTAGGTAGATAGTTAGGTAGGTAGGTAGGTAGGTAGGTATATATGTACGTACATACGTAGGTAGTTAAGTAGGTAGGTATGTATGTAGGTAGGTAGGTAGTTAGGTAGGTAGATAGTTAGGTAGGTAGGTAGGTATGTACGTAGGTAGTTAGGTAGGTAGATATATATGTACGAACATACGTGGTTAGTTAGATAAGTAGGTAGGTAGTTAGATAGGTATGTACGTAGGTAGGTTGGTAGGTAGGTATATTTTTACGAACATACGTAGTTACGTAGGTAGGTAGTTAGGTAGGTAGGTAGTTAGGTAGGTAGATAGTTAGGTAGGTAGATAGTTAGGTAGGTAGATATTTAGGTAGGTAGGTAGGTAGGTAGTTAGATAGGTAGGTAGGTAGGTATGTGCGTAAGTAGTTGGTAGGTAGGTATATATGTACGTACATACGTAGGTAGTTAGGTAGGTAGGAAGTTAGGTAGGTAAGTACGTACGTAGTTAGGTTGGTAGGTATGTATATATGTACGAACATACGTAGTTAGTTAGGTAGGTAGGTAGATAGGTATGAATTTAGGTACATATATATATATATATATATATATATATATATATATATATATATATATATAACTACATACTAGGTAGTTAGGTTAGGTTAGGTTACATGATTACAGTTGTGCAACACGAAGTTTCTATTTGAGGGGCATATTACGGAATCTGTACAGTCTTTATTTGATGCGTTTTCTCCCATTCTTTAAGTTATAGTAAAACATAGTTTTGATTATGGCAACTCTCATAGCATCCATTGTTGTAACAATAATATTTAAACTAGTGTATATGATTTGTGCCTCAACAATGAACAATTGCCTTCTATCAAAACATTCACTCTGTGCCAGACGCATAGTTAAGAAGCAATTCGCAGCTGCTAGATCCAATGTTTACAGGCTAAAAGTGGCTCACACACCGAGCGAAGCGACGGACTGGCCTCCTGCCAACTTAGTAGGGGCCTTACCAACAGTTGGCTGGCCTTCTATGTGGTCGTGTTTGTTAGTTTAACAATGGATTTGTTAATACAAGGCTTTAAATGTAGAAAATGGCACTGTAGATTTTTGTAACTATCCACTTTCTGAACGCTTCAAATAATACAATTTCGTGTTGAAAAAGTGGTAAAATATGAGTTTATATACATCGAGGAGGTTGATTTCAACCGCGGAATAATCTTGTTTTACCGGAAAATCGAAAAACTTGTTTGTTTATCAAGTGGTGAACTAACAAACCATTTTCAACGTTTTTTCATTTGACATATTTTTTTATTCTGAAGACGAATATATTATTGGTTTTTCAATAAAGTTGCTTTTTTATTGGACAAAAAATACATGTTTTCTTTATTTAACCAAACATAGCTAACTTATCTTATTTTTATAATTACCCAACAAAAATTCTTAATTTGCGTGGGAATAGTTGCCAGTGTCTGGCCAAAATAGTTTTGAAATTCGTTTTAAATAAAAAAAACTACATCGAACTAAGAGGGAAATAAAATATTGCGAAATATAACATTTTTAAATTTTGAATTTGTTGTTTAAAACTTGTTTTTCATGGAATAAAAAGAATGTCCCCAGACATTTTTATATTTATATTTATAAATATAAATCTGATTCATCCCACTTGTGATAAAAAAGTAAAAATTTGCAAAGCATCTAATAACTGCATAAATATCTTTTTTATATAGGTGCCTTATAGGTCTACAATTGAAAAAAATGTAAAATATTGTTAAAGCATGTACATTTACTGTCATATTAATGGCAATTAACATTCATGTCATATTAAAACATAGAAAATAAGGTACGTGTATTTCGTGAGTGGTTAATGTTAAAGTTACACAATTTTTTCGTAGAAAGCTAGGCCATTAAAGCTACCTAACACGACCCTTTTTAGATTTGTTAAAGCTTTGAGGAGTAACTAATACATTATTGCATAGTAGATTAAAGCATAGCTTCATAAGCTGTAGGTTCTCAATTCGGTCCCAATCAGAGTCATAAACATGTTGAAAGGGAACAGTTGGTAACCACTGGCTGTTTATTTGTCGATGGGTTTTTACTAATGACCTTTTCTCAGGATTAGGATCAAATGAAGTGGAATTTTATTCCCCCTCTTAAATTAGGGGGTTTTTATTATTTTTAATTTCAGTAAAGTATACGATAACAATATATTATAATAAGAGATATCGTATATTGCGACTATGTTTTACTATAGACAGACTAATTATTATTTTTAAAAAGAAAAACTCGCTTGAAAAAAAACTAAAAAGCCATCATCAGTCCATCAACACTTCTTTATGTTATATATTTTTTAAAGATTGCTTCATTTTTAAACGATCAATATTATAATCATTGCAATGCAAATATAATTGGTACTAAGAAATATTACAATCGAAACAGTTTTATTGCTGTTGAATACAAATAATCAAATAGTTTTAGGGAAAAATACATTTACATACATATATACATAAATTTGCAATAGTTCCCTTATGAAAATAAAAGGGAAATATAATGTGTCCTCAACAATAACAATAATAAACAGAATTCGTTACGCACAATTAATAGCTGTGAACTAAAATTAAAAAATTATTACAAAACAATTGATAAAATTCCTAAAAGAAAATTTGTAGAAGATGTAACAGCCCCTTTACGCAAGCTTCTCTCTCAACTGTCTCTTAAAAGTATCAACAGAAATATCGATATTTTTCAGACTGACAGGAAAATCATTGATTTTGAAAAAGGATGTTTGATGTTGGCATATGTTTATTTTTGGTGATCCTAATTTTGTTTATTGCCTTAATTATGGATTTCAGAGAATTAAGAGCTTTCTTTTACGAAAAGTAATGTTTTGAGTTTACAAATACATGGGATCTTTATTACATTGTTACGCTTAAATTACATTATTTGTAAATGACCTCGATGAGGATTTTTTAAAGTCCAAATACGGTTTTTGTTATTTAAGATGCATAGCCCCATAAGACAAATTTGGATAGATCAGTTCTTAATTAGCTGTTAAAAGAGTTGAAGTGAGAACAAAATAAGATAGGGTTCGAGTAACGAAAGTACCAGTGGATATTGAACTGGAGAAATTAAATATATAACTATTATTATTCATTATTAAGACTCGATCGTTTAGATATGGGCGAATAAGTAAATGAGTGTAGAATGAGTGTAGTCATTGTTACTAACTATGGTCGACTGTTCCTTAGAAATATCCATTTATAAATAGCCCTACAGTCAGTGCAACTAAGGGACGTACAGATTCATGTGGAATCCGAACCACGTAGTATTTGTCTGATTTTCAGCTAATTGACAAGCCTGATACTCAGTTCTCTCCCCTACACAACATCCTGACACTGACTACCACCCAACATGGACACCCTAGCTTTCTCTAGAGGTGTCCACATCGACGCCAATCATTGAGAGAACGTTATGTCGTATTAAGAGGGCTGAGAACAGAATATATCGCCTACAAAATCCATAACACCTTGTCCCCAAGTAGCTGGGCTGCAGCACTACGCCACTAATACTAACAAAAGTATAATAATTATAGGATATTTTCCGTTGATTCACCACCACTACTTTTGTTTGTTTTCTTTAATTCACTACTCTTGATAAATATTCTATTGTTCTAAAAACTGTTCCCCAATCGTTTTTACGCCCACTGTGATATTCCTTAACCGCTAGGAATTTAATATCGCTGGCTTTATCTTATCGCTTTCCAAGAACTTACACACCAAGACCTGATTCGGCGGTAAGTCAATCATTGGATTTAACTGTTTGTGATCGACTTTAGTAGCTACCTAACCTAACCTAACCGTAATTGCGATAAAAAAAGTAGTTGTAGTGAATGGAGGGAAAAGTCCTAATTGTTCACTCAATAATACTGTAAGAAAATTAGCTAGGTAAGAGTAAGGTAAATAGGCTGGGTTATTTCAGTAATTGTCTTGATGAATGAGGCTAGTATATAGATAATAAGTACTACCCTTGAAATGCCTTAACGATGCTTTTTCAGCTAGAGAAAAATTACTTTGCATAGCAAAAAGGGACGTTAATTAAAACACGTAATCTATTTCGTCTGAACTTCTTCTCCACTAATACCTTAATATGCAAATGGTAACCACAACATAGAGTCTATCAACTAATTAAGCTGGCTAGTGTGGAGAGAAGTGCAGTGGCCATTTTTTGTCTAGAGTTTTTTTAATACACGGGGACGATTATAAATAGACCTAAATCCAGTCTGCAACACTGCTATAATGCAGATAGAAGTGAAAGAGATAACGATAGTTTCCAACTATACAAAAATATTCTAAATGTTCTTCCTAAATATATGTCACCACTTACCAGCCAGCTTGGATCTTTACAGTTGTAAGTCAGCCATCTTGGAAAATTGTGTATAGAGACAAAACACAATACATTTGTTTTGAACTGAAACAGTTCGTAAGACATAGTTAACCAAACCTAATGGGACCCAACCGAAACTAATATAATTTACCTGACCTAACGTGTAGCACAACATAACCTATATAATATAACGAAACTAATACAACTTACCTAACCTGCACTCACAATCAATGTACCTTTGATATTGGTAACCGGGGTTTTATATGTAAGAAAATAATAAGTGCTTTAATTATTAATCGGTGCCTTCTGGTATTTAGGTGAGGTTAGATTATAAGCACTTCCAACATGGATTGTTAGGTTAGGTTAGAATTAAATAAATATAACTTAACGTGTTACTTGCTTATGTAGGTCTATATACTATAGATATACAAGAATGTGTACTTTCTTCTTCGTTTGACGTCTAATCATTGCTAAACAAATGCGGGACCAAAAAAAACACCTAAATTATTTTGTGTCCAACCAACCAAGTTGTTATAAGCTGCAACAAACTGTATCTGAAGTAGTTCAGTTGATTTCCGCCAGAGGTTTGGTGTCGTGCGGAATTGGTTTGACCTCTGCTGTCTAGAGATTGACTGACATGACAGACCAACGATTCCACTGCGATGGTCATACAGGAAACAGTTTTGATCGTTCGTGTTTTGTAGTTATTGCATAATGATAGCCTTAGCACGATTCAAACAAAATTATCAGTGATCAATACGCATGCTGAATAAATTATATAGTATTTCATTATTATGAACAATTAAACGTTAAAAAAATAGTTTATGATATTTTAATAATAATGATGAAGTTAATAATAATTATTTTAAATAAAAAATATCTTTTACCAAACATACTTTTAACTTATTACTAGATTAAATTTAGTCAAAAAGTGTGTTCAAAGTTTATGGTTATATCCTGTATATATAACCTATAATATTTTATTTTTGGCCATTTATACAAAATAGGACAATAACAGTCAGAGTTTAAGATATAAGGATATAAAACATTAGACAAACTCATTCCTGTATGGTAAAATACTATGGACAACTCACCCAACGTACAGAATCAATTCGATTTAAATATTCCATAAAACCTCTGGAAAAAAAAACCTAAAATTGTTGTGTTAGTTGCATCCGCAGGTACATCAAATTGCATTTCATAGTGTTTGTTCATATTTTTTGGCTATTTATGAATATTTAAAAATAATGATACTACTATATTTAGTCGAGTAATTTCAGGGGGAACGAGTGGATGAAGAAAGTTCAAGCTTTGGAATAAGAGAAGAGGAATTATTTTTCTTTAATGGAAATTGAAATCAAATATAACAAAATTAAACATTAAGATGAGATGCTAAGTTAATAAATTGTGAATCAGCTGATATCTGGATGTCTTAGGCCCTACTATGTTTTACTCCGTTCAATTTGTTGGTCCTTGTAATTGTTTACATACCATTTTCAGTTATATATCAGTGTTTATGAAAATCTTCCATAGGGACAAATTCCAATAAATATGTTTACCATCAAAAGGGAAATTTAAACCATTTATTTTATAAGCACTCAGATCTCTCATCCAACGTAAATTTTCTGTCTTAAATTATCAGCTGTTTTGTGGTCCATTGTGGAGCGCTAGTGTAGTCCCATGTAAATGTAATGCAGTTTAAACTAGCTGTTCTAGCAGACCTCATTAACTAACCAAATCACTGGCTCAAATATCCCTATTAAATGAGATATCTGAGTTTAAATAATAATATAATCAAGGTTAAAACATAACTGACCTAACCTATACAACCTAAGAATCTTTGATATCTTACATAACCTAACATAACCAATAAATATAGCTATTGTAACAAACGTCTAAGATATTGTCTGTTATTACTGTACTGAATATAGGTATATGAATGGCGATAATTGGCCTGAGGGCATACTTATAAACAAATATTTCACGACTAAAAAAGAGCGATTTAATGTTGCTAGTCCTAAGCCCGCACTAGGAAGTCAAGACGGAAAAAATTTGTCTAACCAAAAAAACTAGATGAGTATACAGGCTCTGTTTATTCTAGGGAAATGGAGTCTAAATCTAAAGTTAACCTAAAGCTAATGTTCCTTAATATAAGATCTGTTTTTAATAAGATAGAACTTTTGGAGGCCTTGTTGTTTGAAGAAACCCCCCCAAATATTGTGTTTGGCAGAAACGTGGTTAGATTACAATAAAAATAAACACATTAAAGTAAATAATTATGTTAAAGTTACAGAGTATTTTAGAGAAAATAAAATAGGGGGAGGAGTTGCTATTTTTCAAAGGATGAAGGATGGTATAAAAGTAAGCCCTGTCAATAAGATACAGTTAATGTCTGTTGAGGGTATAATGGAAAGCTGTTGTGCCATAGTAACTTATAAAAAAACAGACTTTTTGTTACTTAACATATATAGGCCACCTGACAAGGTCAAGAATAATTATTTAAAATTTATTGAATTATTTGATGAAACATTAAGTATTGTAAAGAATAGTTACGATTTGCCAGTAGTACTATGTGGTGATCTGAATGTGGATAATTTTACTGAAAATTGGGAAAGGGAATATCTTTACGATGTTTTAGATTCGTATAACCTACAAGTAACCGACAAAGTTTACACAAGGATAACTGATACTTCCAGCACTCAGTTAGATTACTTTATTACAGACCTTGAGTCAACTTGTTACAAATCTAGTATCTTGCCACCATTACTGTCTGACCATTGTATTTAGAACTTAGAAATCTTCATAGATTTGAAGAGTAAAATTAAGCATAGGATTGAGAAGAGAAACATGAGTAAAACAAACTTGGCATTGTTTGAGAATTTAATGTCAAAACAGGTTTGGCCTACTGATGTAGCAGATAAGAATGTTGATGTTCTGTTTAATGAGTTTTATGATACGTTTTTATACGTTTTTGAAATCTGCTTTCCCAAGACAATTTTTAGTGTTAAGGACGAGTCACAAGTTAAATGGATTACAAATGAGGTAATTAAATCTCAAGATGATTTAAAGGAACTTTACTGGCAAACAAGAAACTTATCAAATCAACCAAACACTGTTAAATTAGATTATAGTACAGCTAAGAAGCAACATGCTACTCTAGTTGAAAATACCAAGAAACTGTTTTACAAGTCCAAAATTGAAAACTCTAATAACATAACCAAAGAATCGTGGAAAATTGTAAGATGTTTAACGAGTGACGAAAATGATGTAAATATTAGTAATATAAGTATCAAATCAAATGACGAGCTCGTCTCCAACCCTAGTGATGTAGCTAATAATGTTAATAAATATTTTTTAGAAGAAATTTTGAAACTAACTGTTGACAATGAAGATGACCTGGATGAGGCTGACTCGTGTGGTTCTGTGGGGGAATTTTTCTTGTGGCCTGCCACGGTGCAGGAGGTGCATTGTGTTATCGACAAGGTGAGCTCTAAAGCTAGTGCAGGAATAGATGATGTTCCCTGTAGTTTATTGAAACACTGCAAAGAAGTTATAGCTAAGCCACTTACAGTAATTATAAATAAATCTTTTAAAACAGGTCCCTTTCCTGGTAGGATTAAAACGTCAAAAGTTGTGCCGATTCCAAAGAACAATGAAAGGGACCAGGTAAAAAACTACAGGCCTGTGGCTGTGCAAAGTGTTTTTTCAAAAATCTTTGAAATGATTTTCTTGAAACGACTTAATCTTTTTATAAAAAATAAACAAATTTTATCTAGCCAGCAATATGGATTTAGGAAACATTTCTCTACTATAGATGCCATATTTGAACTTTTAATAACATTGTACGACAGTGTGGATACGTTAAGTGAATCCTTATGTATTTTTTACGACATGACAAAGGCTTTTGACCTCATTTCACATAAGAAGCTGTTCAGGAAATTAAATGCTTTGGGAATCGATGGAAAATCATTGAAATGGATAAACTCCTATTTGTTAGATCGCTTTCAGGTGGTTAATATTCGCTACACAGGATCTGATGGTCTCACAAGACATTATCGTTCAACTATTTCTCCTGCTCTAAACACTGGAGTACCACAAGGCTCAAACCTGGGACCCGTTTTATTTCTGCTGCACGTGAATGACCTGCCAAGATCGATAGCAGAGGGGAAAGTGTGGTTGTTTGCCGATGATGTGAGCCATCTTATTCATGGTGACTCCGAGTCGCTAAGAGATAGGGGACAGAGAGGATTGATGGAGATGCAGGAATGGTGTAAAGAGAATAAGCTTTTGCTAAACAAGGGTAAGACAAATGCATTAACATTTTACAATCAGAAGAAACCTGACTGTTCACCACTACTTAGACTGGATGGAACCAGCATTGCAGTGAGGGATTCAGTAAAATACCTTGGAATTTCTATAAGTAGTAATTTAAGATGGCAGCAACATATAGAGATAGTATGTTCAAGGCTCACCGCTGTGTGCTATATGGTTCGCAGGCTTGTATGTGTGATGGAGCGTGAAGTGTTGATGAAGGTTTACCATGGTTGTTTTCATAGCATTTTGAAGTATGGCATTGTAATTTGGGGAGGAAGTCCACATGCTGAACGTGTGTTTTTACTGCAGAAACGCATTGTGAGGACGATTTGCAAAGCACCTTATTTGGCACACTGTTCACCATTGTTTTTACAGCTGAATATACTTACCCTACCAGCACTTTTTGTATTGGAATCAGCAGTCATGGTGAAAAGGAAGCCAGATATTTTTATTAGAAATAAAGAAGTTCATCAGTACCAAACAAGGCAGAGAGACCACATCCATGTACCTCAAGTGTCATCATCCTTGGCACAAAATGGACCAAAATACAGCTGTGTGAAAATCTACAATAATGTCCCAGGCAACATAAGGGCGATTGAAGATAAAGATAAATTCAAGATGACTTTGAGAGACTACTTGTTGAAGAGGCCATTGTACACAATTAAAGAGTACTTTAATAAATGAGGCCAAAACTAGACGACCACGGTGCAACTGCACTTCTAGTGGGAGATCATCAAGTATCAAGTAAGTATCAAGTAAGGTTAAATGCATGTATTTGAAAAAAAAACTTTAAAAATACATGGTTTATCATTATTTATAATAATGCTTATAATTACCGGGTTTTAAGCAAACCAGCAGAAGTGTAATTTGTTTGTCCTCAGTGAAAATGGATTCTTGTAGAAAATTACTTAGCACGATAGGGCCACATATTTTACTGGGCTTTGATCCTTAGCAAATTGTAAAATGTTATACACACAATAATTAACTAAGGAGTTTTGAAGCTAGTTAAATGCATTTTCAAATCTCTGTGTATTAACAAATTACATGATTTTTCTTTTGTTAATATGTTTTAATTCAGCAATAAAATTATATTTTGTCGAATTATTTGTGTTTTAAAAAACCATTTATGTTTATACAGATAAATTACTTACTTGAATCATGATATAAGTTGTGTTTAAATGTAATATACAGCTCATGGGAAAATATATAGTGAGTTTTGCTAATTTAAATTATTTTGAATGCTTAATTTATAAGTTAAAATAAATTAATTTAAACTTTTGCGATTTGTACTGTACATTAAGATATCATCCGAACGTATAAACCTTATAACATCCTTACAGTGTTATTAGTGATAAGCCTAGTGATTTTAAAAGAGGACACTCGTTTTTAATATCTGACCATGACTGTAATGTAAATTCATTATATTTATCTACATACATGTATATTTACACTCTGCTTGAAAACTAGGAGTTTAAGTTAAACACAAAGAAAAAAATTAATTACAATTAAAAATCAATAATGGAGACTGTACAAGTTAAAACAAAAGGGTAATGAAAACAGTGGTTATGATAGACTAATCAAAATCGTATTGAAGTATAAGGAGGAAAATATTGAAGGTTCTTTGGTGAAAATGGCGTTTTATCAAAATTGTAAACTAAATAGCCTAATGTATTATTAACAATAGTCTTACAACATTTTTGTAAAAGTCATTTGTGAGTAACATTTATTTGTTTTTTATTAATAAAAGCTCACCAAAGAAGAAGGTGGATGCAGCGATGCCATCGGTGAGGTCTACGGCTAGTGCTAACTTCATGGATGACTTCAGACTTCACGCCCCCGTCCCGCCCTCTATCGTAGTGATCAGGAAAATTACGCAGTTTCACACTTGACTTGATTTACATACAAGTTTATCATCGTAAGAGTAATCTTCGCCCAGTTATGTCTCAAGAGAAGTGGAAGGGCTCTAGATATGTTTAATAATTACAGACCTAATACTTTCATACTAATTTTTTAGAAAATTTACAATTTAAATTTATTCAACAATTTAGTGATAAAAGAGTTTGTTACTGTAGTTAAATCATTAATTATAATATCAATTCGAAATGGGACGTTTTATTGATTACTAGCCTTGCAAACAATCATGGATAATTGTATATAATTGGTAATTCATATTATTTATCATATAAGATTGACTTAGTGGTTTACAATGATACATTTTCACGTTTGTTGGCTTTTCTAAATAATACATTTGGATGGTTTCAAAGTAACGTATTAATTTAAAAATAACAAAGCAAAAAATCGTTTGCAGCGATTTTAAGGTTCTCTTTCAAACGATTTGAGCATTTTTAATCGTATATTGGTAGTTTATCCTGAGTGAGGAGTAGCTCGGTTAACCAGGGTATATACTTTTTTGCCCTTGTCAAAATTAAACACGTAGTTTTTTTCATTCAGATTGGGTTGAACGGTTATTTTATGTAAATAAATAAAAGATTGTATTAACAAAAATACTACTTTATTTCAGCATCTTTTAAGACAGTTAACTTTAAAAAAAAACATAAGTTATTCATCTTGAATAATTTATATTTTAGACACCTTTTCGTACAGAAATTCCAATTCGATTTAAACCTAAGTGGTTCTGTTTAGCACATTTATAAGTCATCTAAATACGTTTAATAATTACAATTCTAACTTTATCCTTCAAAGTTTCAACAAACTTTTCACTTTACAAATTGATAAAAATTTATTAGGAAAAGAGTTTGATTTTATAGTTAAAATATTATTTATTTATTATAAAATAAAATAGGACGGTATATTAGTAAAATACATTAGAAAAAATCGTGGATAATTATAGGATAAATTTCTTGTTCTTATATGTTTCATTACATTTGATTTACTAAGAGGCTTACAACAATTTATTTTTAAGGCTATTGGATTATGTATTTAATAAACGTTGGAAAAATAATTTCAATGCAAAAATAAATAAAAATATTAGTTTTTCCCATTCATATTAGGTTATATAATGCAAATAAAAAAAAACATTGACCACAATTATTACTGCCTGTATTTGCGTGTGTTTTAAGGCACATAATATTAAAGACACGTTATTTATTTACCTTGAATATTTTATATTTCAGAAAAAATCAAGCACGCCAACTCCCAATCGGACTAAACTTTAAATTTTTGGGGAATCTATTTATACAACATTATTTTTAATTTGGCGTAAACATTGTGTAATGACTAAATGTCATCAAGAGTTTACAAAAATATTAAAACTAACAAATTACCAAATCTTCGTTCTCAATCTAACTTTAAAATGCCCTAACACATATACAATTTATATAAAAGTATTCAAACAAAGGGATCAACTTATATAACAAATTTTGCACGTATTTAATGGATGAAAAAGAGATAATGCATCTAATGAGAAATTAATATGAATGTTTTTGCGTAAAACATTTTGTAAATTTGAATATTTTCTTTCAGCATAATTTCATGAAACTATTGAAATTTATATGGGTAGTCATCTTTAAATAATTATATTTAAAACGTTTATATTATATATTTACTTTATTATGTTTTTTCGGATATTAAAATAATGCGTAAGGAAAAATAAAAATTAACTCTTAATTGATTACTAAGATAGCAAGAGTGTTAAAACATAAAATTAATATCATAATATTACCTAATAAACTGTGGTATTTATTTGATTTTTCCAGCTCTCGGGAGAAATTCCATAGACAAAGTTGTTCTTCGTGCGCCAGAGGCCTATTTTCTTCACACCATAAGTAATGTCTCTGTGAAATGAATAGGTCACGGATTTAGAACACTCCCAGTTTTAGGTAGGGAACAATGACACTTACACGCCTGCAGGATTAGGGCTTGTCACCGGTACAAAGCATTGATCCATCATTTAGATTGATTTGCCTCTTGTAAAAACAAATTTAATCCTGTAAAGTTTACTACAGACAAAGTGATTAGTAAACATAACAATTGATTATTTATTTACATAATATAATTTTTTTATCTACATTATGTACATTATGGCAGTAATAAATACATTGCCATCGTAGATTAACCCCCAAAATGCCCAGTAAGTTATGTTTGGCAGTATGTATTATTAATATTAATATTTGCCTTGTATACTATAGAAAATAAATGGTTCCAAAGAATTTGTACAAACTTTTCCTCATACCAAACACACAAAAAATCAAACCTTCCAAAATTACCAGTTTGATTACCAAATGTAATTTTAAATAACTCAAAAGATAGTTAAATTAGATACATGCAGTTTTTACTAAAATATTTTAAATTGTAATTAACATCTTTTCTGAAAATTTAATCAAAATTGTGAAAGCCGTTTTTGAGAACATTTCATTTTTGTTTGTTTTTTGCACATAAAAATTAAATAAACTAAAGTTTCAAAAAATTCTTGTAGATATTAGCTAAATACACCTTCAAACCAAGTTTCATAAAAATTGATCCATCCATTTTGTCTCCAGTGAAGTGCACTTACACACAGACAGACGCACATACGGACAGAAATCCAAATTGTTTTCAAAAAAACACTTTTTTTGTTCAGGGACCCTAAAATGGATTTTTAGAACAACTTTAAAAAAATTCTACGATCTTAATACTTTCTCTATGTTAACGCATATGGGAAGAAGTAAAGGTAACAAAAGTTGTTTTGGAAAGTAATTTAAATTTTTGTTATCCAATTGTTTATTATATTATATTTGAAATTCTTTTTACAAAATCGCTTTGTTACACGATTATAAGTAAAACTTAAGTTATTAGAGTACCCGTCCTTCGTTTATTTATATTGTGGTTTACGTTGATTTATATTGTTGTTTGCGTTGATTTATATTGTGCTTATTGCATTCAGTAATACAAAGCAAGGATGAAATAACCATTTTGGAGCGCTAGTGTAGTAAATGTCAAGCAGTTAAAAAAACTGTGGTAGTAGACCTCACTAACTAACCAAATTACTGGCATAAATATACCTATTACATGAGATATATATTTTTAAGTGATATATAATCAAGATTTGAAGATAGTTTGAAAATAATAATAAGTTGAAATAGTAAATAAATAATAATAAAATCATTCTACAATATCAACAAAGAGCAACGGCTTTCATAATCATAAACTTCTTTTTTTATTTAACCTTTATTTACCATTCATATATGTGAAATATATTCAATCAAACTTTACGTTTGTATATAACAGAACTAATGAAAGGGCTTTGTTATAATAGTGAACACATAAGGGCATATATTGAACACATAAGAAATAAATAACTTTCTTAAAGAAATGAAACATTCCATTTTAAATAGTTTTTTAATTAGCATAATACGTGTTGGTATACATACAGTACAAGTAAATGTCACACAACACAAATTTATTACAATATAAGCACAAAATGCACAAATACATTACAATACAAGTACAAAATGCACGAATATTGTGGTGATCGATTTCGGTGAACCACGCTCACCTTCCTCAGACCAGAGGGATTCACAAAATAATGAAAAATGGTGTTCAACAACTCAATTTATAGGCCATGATCACAGGACCCCATTGGCTGGAATCGTCAAAATGGCGGCTGCTGTGATATTATTGGTTAATTCCTGTTGGCTGTTACTTCTCTTCTTTTATTCGTTGTAAATACAGTACATTATTAAAAAATATTTCGGAATCAATATTACCTTGTTCATTTATTAATTTATCACGATCCTTAAATTTTTCTTTAAAAATAAATAACTCTTCCCAAGCATTCATAACACGATCCTTCTTACAAACTTTTAGAATATCTAAATTTTCATCTATTTTATTCAAAATGTGGCTACAATTCTGTAGGTGTTTAGCTACATTAGATCTTTCAGGTTTCTTATTTTTTAAAACAGAGACATGATTTTTATATCTTTTGCTAAAATTTCAGTCTGACCTATGTAAAACATATTAAAATCTTTACAGTTAATCCTCTATATTCCTGAATTATTGAATTTATCTTCACTTTCAATATTCGGGTGTAAAATATTGGACATAGTATTACAAGTCTTAAAAGCTACTGATAAATTGAATTTCTTAAATCTATTACCAACTCTTTGTGTAAATGGTGTAATGGAGGGATGCATAGTTCTTTTGTTCTTTATCGCATTTTTCTTTTTTAAGTGTTGTTCGTTCTTCGTCTCGAATTTTATTTTCTATTTTCTTTTTTATTCTACCTCCGATTTCGTCAATTATTGATGTCTTGTATCCATTTGCAACAGTTATTGATTTTACTACATTTATTTCCTGTTTTCTATCTGAAACACTTAATGGTACTGAATACGCCCTATATAACATACTTCTGAAGCTAGCTGTATTGTGAGACGGGGGATGGACAGAACTGTTATTTATTGTACAATTGGTTTGGGTAGGTTTCCTGAAAATTCTATATGAAAGTTTGTTATAGGCCCTAATCACGAATTATTTTTAGATCCAAAAAGTTAATTTCTTTCATAGATTCAAGTTCACTGGTAAAACTAAGCTTCTAGTGGTGACAATTAAGTATATTTAACATATTATCTAAGCCATTACATGGTTTCTCGTTAAATAAAACCAGAATATCATCGACATAACGGGTGTAAAATATGATATCATGTTCTTTTTTTAATTTATCTAAAATGGAGTCTTCATGATGCTTTAAATAAACTCCTGACAAAATGGCTGACAGTGGACTACCCATAGCTAAACCATCGTTTTGTAAGTAAAATTTGTTATTGAAACGGAAGTAATTTTGTTTCAAGATAGTTTTGAGCAACTTTACAGTTTGATTTACATACATTTTTTCATATTGTTGTTCTACAAGTTTTTCTTTAACTAAGTTAATCACTTCATCAACTAGAATATTAGTATATAGATTACATATGTCAAATGAGGCTAACCTAGTCTTATTACACAATTTTCATGATTGACCTTATCGACAAAGTCAATACTGTTTTTAACGGTATATTTATTTTCAAGGTTCAAAGCAGAAGTCAAAACATTGGACAATATCTTTGATACATTGTAGGTAGGCGCAGATTTGAAATTTACCAAGGGCCTAATAGATACATTAGGTTTGTGAATTTTCGGAATACCATTCATTGTGAGTGCCTTAGGATTATTCATAACAGCTCTAAAACGAAAATTGTCAGTAATAACTTTTGTACAAGATTTTACAACTGTAATAAATAAAAATAACAGTTTGTTTAGACGTGAATATCTCATACAAAACAATGTTTAAGACTAAATTTAAGAAGGATAAAATTAAAAAAAATTAAGACTAATAAGGATCTTATAACACAAAATTAAAAAAAAAAATTATAGCCAAATACGTATTTGCTATTTAGTCACTTTATTGGAGCTTTGTGGCCGAAAACATGTTGCAATTGAAGTGTGGTTCTAGAAAAGATAAATACAATAGTATAAAGTCATATTATACTGTATATCTAAACACGTGATGAAATATTGTTGGCTGTTTTGGACTCATATTAAAAACATGGCCGCACTTTGAAAATTGATTAAACTGGCGTTTTTCAAACTAATTTCCTATTAAGACTTAGAGTGGAAAATTAGTAGATTTTTTAAGACATTTTATAATAACTAAACCTTTAAGGGTTGATTTTCCCAACAATTTACTAAAAAAAAAACTAAACATCTATTTTGATGTGCACGTAGATAGATATGAGTGTTAGAATTTAATTATTCATGCTTTTTATCATAAAGTGCTATAGTTTAACCTCAAATATATCAAAAGTGTTTTAATATATTAAAAAAGTTTACTTGAAAAAGTGGTCACAACTTTGTTTGTTGAGTATAAGTTAACATTTTTAATAAGACCTTACAAGCCAAAATATCTTTAACAGAAAAAAGTTATTGATGAAAAGTTATTTTTGTTACATACATAATTAGTAAACCCTTTGAAACTACTGTATTATTTTTTGTTAAATATAATGTTATATTTTCCTGTTATATTTATTATTTTTAAAGTCGCAGATAACAATATGATATCTTAATTTCGATTTTGACAATATAGCACTTAACAATCATAATATTATTGATGTTTACATGCTTTTTTAAAATTTTTGTGCAGTAGTGAAACATGTTGGAAATCCAAGATTTTCCATTCCCGACTTTGTTTTGTATTTTTATGTAGCTAAAATTATTATCAAGGAACCAAAAAACGATTTATCAACTATTTTTAATAAAAAATTCTATCGTGTTTTTCTTGAATTTTCCAACCACGATTGATTTTTCGAAAGATTCCGCAAAGTCCGGCAATTTATTTGCAACTATTATGAATCCATAAATGTAATATACATGCAAATAAGTTTTATTTTTTTCATATTTATTCACCACTTTATGCGTAAAACTTTTGAAAATGGTGAAAACTACGATTTTTCATCCACCACTTTAATGTAGGTATCATCATTTTGTTGTTAAAATCGTAAAAGTGACATATGAAATTCCTAGTTAGTTATTTTTAATATTAATTTGTATTATAATTTTTTGTGTTCTTCATCCACTATCTTAATTTTTACAGATTTGCCATAATTCCATAAGTACTGTAAGTATCAGCGTTTATAAGTACGTAACGATGATTAATAAATGGATCCAAAGAATTGGCACAAACTTTCCCCCTTATTTTGTAAAAAAAAATCAAAACTGAAAATTACCAGTTTAATTCCCAAATATGTTTTTTGCCATAACTCAAAAACTACTCAAGTTATAGATTTTGTTACCAAAATATTTTAAATTGTAATTTACAAATTTCCAGAAAATGTAATCAAAATCGATAGAGCCGTTTTTGAGAAAATTTAATTTTTGTATGTTTTGATCATACAAATAAAAAAACTGTTTAAAAGAAAACAATGTTCAATGTATATTCCACTTAAGGAAAATATTGAAATGAGAACGAAGCTAGATTGTCAAAATAAATGTAAATTTCATCAGTATTTCTTACATGATTGGGAAATATTGAATTTGATATGTTCCAATTATTCTGAGTTCTCTTCAACGCCATAATATAAACATGAAAAACGACTCACAATAGTGTCAATACACTTTTATTAATAACGAAAGCAGATAGTTAAAGCTGTACAAATGTTTTAAGTTTAAAACACAGCTACTTTTAGACACAAACCTAAAAATTATTAATTTAATTCATTTTAAAAACTTGTAATTTATCATGTAACAAGTATTTATGTTTCCGTAATATGAAAGACTATTAGACAGAATAATACTTTTTGTCAGAAATTTTTGAATTGATAATTTATTTTTCAGACACGATACGAATTGAGATACATTTTTCATGATGCACTATCAGAGGTAAGATTATACTAAGATTTAACTATGTGACAGCATTAAAGCAGCCCACTTTTGGTAAAATTGTTTATTATCCTCTCTAAAAACGGCATTTTTCAAAATAGCACAAAAGCACAAAACCACACTCTGAACTTTGCAATAAATATAAGTTAGTATATATTTCTTCCTATACTAGCTTAAATCTGGACTGAACCATTAAAGCTAACTTAAAGGACAGTTATTTATTAATTGTTAGGTTAGGTTCTAATTCTACAAATTATTGGATTGAGTAAAACGGGTTGTTTTTATTTACTAGCCAGTCACATGTACTTTTTGATGTTTTAAAGGGAATGGGTTAATCTGAAAGTGCAAGTGGGTTGAGCTTATTAAAGAATGCAATAGCGTTAATTTTAAAAAGAGCTTGAGGTCTTACTGAGCTTCAATCCTGGCTCTGTATCGGGTGTTTTTTATAGGAATGCCCGTCTATGACTGAAATAACTCGTGTGATTTATCATGTAATAACATTTGAAATATTTATAGGTTTGTAAGAATATCTAATCATTAACAATGCTCTCAAAATGATAAAATCGCTTTGTATATGAAGAATTTCATGTACATGATGAGAGTTTATTGATTGATCCCAATAGAGGTACAATTTTGAATCTCTAGTTTGGAAGTTAACAATAGCATATAGTTTTGTTTCCTTAGTTACAATTTCATTTTGCTAACGTATGTAAGATTTGTAATCCATGGAAACGATGTGAGTGTTTATTTGACCTCTTCAAGTTAACATTCTTTTTTTAGTGCTCTGCATACTTTATTTAAAATGGGACGAGTTTCTACGTTTGTTATTGGTGCCGTGGCTGTAGGGGCGTGTTACTGGTTGTGGAGGTGGTGGCTTGAGGACGACGAGGAAGAGGACGACGACGACGACGACGATGTTGCTCCAGATGATGTTATTTTGTACTATCCATCTTCGACGTTCGACGATGCTCCTGGTTCATCTGCGCCGGGTCCTTCCGCACCGGGATCTTCAGCACCGACTACTAGTCAATCCGAGGTGAGGCGGCCCCCCCTTGTGCGACAGGACGCGTTCGACATGTCTGAAGAGGATGATTAGATCAAACAAAATAAAGATACTAAAAACGACAGCGAAAGAGAAGAAGACAGTGAAAATGATTGAGTTGATATTTATTATATCAGACCAAGAATAATAAGAAGAATATCTTCTTCTTCTTCTTTGTCTTTGCCTTTTCCCACGTCACGTAGGGTCGGCATTACAACTCCGGATCCTCCTCCTCCACAGCTGTCTATCCAGGGCTTCTTCCTTCCTCCATCCCTTTTCCCTCAAGTCACATGACACCTTGTCCTTCCATCTCATTTCTGGTCTCCCTCTCTTCCTCCGTCCCTCGACCTCCAAGTCTCCAACCCTTCTCCCCACATAGTTCTCCCCTCTTCTACGTATGTGCCCATACCACCTCAGTCTACCTTCTTGAATTTTCTTCCCTAAGGGTCCCACTCCAACTGTTCCTCTGATGTAATAATTTTTTATTCTATCCTTCCTTGTAACTCCACTCATCCACCTCAGCATTCTCATTTCCGCCACTTCCATCATTCTCTCTTGCGCCTTCTTTATCGGCCAAGTCTCTGCACTATACAGCATTGCAGGCCTCACCACAGATTTATACAACTTTCCTTTCCTCCTGGCGCCAACCCTCCTATCACACAACACTCCACTCATTTTCTTCCAATTCATCCATCCACTATTAATCCTATGCTGTATTTCCGCCTCCAGTCCTCCATCACTCTGGATGTACGAACCCAGGTATTTGAACTTCCCTACCCGTGGCAGCTCTTCCCCTTGTATGTCCACCCTTAGCCCCTGTGTTTCTTCCATACTCATGTATTCCGTTTTCGCTCTGCTGATCCTCATTCCTCTTTCTTCCAACACCTTCCTCCACTCTTCCAGTCTCACTTGAAGTATCTCCTGGGTTCTCTCACAGATCACCACATCATCTGCAAACATCATGCTCCATGGCGCTTCTCTCTTTACTCCATTTACCATACAGTCCATTACCAGGTCAAAGAGGTACGGACTGAGAACCGACCCTTGGTGTAGCCCTACTCTCACTGGGAAGTCTTTAGTGGTACCCACACTGGTCCTTACTTGCGTCATTACTCCTTCATACATCCCCTTTACCACTCTCACATACTTCTCGGGTATGCCTTTACATCTCATACTTCTCCATACCTCCTGCCTGGGCACTCTATCATAAGCCTTTTCTAAGTCAATAAAAGTCATATGAAGGTTAGCCCGCACCTCTCTGTGCCTTTCCATCAATTGTCGCAGTGCAAATATTGCGTCCGTTGTTCCCCTTCCTGGCATAAATCCAAACTGTTCTTCACACACTTCACTCTCCTCACGCAATCTACCCTCAATGATCCTCTCCCATATCTTCATTGTGTGGGACATCAACTTTATCCCTCTATAATTTCCACAATCTTGGATATCGCCTTTTCCCTTGTATATGGGAATAAGTATACTCTTTGTCCACTCATGTGGTATTTTTTCCCTTTGCCAAATCTTCCTCATCAGATCCCAAAGCACATCAATGCCCCGTTCACCCAGACACTTCCATGCTTCCACTGGTATTTGGTCTGCACCAACTGTCTTTCCATTTTTCATCTTCCTCATCGCCCACTCCACCTCTTCTCTACTTATCATCACAGTCATTCCCTCATTTGCTTCTCCGTCCTCATACTTCTCCCTCTGATTTTCCTCATTTAGTAGTTCCTCAAAGTATTCCAACCACCTTCCTAGTATTTTTTCCTGATCATAAAGTACCACTCCTGAACCATCCTTCATCTGTTTAATCGATGTCATGTCCTTACGTGATTTGTCCTTTGCTTTCGCAATCCTTATTAGTTGCCTGTCATCTTGGTTTCTTTCCAGATCTTCGTATGCCTCCTCCATGGCCCTCGCTTTTGCCTTCGCAACAGCCCGCTTTGCCTTCTTCTTTGCAATCTTAAAGGCTTCCTTTTCTTCCTGTCCTCCCCTCAGATCCCATTGCTTCTTTGCCTCCCTCTTCAGTTTCACCCTTCTCTGAACCTCCTCGCTCCACCACCACGCTTCCTTGTCCTGTGGTGGTCCCTTTCCAGACGTTCTGCCTAGCACTTCTTCTCCATATCTCCTTATAACCTCTCCATTTATGTTCCACCACTCTTGTACATCCTCCGGCAATCTCAGCTCACGCAGCACCTTTTCCCTAAATTCTTCCTGAAGACTCTCCTCTTTGAGCTTCCACCACTTAATCCTTCTTTCTCCATAACTTTTGAATTTCCTGACTTTCCTTACCCCCATCTCACAGTCAGCTACTACCAGCCTATGTTGGGCTGCTACACTTTCGTTTGGTATGACCTTGGTGTTCTTTATTTCCTTTCTATGTCTCCTCCTATACAGGATGTAATCTATCTGGCTTCTCTGTTCACCACTCTTAAAAGTTACGAGTTGTTCTCTTCTTCGTTCGAAAATGGTATTTGAAATTACCATATCAAAAGCCACTGCATACTCCACAATCCTCTCTCCTTCTGCATTCCTTTCGCCATAGCTCCATCCCCCATGTACTCCATCCTCCCCACTTCTTCTCCCGCCTACATGTCCATTCAAATCTCCCCCAATTATGACCCTTTCGTTGTCTGGTATCTCCATTGTTGCTCCATCCAGCAATCTCCAGAAATTGTCCTTTTCTTCCTCAGAACACCCCGTTTGGGGTGTATACACACTCAGCACCGTGACTAGCTCATCCCCCACGACCAACTTTACACTCATGATCCTATCGCTTATCCTTTTAACCTCACACACTTCCTCCTTGAGGTCCCTATTCACGATAATCCCCACTCCATTTCTAGAATCCCTATCTGCACTACTATAGAAAAGTTTGTATCCCTCTGCCAACACTCTTGCCTTGTCCCCTCTCCATCTAGTCTCCTGCAGACACAGAACATCCACTCTCCTCCTCTGCATTACCTCCACAATCTCCCTGCTCTTTCCATTTAATGTGCCCACATTTAGAGTTCCAAATCTTATCCTATACTTTGGATTCTTCACAGAACGTCTCCCCCGGAGATCCGATTGGGAGACTATTACTCCGGACCATTTATTTTGGGAAGTATCCATCGTTGTCTTGGCTTTGGCACCAGTTTTTACGACCGGATGCCCTTCCTGACGTCAACCCTCCTCCTTTATCCGGGCTTGGGACCGGCAACAACAGACACTGGGCTACTCAATCCACCCATGCCTGTTGCAGGCGGAGTTTATAATAAGAAGAATATATAAGAAGCTTATTCAGTTGGGGTGAATGAGCGAGGAACTAAATAGTTTCTACCCCTGCCATCACATGGCAGATAAAAGCTCATTAGGTTGGGGGAATGAAGGAGGACTAACATGTTTCTGACCCTGCCATCACATGATATATATTGGAGGGATTCCCCAAGAACAACCTCTTCAAGATCTTCAGAGAACTTCAAGAACTTATCTGACGGGAGATGTTTAACGCGCCATCCATTTTATAGCGATGGCAGCATGTGAATTAATTTTATTTAATTTACAAAATATTAAAAAACTTAAACATCTACTGATCACAATATCAAGTTGGATGATCAGTTGAAATAAAATAATTAAAAAATTGTATGGCCTCTTATTTATTACAATGTAACAGACATTATTTGTAATTTGCTATTTACACGTATATGAAAACAAATATGAAAGTCATTATTGAATGATATAATTTAAAGTGTAATGTTACAAAAAGGTATAAATTTTGAAGAACAAGAAAGTTAAAACACTTAAGATAATAAATGCATCATGAAATGAATGTCATTAAGACTAGGAATCTTTATGTTTTAACAATACAAAAGATAAGTTTGAATTCCTCTTATGTTTATATTCATAAAATGATTGGACTACTATGGTGTTATATTTTGAAAATAAAAAAAATTGTTACATAAATAAGACCAAATGGGGTTGGGCAATCGTTTAACGGGCGAGGCGACGCTGATCTTGACCCACGATTAAGTCAAAATACACATTGGCTCCGTGTGTTAACGTTCATCAAAGGGAAAAGACTATACCTAAAAAGTATGTTTTAGACTGTTAGTTAAGACGACCTATTTAGTCTGTTAGTTGAGATGACCTATTTAGTCTGTTAGTTGAGACGACCTATTTAGTCTGTTAGTTGAGACGACCTATTTAGTCTGTTAGTTGAGACGACCTATTTAGTCTGTTAGTTGAGACGACCTATTTAGTCTGTTAGTTGAGACGACCTATTTAGTATGTTAGTTGAGACGACCTATTTAGTCTGTTAGTTGAGACGACCTATTTAGTCTGTTAGTTGATACGACCTATTTAGTCTGTTAGTTGAGACGACCTATTTAGACTGTTAGTTGAGACGACCTATTTAGTCTGTTAGTTGAGACGACCTATTTAGACTGTTAGTTGAGACGACCTATTTAGTCTGTTAGTTGAGATGACCTATTTAGTCTGTTAGTTGAGATGACCTATTTAATCTGTTAGTTGAGACGACCTATTTAGACTGTTAGTTGAGACGACCTATTTAGTCTGTTAGTTGAGACGACCTATTTAGTCTGTTAGTTGAGACGACCTATTGGTTGGAAAGTGAAATAAAATCTTCCAGTTTGTAAATGGTCCCAGGTACTTAATGTACTGTGATAGTGCTCTAATGCCTGGAATACGAGTTGTATATTTATTACCCATTATCATGAGATAAGAAGTACAACTCACAAACTTCCCTACAACTTGTATTTATGGTGTTCAACTTTTAACTTCTTGCAGTTCCTCAACTTATGCGTTATCTAAATATTTAACCCACGTTATTATTGGTTGGATACTTCGTAATATGTTTTATATTCTATAAGTGTTAAAATAATTAATAAAATATATAATATTTAGCCCAACATTTCTGCTTCGAGCAAATTTAGTAAATATATATTTAAATTGTTTGGGTGTATGTTGAATTAAGTTTTATCTTGAATATATACTTAATTAACGGTAGTTTTTTTACTGTTCATTTTGTAGCCTCAGTTTCATAATTTTTGTCCAAATAATTTTAAATCTTATTATTGATTATAAATTTAATATTTGACTTCATTTTCTTTTCTAAGTGACTAATTCAATAATGCTTAGTCCTAACTTATTTTTATTTATTCAAAGTGATAAAATATAATAGTATAAGAGTTTTCTTAAATATAATAAATTAGTAATTTACTAAATTATATTTGACTTGGAAACTGATAACAATTTTTTTAATTATTTTGATGTATGTTGGAGTTAAATAAAGAGATGGTGCTAGAAAATTAGAACTTTATTTTTTAAGTCTGGTATATTATCATGTAATTTATCGAATTTTATATTGCATTGTGACGTAGTGCTGTAGTCCCCCTACTCACTGGTTATTTAACCATTTGGTTAGTGGAAAGAAAAACCAAACGAAACAAAACTATTATGATATTTGTTGCAAACTCTCTTATAGATCTTATACAGTTCGTAGTAGTCCATAGATTCTGGGAGTTATTATATTTTACGTATCGCAGTGATGTATTATTGACAGAAATGTGCTTTACAAAACTGATAGTGAATGTTGTTTTCGAATAATTTTATTCCATAATTTATATATTTATGTATTTTTAAACTATTAAAATACAGCCTGCATTGATTTTTATTAAAACGGAAGAATAGTGTTTTCTGTTCTCAACGTAGGGAACACAAACAACGTTAGTATCGCCAACATGGAGATTGCTCAGATACGAGTTTAGTTTACCATTCCTAGCATCATCTATAGTGTTATACAAATTACGTAACATGTTTCTAACATTAATTCCTGTAACAAGTTAACTTCCTCTAATATATCGGATTGTTTAGAGTACAGTAAGGTCAGATTCTTAATTTTCTCGGTGTTGTACAATGTGACTTTTTCTAAATATTGATGGGCTTTCAAAAGTAAATTTTGATTGCCTTGCATGTCAGCAGTATTTACGGACCATAGTTAGTCGTTCCTTCTCCAACCGATAGATTCTCTTACTATCTAAGGCAACAGTATTATTTTTCGTATTGTAATATTGTTAGGTCTTCGCCATGGCTGGTGAAGGTCTGAACTCCCAGGCCCTCTACCCTTCGGGGGGAAGGGGACAGTGTCAAGTTAGAAGCGAGAAGCAATGGACGCACTCAGCTCCGTCCTCCTACTTTACCTCATTTTACCTCATTTCTATTCCATTTTTAACTGTCATAATTATCAAATATTAGTTTCCGGTATTATATTCATTGTTTTATTCATTCATCTAAATTATAACAGTTCATATTAAGTGTTTAATAAATAGTCATTTTTACATTCCATTTTCAATATTTTATTCTTTAAACCTACTAACTAACCACAGTTGCGCACCGAACAACCGAACAAATATGCCTCGTCATCGGCATACATATTACCAGTAATGCATTTTACAGCTTTACCCAACGAGTCAAACAATCCTCTCATAACTTTATAATGCAAGATTAAGTGACCTAGCTGACTGTGTAATTAGTTTATTTAAATCCCAGAATGTTTTAACATATCTGTCGTGGTTCGTGTAGGAAAACCCAATTTTGTTTGCTTCTTGGATTTCATTCCAGATTTTTTAAACAAATTTTATTCTATTGTCAAGAGCACTTAGCGTTATACTATACAAGATAGTTGGTGTACTTTCACTACTTATTGAAAACCAGTATTGTGGTACAAAATAGAGTACTGGATAGCTAAGTATAGTTTATAATTTAACTAAGTCCTTTCCTTGTCCAAAGTTTTGAATATTAACACATAATAAACTAACTAAAAACACTTTTACAGTCTGGATCCTCATCTTGAATAACTACAACAATACAATAGTTCTTACTTAATCTAGTACTTACTTTAAAGTTAAGTGTTTTAATCTATTTGTGTGAGTGACATATTTCTTTCTACCCATCTTAATTACATAATGTACATCATTCAATTGTTTTAGAACTTGATAGGGTCCTAGCCAAGGTCTTTTTAGGTTCTCTGAACGTTCCCTCTTTACTGATGGGCCATACAGTAGAACCAATTCGCCTGGAGTAAATATCTTTGTAGTTGTCTTCTTATCAAAATACTCCTTGGACTTCATTTTACCTGTCAGAAGCATCTCCTCTGTCTTCTTAAAAGCTATATTCATTTTCTTCACTACTTCTTGAATGGTATCCTCTTCACTATATTCTTCTGTATAACACCCCCTTACTATTTCTGTAGGTAACTTAGCTCCCCTTCCATGCATCAGATAATAAGGACTGTATCCTGTGACTGTATGTTATGTTGCTCGGTAGGTCATTAGTGCAAAATTGATCCATTCATCCCGGTTGTCTTGTCGCTTGTTTACAAAATGACTTAAGTAATTCATAAACGTCCTGTGGCTTCGTTCTACTACTCCATTGGCTCCTGGGTGATAAGCTGTGGTACTTAGCTTTTTGACATCTAATAATTTGCAAAGTTTAACAAACAACTCACTAGTGAAATTTGTTCCTAAGTCGGAAGTAAGATTTTCCAGACAACCATGCCTACAGGTAATGTTATTCACACGCTTGGGCTACTGTCTTCGCCTTCTAGTCGGGCATGGCAATTGCTTCGGGGTATTTTGTGAATAAATCTTTAAAAGTGAATAGGTATTTGTTTCCATTTTTTGTCATTGGCAAAGGCCCTACTACATCTATTGCTACATTTCGCAATGGTCTGGTTGGTGTTATACTAATATGAATTGGCACAGGTTTCATATCTTCCGGGTTAGTTTTTCTCTGATTACAAAACGTGAATTTAACTAATTACATCTTCTTTCATTTTCGTCCAACAGTAACTGAGTTTTAGTGCAGCTAGCGTCCGGTTCTGTCCTTGATGACCTCATAAAGGCGTATCATGGAATATTTTTAATAACTGCTTCTGTTCTTCTCTGTCACTGATAATGTGGCGAAAATTTCCATCTTCATCCTGATGCAAGTGTAGTTTAATATTATCTTCCTTCTTCTCATCTTCCATGCTTCCCGGCGTCTTCATCTCTTCATGCAACTGGGTCCGAACTGGAGCAACAGTTATTCTGCTTAAGGCGTCTGCATTTACATTAGTTTTACCCGCTTTATACAATACCTCATAGTCAAATTCTTCTAGCTTAAAGTCTCCATTGCATCAAACGGCTTCCTGGGTCCTTAATGCTGAAAAGCCACTTCAACGACTTGTGATTGGTTACTATCTTGAATTTTTTACCAAAGATGTACGGACTAAAGTGTTTGGTGGCCCATACAATTGCAAGTAACTCCTGTTCGGTAGTACTGTAGTTGGATTCGGCTTTGTTCAACGTTCGGCTTGCATATGCTATTGGTTTATCTTGTCCTATCGTTCCTTGCAATAATATGGCACCTAGAGCCACCTTACTTGCATCGGTAGTTAGAATAAATTGCTGATTAAAATCTGGATAGCTTAAAACTGGTCCTTGTGTTATGGCTCTTTTTAATATCTCAAACGAATCTGCTTCTTCTTTTCCCCAACGAAACGATACATTTTTCTTGAACAAGTTGTTGAGAGGTTCAGCCTTTTCTGCAAACTGACAAAAAAATTTCCTATAATATCCTATAATTCCTAAGAATGATTTTATTTCTTTTGGTGTTTGTGGTCTTGGGTAGTTCGTCACAGCCGTTACCTTATCCGAGTCTGGTGCAACTCCTTCTCCATACTTACGTGGCCTAAGTACTTAATTTCTCTCATCAGGAAGTTACATTTGTCTGGCTGTAAGAGTAGTTGATGTTCTCTGAGTCTGTCAAATATAAGTTTACGTTTTTCAGCATGTTCTTCGATCGTAGAACTATACAATGACATCATTTATATATACTAAACATGCAGTTGAGATTAGTCCCGATAATACCTTATTCATTAATCTCTGAAATACTGATGGGGCACCTTTTGCACCAAATGGCATCCTGTTGAATTCATAATGATCCTGGCTTTTACTGAATGCAGTTTTCGGCTTGTCCTCTTCTTTTACAGGTATTTGATGGTAACCTGCTGCTAAATCTAATGCAGTATAGTATTTAGCGTTACCTAACTGATCTAAGATTTCTGTGATGTTTGGTAGTGGATAGCTATCTCCTATAGTCACATCATTCAGCTTTCTCATGGCTACTGCCATCTTAAACTTCCTTTGGCCGCTTTTATCCATCTTCTTGGGAACTAATACAATCGGTGCATTGAAGGGACTAGTACTGGGTCTGATTATATCATCTTTTAGCAACTTTTTAACCTATCTATCTACTTCTTGTTTTTGTGCAAAAGGGAATCTGTACAGTTTTACATTAACAGATTCTGTGTTTGTTAATAGTTGTTTAAGGCAACTGTATAAATTATTTTTTAGCAGGGGCTCACGTGACTTATATCACTAATTTATTTTGGCCTAAAAGCAATCTCCCTATTGGTGATATAAACTAACGGTACTAACTTTTAAATCACAACACTAGGCACAATTCTTCATTCTTCTTTCTTCGCTAGATAGTTCTCTCTTTGCTGCTTCCTTCCCGTATTCTTCTTTCTTGTCTATGCTGCGCCATCCTCTTCTTCTCGTTCTGTTTTGTGTCATACCCTTGATTGCGGGCGAGAACCGGCCGTTGATAATGTTGATTCCGGTTGAACTTCATTGACTGAAGTAGTTTGACTTGAAGTGGAAGAGACCCCACACTAGGACACCACTGTTGAGCTCCAGATGTGAATGTAGCTTAATATCAGGTGTGGCAGGTGGTTTGGAGCTTTTTCTTGCAAGGTTTTACAACTCAAAAATACAAAGATTCTAACTTTAACAATTACTGCGTAACCTCGAAGGCACGGCGGTTGCAGTCGACAGCAACTGATGCCACATATCACCGCTGGTCAGTAATAGAGTTATCATGTTTACTCCTTAAACATGCACTTGAACAATGCTTCTATTTACACAGTTGTGTCACTTATTTGAGTTTCCACTGCTTATTCTAAAATACAATTACTTTACTTAATCAAATCTAATGCTAATTAGAATATAATAATCCTAGGTTTACAGCATACAATATTTTCGATGTCGTAAAATGTCGTTACTGACATTAACTATTTATTTCTGTCTACTTATATGGAATTTTAAATAGCTGCTTTATTTTTCTAAATAATCCATCATACATATGTTAATTAAAGCTCTGAATCTATAGATCAGCTCTTCAATATTCTAAAATGTACTAAGTTCTTTATAAATAACATCTGTCCTGTATTTGCTACAAATGCTTATACATGGACATGTCCAAGTAGAAATATCTGTCACAATTGAATATCTTAGTTCATTTCGCATAGTATTGACTTTTTATAATTTGACTTACCCTAACACAAATAATTGTTCTCCCAAACTACACCTCCTCACGCTACTCTTGTTTGTCCTTTTCATAAGGTTGATCACGTACAAAACATTTCTGTTCTCTGCGCCTTAACAGCAATCGTAACTGCCTATTTATTCCGTGCTATACTTCGAATATCCGTCAAAAGTTCTTTTAAGTTTTTGATGGGGTGTAAATCTGTATTTGAAAATTCCATAAAAAAGCTTCCGGTTTGTAGAGGGGAGATAAGAGATACGATCCTCGGGGCTAAAAATGGAGTTATATGTTATCGCCCCCCCCCCCCCGCGGAGCTGTTGTTGGTGGCACGTGTCACTCTTGTCTCGTGTCAACAGTGACATCACAGTACTTTGATGTCGAAGGCCACTTCGTACCCGATGGTGATCTACAGAGGTACATTGATGAGCGCTAATTATAGTTTTTTTAACTTATTTCCAAATCGGGATGGGTCAACTGTCCTGGTGTGAGATTGGGGATTCGATTTGGAAGTAAGTTTAAACAAACTGTAGTATAGAGTAGAGGTTGTCACTCTCAGAGCGAGAATTACCAAGTAATTAGTATTTATTCCTCTGTGGTACAACCAGTGTAGAAGGTGGAAGCACGAATGTAGTGGACGTGCACCGCCATTTTCTCGTGTGTTACAAACACTCGTGTTCCCCTTGCCATTGTACACGGGGACAAGAGTGGCTGCCAGTAAAATTCTCTCCATTATCCCGAGTGTAGGGACTTTAATGTCCAGTAGGTACTGACGGTCACTACTATTCCCATGTTCACGCACTTTAAGGATATGGAAAGGTATCCCTTACAATCTCAACAAAGTGATCATTTAGGAATGTGCCATATTAGTTGTTTCTGCAAATCTGATGTGTCCGCATCAGTTGCTATTCCACATCAGTTGAGTGAAACTAATGTGTGACATTAGGTTCTGACCTGCCTGTTCCCCTGTAGTGAGTGGGGATGCAACTATTACGACGTAACCTGATGTGTCCAGACTAATGTGAGTGGATGTATCCCCTGTTGTGAGCGGGGATGCAACTATTGCGACGTAACCAGATGTGTCCATACTGATTTGAGTGGATGTATCCCCTGTTGAGGGTGGGGATGCAACTATTGTGACGTAACCTGATGTGTCCAGACTGATGTGAGAGGATGTATCCCCTGTTGTGAGTGAGGAAGCAACTATTGCGACGTAACCTGATGTGTCCAGACTGATGTGAGTGGATGTATCCCCTGTTGTGTGTGGGGATGCAACTATTGCGACGTAACCTGATGTGTCCAGACTAATGTGACTGGACGTATCTCCTGTTGTGAGTGGGGATGCAACTATTGCGACGTAACCTGATGTGTCCAGACTAATGTGACTGGATATATCTCCTGTTGTGAGTGGGGATGCAACTATTGCGACGTAACCTGATGTGTCCAGACTAATGTGACTGGATGTATCTCCTGTTGTGAGTGGGGATGCAACTATTGCGACGTAACCTGATGTGTCCAGACTAATGTGACTGGATGTATCTCCTGTTGTGAGTGGGGATGCAAATATTGCGACGTAACCTGATGTGTCCAGACTAATGTGAGTAGATGTATCCCCTGTTGTGAGTGAGGATGAAACTATTGCGACGTAACCAGATGTGTCCAGACTGATGTGAGTGGATGTATCCCCTGTTGTGAGTGGGGAAGCAACTATTGCGACGTAACCTGATGTGTCCAGACTGATGTGACTGGATGTATCCCCTGTTGTGAGTGAGGATGAAACTATTGCGACGTAACCTGATGTGTCCAGACTGATGTGAGTGGATGTATTCCCTGTTGTGAGTGGGGAAGCAACTATTGCGACGTAACCTGATGTGTCCAGACTGATGTGAGTGGATGTATCCCCTGTTGTGAGTGGGGAAGCAACTATTGCGACGTAACCTGATGTGTCCAGACTGATGTGACTGGATGTATCTCCTGTTGTGAGTGGGGATGCAACTATTGCGACGTAACCTGATGTGTCCAGACTAATGTGAGTGGATGTATCCCCTGTTGTGAGTGAGGATGAAACTATTGCGACGTAACCAGATGTGTCCTGACTGATGTAAGTGGATGTATTCCCTGTTGTGAGTGGGGAAGCAACTATTGCGACGTAACCAGATGTGTCCTGACTGATGTAAGTGGATGTATTCCCTGTTGTGGGTGGGGAAGCAACTATTGCGACGTAACCAGATGTGTCCTGACTAATGTGAGTGGATGTATCCCCTGTTGTGATATTGCGACGTAACCAGATGTGTCCTGACTGATGTAAGTGGATGTATTCCCTGTTGTGGGTGGGGAAGCAACTATTGCGACGTAACCAGATGTGTCCTGACTAATGTGAGTGGATGTATCCCCTGTTGTGAGTGGGGAAGCAACTATTGCGACGTAACCTGATGTGTCCTGACTAATGTAAGTGGATGTATTCCCTGTTGTGAGTGGGGAAGCAACTATTGCGACGTAACCAGATGTGTCCTGACTAATGTGAGTGGATGTATTCCCTGTTGTGAGTGGGGAAGCAACTATTGCGACGTAACCTGATGTGTCCTGACTAATGTGAGTGGATGTATCCCCTGTTGTGAGTGGGGAAGCAACTATTGCGACGTAACCAGATGTGTCCTGACTGATGTAAGTGGATGTATTTCCTGTTGTGAGTGGGGAAGCAACTATTGCGACGTAACCAGATGTGTCCTGACTGATGTAAGTGGATGTATTCCCTGTTGGGAGTGAGGATGAAACTATTGCGACGTAACCTGATGTGTCCTGACTGATGTAAGTGGATGTATTCCCTGTTGTGAGTGGGGAAGCAACTATTGCGACGTAACCTGATGTGTCCAGACTGATGTGAGTGGATGTATCCCCTGTTGTGAGTGGGGAAGCAACTATTGCGACGTAACCTGATGTGTCCAGACTGATGTGACTGGATGTATCTCCTACTTTATTTCTTATACTCTTATTCTTATACTTCTTCCTCCTATAGAATGGATACATACTTATTTTGTTCTTTATTTACTATTTTCTTTTTAATTCTACTTCCGATCTCATCAATTATTGATGCCTTCTATTCATTTGCAACAGATATTGATTTTATTACATTTCTTTCTTATTTTCTATCTGCAACACCATTTTTCATTCTTTTGCGAATCTCTCTAGTCTGAGGAAGGTGAGCGTGGTTCAACGGAATCGATCACCATAATATTCGTGCATTTTGTACTTGTATTGTAATGTATTTGTGCATCTTGTGCTTATATTATAATAAATTTGTGTTGTGTGACGTTTACTTCTACTGCATTACTTTTTAATAGTTCGTAATTAAAACAGGTAACTCACCTAACCTGTACAGACAACGTTAGTTAAGATCCCTACCAAAATTTGAGTGATTAACGTGATTATACTGTTATGTTCATTATTATGTTTTTATTGCAATTTTTAGCCTGCGGTATCTATGAGGTTTGCGTCTAATTAATTTGGTTCAGAATCAAACCACGCATTTCATCTTCATTTATTTTGATACTATAAGTTTAAAGTACAGTGGAACTCTAATTAAACGAATCCCAACTATCCGATACTCCTATTATCTGAATAATCGATTATCCGAATCGTTTTCAGAATGTCTTAAAAGAAATCTTAAAATCTTCAGTTTTTTATTTTGTTCTTAAAAAAACTAAAATCATGCAACAACAAAGAGTAGTGTTTTAATCCTTAAAAAGATAAATCATACACATATTTATCACAATAAATAACACATAATATGCCTCAATAAATACTGTACAATGTAACACCATCTTAAAAGAACAAATCCAAATTCTGCCAGGAAACATAATTCGATAGGGATAATGTATTGTATATTGTCCATCCCTTTGTCAAGCAGATGCGCGACCTGGCCGCCTAAAAACGGAGAATACAGTCAAACATATAGAGCTTATTTAACTAAGATGTTTGGCAAGCAATAACATTCATTTACACTTTACAGGATGTAAATACACACTATAGTACACTAGTATGTAATTAAACTGTAATTAATTATGTAATAAAAGCTTTTTAACATTAAAAATGTTGTTTTATATACAATTTTAACATATATGCATTTTATTACGTGTAGTAATAAAATAAAATGGACTTCTTTTAGACAAAAATCTGATTTTCCGAATAGGGTCTTGTCCCAATTGATTCGGATAGTTGGAGTTCTACCGTAAATAATTCATTTTAAATCTACTAATGTAGCAATATAATATTACATGCAGTGCACTGCTAGTTATTTATTACACTTTTTAATTAGAGATTAAGATCAAATTATTTGAAATCGGTAGTAATTTGTAAATTATGTAATTTGACTACTTAAATTAAATTAATGTACGTTTTGACTCCTGAAGTTACACATAAAACAAATTCTACAAATCCTTGTGGAACATAAATAATGTACCACACAGACATTTTCTAACAAGTTCCCCACGATATAAAATTATCTTCCCTGATAATCTAACTCATTTTT
Source organism: Stictocephala bisonia (assembly GCA_035578905.1). Classification (NCBI taxonomy): domain Eukaryota; kingdom Metazoa; phylum Arthropoda; class Insecta; order Hemiptera; family Membracidae; genus Stictocephala; species Stictocephala bisonia. Next base: position 61,764 of record JAQJVL010000545.1, on the reverse strand, counting down.
AACCATTTTGAAATAATCGATTTGAGTAAAGCTAGTTGAAAATACTTACTTACCTGGTCTATGAATGTTAAAATAGTTTAAAAAGTAAATTAATGAACATCTTTTTTGGTTGCATCATCAAGGGCGATGTGTTTAACTGTACACATTTAATCTTCAACTATTTAATTTATGATTTTTTACATATTACAGCAGTATCCACAAGGTACGAACTTGATCTAGGTTTAAGAAAAAGGTATTTATTTTATTAGCTCAATGCTATTGAAAAGAGGATTCCCAATAAAAATAGATAATTTACAATATCTAAAAGAAACAAAACCTATTCCCTCCAGCAAACTGTTAAAACATTATGAACCTAAACCATATCCATTTAGTTTCAGTGAATGTTTTTAATGAATCTGGAAACAGTTGCTAAATATTTGAGTAAGCTCGTCTTTACATTGTGGAATTTGGCACCAGCAGACCGAGATATTCCCACAGTTCAGCTACGCTGCGTCATGCAACTGCGTCAACACCCGTATTAGAAACGGTTGTCAAGAGACATTTCAATATCACATTTCATATCAATTGGATTCACGTGAAAACTCGGATATTTTCCATTAATTAACTACCACTACTTTTTTTGTATCCGTTTATTCACTACCGCTTGATAAATATTCTATTAATCTAACAATTGTTCCGTAATAATTTTTACGCCCACTGTTAGCGGATTCCTTATCCGCTAGGAATCCGATATCACTGGCCTTATCTTATCGCTTTCCAATAACTTACACACGGAGAGCGCATTCGGCGGTATGTCAATCGTTGGATTTACCAGTTTGTGATAAGCTTTATTATAAACATATCCTAACCCAGCCTTACCTGAACTAACCTAACCGTAATTGGGGTAAAAAAGTCGTGGTAGAGAAGTAACGGAAAAAGTAGAGGTAGTGAATAAACGGAAAAGTTCCAAAAACTCAAACAATATAACACTCTAGGTGATATAAATATGTAAAATGTAAAATTATTGTAATTAATAAATAAAATTACAGTGAACGAATGTGTAATTAAATAAATAAAATTCTACTGTAAAATGTGAACTTTTTGGTGTCTTCTACGCTTTTTTGGTCTGCGAAGTTCCACGCTTTTTTGATTTTGCATGTGATTGGTGCATGCTGCTCACCAAATTATGGCATGCTTTATCTCATAGGATCTAGCAATATTTATTTAGGAATCGCATGCTGTGTCACGAAAAGATGCAGACCTTTTGTTTGTACATCATCAAACAGTTAAAGTCTAATAGAATTAATTATTTGATTAACGTATTGAACACTTAAGTAGTTTTAAGTATTAAGCAATTCGAATAGAGCTTCGGGCTGGTACTTTTTCCGTACAATTGTTTAGAGGCTCTCACCTGTGGCATGGTGGTATTAGGGATGGCAAATATTTCCAGCAATTTAAATATGTATTCTTCGAATCTTGATGATTTTGAGAAGAGAATAAAGTTAATGTTTAGTGATACGATATACCGTATCAAAATATCGATATGGTCGATATTATCGAAAGAAATTATCGATGCTAATATATTGATATATCGAGACATATTTATCGATATTTCCAATTGATCGATATATCGTTGCCATCTCTAGTCAGAAGTTGTTTTCTTTGTTTCTTTGTAGTTGCATAGGACTAACACTCATATTGCAGCTTTTTACTAAACTACTTATTTACAAATACAAATTAAAAAAAAATTGTAAAATAAATATAAAATCGTTAAAAATAATATATCATGGACGTTGTAGTTATATATTTAAATAAACAAAACCTTTAAGAGCAATTATTGTTTTAAAAACTTTTGTATAAATGAAGAAACACTGATTTGAAACTCCAAATTATTATTTATTTATTTTTATTTATTCATAAGACGCCGATCGTCAAGATATGGGCGAATATGGATTTCGAATGAGTGTGGTGAGTGTTGATGAGCGAATGTAGTCATTGTTACAAACTAAGGCTGACTATTCCTTAGAAAGTGTCATTAATTAATAGCCCAATGACAAATGAACAGCCGGTGGTTATCAGCTGATCCTTCTCAAAATGTACTATGACTCTGATTGGGATCGAACTGACAACCTTTAGCACACGAAGCTGGGATTGAACCAACTACGCTACCGACCAATTACAGATTTATGAGTCACTGGTGGATATATATTTTAAGCAAATGCATGCCTGAATCACATGGTAACTAACAGTTGTATTTATGAGAGAGTAGTTAATGTCCCATAAAGCAATGCAACATGCCATTGCCCAAGTTGGAGAGGTACCACACTGTGCCGCGCTCGTGCAATCAATACACTGTCTAAACATTGTAGCAGCTGGTTCCAAGTTCATGTATTATGATAGAACGACAGTTTGTCATCAGAAAGATAGAGAATATTTAATTACCCATCTTGGATTTGAGACATTTGTCTGATTTTCAAATTGTAACACGAGTTACGTGTGAACTTACACGTTTGATAATACAAATCTTCCGTTATAAGTGTTTCGTGTAATTGAAATGATTGTTTAAATATTTATGTCTAAGGTCCTCCAAATTCTTCATCATTTCCTATTTCTACTTTCCCTACCCTTCATTAACCCTATACACCCTACTCTTTGGGGACGAATAAAATTCTAAATATAAAAAGTGACGTCGTTCTTGTTTGAATGGCCAAATATTGTTAAAAATACAAGTTACTTCGATTAAGACACTTAAGATTAATTTTCAGAGAGGTTTATGTATAAGAATATTATCGTAATTGACCTTTAAACGTTAACAGTGACTAAAACAATTGTCAAATTCGGGAGAAATTGTTATAATATGTACATACAAAAACAATTATTATGAGATAAATATTTTAAACTTTTCACCAGTGAACATTAATATTTATTTTGAAAAAGATCGTAAAATAAAATGCCATCGCCTCAAAATAAATAAAGGGTAATTTCATAAGAGTACTTCATAGTTGGAAAGACAATTTGATTCAAAAGAAAGAGATATTTACGAATCTCCCAGCATGGGCGAAACGTTATCTTGTGGATATTGTTAGTGGTTGTTTAGGATTAGGGGAAGAAGAGACTGTATAGTCCTTATTTCGCCTCTAATAAAGACGGTTTTCACTTCATTTCATTGTGTACATCTAGTATAGCATATGTACGTGGTTGTCATCGGATATTAGATATTATATTTTTTACATCGGCCGCTTAAGGTGGTCCAATCGGTTTTCGGTGATTTAATTATTTCCCAATGTTATGGTAAAAATTAGTTAATGTAACTTCCTTTGACACAGGAAATATACAAAACAAATTGTTCTAACCACTACATTATAACTTGTGGCATTTTGAAGTGATGAATTTAGTTGATTTTAAATCATTATTAAGACAAAACCGTTCAAAGTAGACATTAAATTTTCTATAATTACGTTTTTTTATATATAACTGGGATTAAGATGTGCTTCATTTTTTTAAATATAAAACATTTATGATATTTAAAATAAAAAGAGGTATTTTTTACCTTTAAAGATTATGGATATTTTAATTTTTTTAAATGAAAATCATCTTAACCCCTTCAGTTATTTGTAAAAAATTTATTTATAAAAAAAAGAAGCTTGTACTTTAAACGATTTTGTCTTAATAGTGATTTAAAACCTGCTGAATTCTTCATTTCAAAAGACCACAAAATCTAATGTAGAGGTTAACGATTTAAAAAAAAATATTTTTCCTGTCTGAAGGAAAGGTTCATTAGCTAATTTTGATTACAAAATTGAGAAATAATTAACTCGCTGAAAACCGATTGGACCATCTTAAGCCTAATATCTATGATATTTACATCCTTTGTTTCAAATGTGTTAACTATTAATATTATCATCAAAAACTTGAAATTTATGTTAATGTTCACTATAAGAACATAAATCGTGCAGTACTGGATCGGGAACATCGTGGTGACTACATCGGCCTTGGAGGCCCATTGGCACTGATCTATTAAGCCTACGACCACTTAAACACGTTACGTCACAGTCTACACATTCTGCACAACCGGAAGTTACTTGAGTCGATAACCTTTCAAGGGAAAAAGTAAATAGAGATTGAAGCCGATTGAAGGTTGTAAAACATAAGTAAAAGTTACTGAAGTAAATAAAAATAAAAGTATTTTACTGTATTAGTTAATTAACTAATATTAAGTTAATTAATATTATTAAACATGTACATGTTAAAATAACTTATTAACATTTAAAGCTTTTTACAATCTCTAGCAAACATCTTTACTTATATAGCAATTCTTGTTTACGTAAAAATACGAGGTACAGTCAAAAAGTTCCCGGAATCAAAGTCCAGAGACACACAGCGTGGTTGCCGGTGGAACTTTCGTCGTCTATCAGTTATAGTACTACTCTTGGAGAAGAGATATAGGTAGCGTAAGTATCGCCCAGCCACCATCGTTCCTCCGTAGACAGCACTTTTCGTGTATTTGCGTGTTTAAATTGTCACGTTTTGAAAATTTATTTAATAAACAGCTAAAAAAACATTAAATTTGGCTTTTTACTTTAAAAGTCATCTTCTGGGACACTTAAAATGTCAATTCAAGCATACGGAATCAAGGCGATGAAGAAAAGCCAATTTTGGGAAAAGCACAACAGTTTTCGTGAAGGTTGCATAAATATTGAAGATGACTCTCGCAGTGGACGCCCTTCGACTGCAACTACAGATGACAACATTGAGCGAATTCCGAAAACTGACCACGCAAACTGAACAATAACAAGTGATGATATCGCATATAAGGTAAATTTATCCACACAAAAGTTCTTAGGCGCTTACGAGAAGTCATTAGGAGGAAATGCCCTAAAAAAATGAGCAGAAAACAATTATATTTTGCTGCATGACGATACCCCTGCACATCGATTCTTGTTAGTACGTAACTACCTAGTCAAGCACCGCGTTACCACGTTAGAACATCCTCCATATTCGCTTGACCTCATGCCGGCCGATTTCTTACTGTTCACACGGTAAAAACATCAATAAATGGAAATCGATTTACAGGTGCTAAAGCTGTCAGTAAAAATACGACATAAGTATTGAATAAGTATTTAAATAAGTGTCAAAAGTGTTTTGACCGTCTACATGATCGTAGGAACAAGTGTATTGTTGTAGGAGAAGAGTATTTTGAAGGAATATAAGTTTGTAAGATTTTATCTTTGTCCAATAAACATATTTCAACCAATTCCGAGAAATTTTTGACTATACCTCGTATATTATGGCAGTTGTGCTAATACGCGGTAATTAATTGAAACGGTATTGTTAACCGCAGGTACAAATAACTTATGACAAATAAATAATAATCTGTCTCTGTGTAATGGTGCAAAAAATAGTAAGTTCAATCAATGCTTATCGATCTGAGAAAAATATACTTTGGCTCCTTAAATTGTCAATGACTTATTTATTTCAAGTTGTTTTTAGCGCAACAGACCTCACAGCGATATAATATGACAAGTATATACTGAAATTTATTTTATAATCCAGATTACTGCCCAAAAGTACAAATGTCAATACTATTAAAAGATTAAGGGTTCTATTGCGTCACTTTTATAGTTATATAATGCCACTATTTTATTACCTCTTTTTGGAGTCCAAGTCGTTAAAATTGCCGGCAGCCGCACGGAGTTGACACGGTGAACTGACAGTGGTTGGATGTCTTGCCGCTTTGGCGCTAGTAGCAAGTGCACCCTATTTCTGACTTTCGATTGCTTCTATATTTAAATAGATTACAAAAATGCTGGTTGACGGATGGTACAGGTTTTATTTTGTAAAAAATGAATGAAGAACTGGTAGACTTAAATAATACGAGGAAGTATAATTTCACCATAAGAAACGATGTCAACAAAAATACACACATTTTGAGAACTACTTTTGACACATGATCTAGTGTGACTTGTTTTAATATTGTCATATTAAAAACTATTTTTATAATTCATTGAAACTTAAAAACGTCATTAGCACCAGGAAACTCCTCTCTATACTACACTGACTGTTAACATTAATAAAACCAAATATCTTCCTATTTATCTTGGACCTAATTTAGATCCTGGTCATAAGATGTTTAAGCTGCACTTTGTTCGAGATTTGGTTTTAATTGCTTGAGATTGTGGTGTCATTGAGCACGTGGGGCTCAATTGTTTTAGGTGCAGTTTTTGAAAGTAAATTTAACTGGGCTTCTTACTATACTTATGAAGCAGAGTTTTTGAAAACTGGTTTACGTTTTTGTACAACTTAGGCGTGTAATGTTTGCTGTTTTGTTGCAGTAAGCTACTGTACTATTGTTATGCCTACGTTTACTGTCGGGGCTGAAATATTTGCACCAGAGTTTGAAGGTAGATTCCTATGGACCTAAGAGGCCTACGAAAAATCTAATCACACCATCGTTATCCTCGTTTAATTTTATGTTATTGAATATGCATTTTAAAATTGTATTATGTTTTAATAGTTTTTATCCTAGCTGGAACAAAAAAAGTACCAGAATTTTAACTAGTTTTCACTAAACATCAAATTTACGCTGCTATTACTCAAGAACCCGTCAATGTATTGGATTTGTATTTTAATATCGGGTTGATAGAATGTTTTCTACAAGTTTTATACGTTTTAGAATTTTAACTTTTCGAGAAAAAAGTTGTTATCCATTCTCTGAAACATTGTTTTCTTGGCTTCTAGAGGATGTAAAATTAAATACCTACTTGGTCTTGTTGTAATCCTTATGTATGGTTACGAAACATCACTTTTATATGTGCAATTAAATGCAGTTATTTTATATTGATTTGAATCAATATAAATTTATCAGTTTAAAGTTATAAATTTATTGAAATCGATTTAAAGTCTCTGCATTTATTTACATTTATGAAAGTAATGTATTATAACCATACATGTCATAAGGATTACAACAAGACCAAGTAATTAATTTTACAACCTGAAGAAGCCAAGAAAACAATTTTTCAGGGAATGGATAAAAACTGTTTTTCTCGAAAACTTAAAATTCTAACATTTATAAAACATAGGAACAATTCTTATCAACCAGATATTGAAATATAACTGCAATACATTACGGTATTCTTGTGTAATAGCAGCATAAATTTTATGTATATTGAAAATTAGTTAAAATTCCGGTACTTTTTTTGTTTCAACTAGAGTAAAATTTATTTAAACAAAATGCATATTCCATAACGTACAATAAAACTAGGAAAACAATGGAGTAATTAGGTTTGTTGTAGGCCTCTTAATTCCTTAGAAAACAACCCTTAAACTCAGGTACACATAATTTCTACGCCGACAGTAGTAACTTTTGCAGTATGAATGGTTGGCATGGGGCGTGCTAATTATGGTGATGTCCTTGAGGCCTTAGCAGTCTCAGGGAGAACGAACGATCATTGAAACAGCCACGAAGAAAAATCTCCAAAATTCTTATGTATTATAATACGCTAAATTTCCAATCCGATCGGTTAATAATGGTAAATTAATCATTAATTGCATATTTGCCGACGCCCTTACTTCTCTACGGAGTGGTTCTCTACGCTTGCTTACACCTTCATCCGTGATTCTATCTAATCCTCCACATCGACTTAAGCTCTGCCTACTTCCATTCTCCTAGATACCAATGTTTTATAGTGTAAAAATCCTATAAGCTCTCATAAGTGGAATGCAAAGTTGTGCAATCATGTTAGAGTTAGTAGAAAAGACCGCAAACATTTATGTATATTGAAAAAGATTTTGTTTCATGTTTATTTTTTTTTGTTTTAGCTGTTTGTAATAAATTAATACGTTAATGACAACCAGGGGACAACATTGCGCGCTTCGCAAGTCAACCCTATCACTTGCTTTGCTGCTCTCGTTACACCTCGGCCTGTGCCGTGACTACAAGAATATTAGGTTAACTGTGTAACGTAAAATCACAATGACTAATTGTGTTTTAATATTTATTCTTTGAAAACATCATTTTTATGAAGATTTAACGTTCTTAAGTTTTGAAAATGACTATTTTATAGTCGAAACTATAGTAAACTATATTACTATAATAGGAATTGAAGACATTAAGGTACGTAACCTATTAATTCACAATATTAAGTTTATTTACAGTATCTCACTCACATTACTTGCGTTTCTGGCTATCTATTAGTACAAACACGTAATAATATTTTAACTACACTACTATGAGTTTAGCTGTTTTCGTTATGTGTTTACAACCTGCGAAACATCATATTTTCAACAGCTGTCTATTGTTTACTACCGAAAGTAACATTGTTTACAACCGAAAATTTTCCACAGTCAACAACACCTGTTTTTATTCCGTAGTGTAGTGAAAAGTATCGTTCAAAACTCGAGTGAAAGTGTTTTGTATGTTCTCGACCATTCCAAGTGCTCGACAAGTCTCGCACTTCAAACATATGGTCTCGAAAATGCAAAACCCCACTTTCCACTCTTGTTATGAAATATACTATTTCACTACACTACTATGAGTTCAGCTGTTTTCGTTATGTGTTTACAACCTGCGAAACATCATATTTTCAACAGCTGCCTATTGTTTACTACCGAAAGTAACATTGTTTACAACCGAAAATTTTCCACAGTCAACAACACCTGTTTTTATTCCGTAGTGTAGTGAAAAGTATCGTTCAAAACTCGAGTGAAAGTGTTTTGTATGTTCTCGACCAATTGAAGTGCTCGACAAGTCTCGCACTTCAAACGTATGGTCTCCAACATGCAAAACCCCACTTTCCACTCTTGTTATGAAATATACTATACTTTATCTACTATTTCAAACATATTCATTTGCTTTTTTTAACAGCTGATTCATTATGTTAATAAAAGATTAATAAAATAACTGTATTAGATAACCGACGTGGTGGCTCAGTGGCTAAGGCTTCGGACTGCGGAGGTCATTCCCCACTGAGCCAACGGTCAGTACTTCACTCGTTGAATAAAGTTCACACACAGGCCTGTAGGCGGGGTGAAGTTAAAAAAATAAAATAAACAAATAATAGATTACCAATGAAACCTTCAAGTCAGTAGAGTGGAGCCCTTCAACCGAATGTGAATAAAACCACTCGTACAACCAGTTAGTTATCTGTGGTACAACCATCCATGGTTTAACATTATGTCCTAAAAACTACTTCCTAAATGCTGCAAACATCGTTATGTTTACATCCCAACAGATGTTAAAACTTTATGGAAATCGTTATTTACATTAGAACAGCTATTACTTTTCGGTTCATTTAAATATATCTCTATGTTATTCTTCACTGAAAAACGTACTTTGAGAGCTTCCCGCGCCCTTCAGGTTAAAATATTGAATAATTAAGACCTTATTGTATAACTACGAATGGAGGCACATTTTTTGACATCCCAACCGTTTAAGTGGTAGAGACAGTAAAATTCTTGTAAATGGTAATACTTTTGAGAATTCACTGGATATGGCTGATGAATTCAATATTGTTTTTCCTCTGTTGCATCTTCTAATTACTCACTCAATGGCGCTCGGCCTTGTGCAGTTTCCTTGAGGCAGCCGCTATCGTCTTTAGGCCTGACTCCTCTCAACAAGGGTGAGGTGGCTCGTATTATTACTCACTCAATGGCACTCGGCCTTGTGCAGTTTCCTTGAGGCAGCCGCTATCGTCTTTGGGCCTGACTTCTCTCAACAAGGGTGAGGTGGCTCGTATTATTACTCACTCAATGGCACTCGGCCTTGTGCAGTTTCCTTGAGGCAGCCGCTATCGTCTTTGGGCCTGACTCCTCTCAACGAGGGTGAGGTGGCTCGTAATATTCAGATACTTCCAACGAAAAAAATCTTGCCATGTGATTGGAATGTCTGTTTAGTTATAAAAACAGTCTTCAAAGCATTGAATAACTCCTCTTACAAAATTGATAATCATATCTTTTAACTTTCCCGTCTATCCTAAAAACGACTAAACGGTTCAAATTTTTTTAAAGACGATTCAACTCTGATAGATAACTTCAGACCGATTTCAACTATTCCAGCCTTCAGTAAAATCTTTGAGAAGGCATTTCTCAGTAGACTCTCAGACTTATTTGAAGGTTAAAAATCTTGAACCCAAAACAATTTGGGCTAAGGAAAAGTAGGTCTACAATTGATGTCATAACAAAATTGACTGAAACCATTGTCAGAATGGTATTTGGCTTATTTCTTTAAATCTCCAAAGCGTTTGATTGTGTGCATCGTGAGACACTCCTGCACCAGTTAGATATGAACTGCATACATGGTTTTCCGCTTCAGTGGATCTCATCTTATTTCAAAGACAGTAAGTGGATCATTGATGTACTCCCCAAGAAAGTTAAGATGGCCTTTGGCATCCCCCAGGGTTCCATTTTATATCCAGTATTGTTCTTTATATATGTCAACAATTATTTGAAAATACTAATCCAGAATATACTAATTCAAGACGACAGGACTCTCTTCATAAATACTGACACAGTAGAGGACTTAGAATTTAAATATTTTATTGAATTGAATAAAAGTACCGGTATTCAATACTTTACGGAAATCAACTTAAAAACAAACAACTCAAAATAAAATTCATCAAAGTTTGTTTACGGCAGGCCGAACGAAGTTATGCACCTGCTATTATGGTGGATGATGCCCCGCTAGAGGAGCTGACACTATAATGTTCCTTGGAATGCACCTAGATAGAGGGCTCACCTGGAACAACCACATCGACAGCATCTGTAGTAAAGTTGCAATAATAGTTTATGCTTTACATAACCTAACTAAGTTCTGCACTCCAGAAATTTCAAAAAACTACTATTACGGTTCAGTTTACCCACATCTGGTATATTGTGTGGGATTATAGGGCAGTTGTGCTAAACACAAATGGCAAGGTATTTAGACTTAAGAAAAAAGCTGTCATAATTATTGAAAATTCAAGTTCTAATGAGTCATGCCATGATAAATTCAGGGATCTGTGATTACTGACATTGCCCTTCCACCAAGTGGTTCTTTACTGGCATTCCAAATACACTTTGATGCAGAGCAGTGACGTCTACCATTACTAGACAAAAGACAGGGACAACTTTCGAATTCAAAGACATTGAAAAAACCTATTTGAACAGCTTCCATCACGGTGGTGTCAAACTAATTAACATCCTCCCTGAATGCATGAATTAATTGAAAAACTAAATTCATTCAAAAGCTCTAAAACTGATATACAGAGAGGAGAGAACTGTGGTGGTATTTTTAAAAAAGAACCAGTTCTGCTTGTAGTTCATAGCTTCCTCTCAGATGTATCAATACTGGTTCAGTTTAGACAAAAATGATGGTAGGCACTCCTCTTTTACCCCGACCACTTCAAAGAAAGTAGTTTTATATATTTCAGAGATTACAAGGAGATTAAATGATAAATCTGTTCGGTTTTTGTTAGTTATGTTGCACCAATTGAACATTTGTAATTTGTCAATATAATAATTTTCCAAATATAACATTTTTGTATTGACACCACTCTATAGCTTAGACACTTTTTTTTACATTAATATAAGTTTTGATCAATACTTTGAAGAAAAACCGAAATTATTAACTGAGAACAATAAATTCCTGGTTTTAACAATTTAAATAACTTGTCAAAATAAGGGAGTGACATGATGACATTTTCCTGTTTAGCTTCTGTTCGTGAAACCGAGAAAACAAACAGATATTTGACAAAAACACATACCCACGATTTTATTTGTACTCAATTCTTGAAGGGTTTTCACTTGTAATAAAAACAACTGTCAGGACAAAGAATGCATGGTGGCCTAAATAAATACTCCAGGTGTTTATGTCAAGTTCTGCACAGCTTTGGTCACTTTTACCTCTAGCAATATAGGTTGGAGGAAGCGTTGAATACAGTTTACGACACAAGATGAATATATTACCAGGAATTATGTGTAGAATTTTTCAATTTTTGGGGCTATTCCCAGCCAGATTGTACAATTTAAATGGCAGAAAAGTGTTTCAAGCTTGCCCAAGACTATACCTCATCAGTTTGATTATAGTTTGCACTGAAATTTTACTATCAGTTTGCTTAGTTTTTATGGGAGCAACACAATACTGTAAAAGTTGGTCATCCAAAGAATTTGATTTATTGAGCTCGACAATCTATGAGCGAATCTCACTTCAACTTTTCTCAATAGTAAACTTTATCACGGTAAAAAATGAGCTCGATGGATTGATAAGTATTTACTCTGACCTTCAAGTATTTTGTGATTTTTTTCATTCGTCCTCAAAAAATACTAGCATTGTTATAAAAGGTGTCATTATGGTCATAATATTGATTATATTGGATATTTGGTTCATGGCACTGTCAGGCTTAACGCACAAGTGCATCTTTTTGATTGTCACCAATCTAAATTGGGTACAAAACTTGGTTGTGTTATCAATGGTATGGCAGTTTCACCACATCTGTGAAGTTTGTGCAGAATACTTCCAAACTATCAACAATGAGATACAACAGGAAATGGACTGGCATTGTTGTGATCTCTTATTTACAGACATTCAGGGTTACCTGCCCAGAGGAAAGCCAATAAAACCGAACATGTTAGTAATTTCCAAGTTCAAGACCCTGGCAGAAATGTACTGGCAACTTTGTGACATAGTGCAAAAAGTCAACTCATTCTTCAATCAACAACTTATTTTTGCCATATTTAATTTGTTTCTTACTATTGTATTCGCCCTCCATAGGCTCATTGTCTTTCTAAGTAATAATGAAGGTTCATTGGCAAACGCACACGTGATTTGGGCTTGTTTTCATTTACTACAACTTGTAATGCTCATCTGGACCAGTGATGATGTCACAAATGCTGCTGAAGAAACTGCTCCGGTTATCTGCAGGTATATGAATAAGGAAATGGACTCAGAAGTAAGGAATGAGCTGGAAATATTCCTCCTTCAATTGCTGCACCACAATGCAAGATTCTCTGCTCTTGGTTTCTTCCCAATCCACCGTCATATACTGACTTCTATTGCAGGCTCAGTAACTACATATTTGGTCATCTTGATCCAAATTCAATATGATTAATGTAGTTTATTGTCTAATGGACACTATTGTAACATACATAGTACATAGTAGGATCTGCTCATTGTTTGTAGGGTAGTTGATAAATTATTGACAAATTGTAAGAGGTATCATAATTGTTCTGACATACGCATGATTTGTCTTATAATTGCTGAAAATATAATTAAAGTTATGCTATTTAGAGGAATAAAATCCTTTAAGTATCAATTGAAATAAATTGTTTATTATGATAAAAAGATAAACCAATATTGTACAGTATATCCTCAGAACATTAGTGAAATTGTTTACATGTTAAGAATAAAAAAATTAATAAATACATTTTAAGTACTGTTAATATATCACTTAGTAATGTGATATGAATCCGATTGGTATAAGATTTCATCTACTGTATATTTCTGTAACCATGTCGATACAATTAAATATACAACATTCATCTGTGTAATAAAACACATGTAGTTTGAATTTGATTTTATAAGTAAATTTCAGCGATAGAAAAATATAATGAACTTATGAATGGATCCTAAGAGTTGGAACAAACTTTTCCTCATACTAAACCCTACCAAAATCAACACTTCGGAAATTACCAGTTTGATTTCCAAATATGTTTTTTGCTATAAATAAAAAAAACAGTCCAGTTAGAGACATGTGGTTTTCACTAAAATATTTTAATTGTAATCCACATGTTTCCTGTACATTTTTAAAAAATGGGTAGAGCGATTTTTGAGAAAATTTAATTTTTGAATTTTTTCTCCATAAAAATAAAAAAAATCAAAAAATGTTCTGGAGATATTGGATAAATACACCTACATTCCAAATTTCATAAAAATGTATCCATTTGGTCTCCAGTGAGTGCACATACACACAGGGACACATATGGACAGACACCATAATTTTTTTTCCCAAAAAAACGCTTTTTTGGGTTCATGGGACTCTAAAATGGATTTTTACACCAACTTGTAAAAAACATTTTTGGACAATCACAATACTTTCTCTATTGTAACGCTTACGGGAGAAAGTAAAATATAATGAACTTATGATAATGATGTTCCAATATAACCACTGGGCTAGTAATGATACTTTCTACAGTAAAATATATTTAGCATTTCTGTTAAATGATATAGCTCTGTCACTGAATGGAATGAGAAACAAAGCTGTGAGTAGGAAATACAAGATGGCTTATTTGTAGCGTCTTTAAAATTGTTAAAATTTAATTTGAACTTATTTGAAAAAGGGCTTTTGAGGGATTTTAGAGTCTCATTATTAAGTCAAATGCTAATCATGGGCAGATAACCACAATGTTTGCTTTCCTAATCTGTCTTTAGCGTGTTTACACAATGGTCTTGTATACTTTATGATCATTATTTCTTTTGAAGACATTTTGATGATGTACATTTAGGAAGTACTAAAACATATCATCTTAATCTTAATAATTATTTTGTAAATTCTTTTTAAACTTTTCTTTTAAAGTTAAATATATTCATGTTTGGCCAATGTACATACGCATTATAGAAAGTGTTCATAAAGCTACCATGTATTTCCTTCATTACATATTTGCATGCTGAAACATTATTAATTATCATTATGTTTTCATTTATTTAAAATTAGATTTTTGGAAATAATGGTATATTTTTTATTGTATATCGAATCCCCCTTTTTTGTTATATTATTGTTTATTATAAAAGGGCACATACGATCCCAACTTTAATTTTTTTAGAAGACAATTAAAATATATATTTTTACTTCAGCAAAGTAAGATATGTTTTCAATATTTTCTTATCAAAATATGTTAGGTTTTTTCAATGACGAGGACAGCAATTAAATTTCTGAGTATCCAACCTGCCGTGAAAATAAACAGTCAGAGAAAATAAACTGTCGGTTAAATAAAAGACATCGTTGTGCCATTAGTAAAATCTAGTCTTCAAGGTTTACATTGTAATGCAAATAATCATTAAAATTATTGTAAAATACAATATACAAAGAATAAAACAGCCAACAATGTTGTTTTAATAGTTTTTATTTACTGCCAGAAATTATTTGAACTGTGCATGTTTTTGTTGATTTATTTCAGAATAATGAAGAGTTTGTCTTTACATAAGCAAAGTGTGAAGGCTCAGACAGATTAAACTCTGTTATAGAAACTGGTAATGAAAACAAATCATGAAAATTCTTTATTTTAAAATTGTGGATGTTACATTTAAAGGAATAATGCCAGAATACTAATATAATTTGCAGGCAAACCACTTTGCTATGCTTAGACTGTCTACATTGTAAAAACGAAACACTACACACTGTCCTCTTAAAACCAAAATGGACGTCTTACCGAGAGGAATGTGTCGGATTTTCCAGTGGGTTGGAATTTTCCCAGCAAGATTACACAATTTGTCTGGAGGAGAGAAAATGTTTCAAGCCTGTCCAAAATTATATACTGTTAGTTTGTTGGTTGTTTGCGTTCAAACATTGATTTCTTTCCGTATTCTATTTGTGTCACTATCAAATTTTTGTGATATGAAGTGATATGAAAGAATTTATGACGTCCGGTCGAGAGGTTGTCTCTATCCTAGAACGTGGCTCTTTTCAACTCTTAGTAGTGGTTAACTTCATCAGTATCACAAACAATCTGGATGCATTAATAAGTGTATATTCTAACCTACAAAAATACAATGACTTGTTTCACAAATCAACAAAAAATAAAAGTATTGATATTGAAGCACGAGTAATGATCTTAATATTAATTATAATATCGATGAGATCATTGACTAGAATAAACTTTTCAAACTTCTGCGTGGGAAAGACAATCTTTATCCTTAATTACATAGGAATATTTCCTCAAATGGCGATATACTGGCAATTTCACCACATCTGTGAAGTTTCTGCAGAATACTTCCGAACTATCAGCAATGAGTTGCAACAGGAAATGGACTGGCGCTGTTGTGAACCTAGAGACCATCAAGGTAAATTGACTGTCAAACCGATAAGAGTCAAAATGTTATCTGCTTACAAAATCAGGTCTTTGGCAGTGATGTATGGGGAACTTTGTGATACTGTGCGAAAGGCGAACTCTTTCTTTTATCATCAACTTCTAGCTGCTGTTTATTTCTCATTACTATGCATCACAGTTTCACTGTTCAAGTTGTTTTTGATTTCAAAAAGGAACGACCATAGTATGATGGCCTTATTCTTGATTATGTTGGATGCCTTTGTTCAAATCACATACTTATTAATCCTGGTCTGGCCAAGTAACAATATCACCAATGCTGCTGAGGAAATCGCCCCAATCATTTGCAGGTACATGACTAAGGAAGAGGATCCGGAAGTAAGAAGTGAACTTAAAATAGTCCTTCTTCAGTTGCAGCACCACAATGCAAGAATCTCCGCTCTTGGTTTCTTCCCGATTCAACGTCATATACTGACTTCTATTGCAGGCTCAGTAGCAACCTTTATGGTCATTTTGATCCAGTTTAAAATTAATTAGTTTTTTATTCAGTTTTTTGTTTATGTGTTGCAAATTTTTCTTGCTACAATGTGTATAGTTTTTATGCTTGCTAGGCCCTATACAATGTAGTTATAGTTTAAAAATAGTGTAGAAGTAAAATAATATTTCTCAAAGCTTACACATTTTTAAATTTAGGTCCAATAAATGGCATGTTAGTGCAATTAAAATTAAATCTTCAATAATTTGTATGGTTGCATGAGATTTATTTTTTAAATTTAGGATCCATTAAATACATTTTCATTATATTGTTTAATTTTAAATGTATGTGTTTTTTACCCTCTCAGTACAACATCGTTACAGTATTAGTCAAGTGAATGAAAGCTTGAGGTCAGAATTATTTAGGATATATCCGACTGTCATGACATCCAGGAGCTTTACACATTGTTTTTACTAGTACATAAAAATATATAGGGCCAGTAAATACTTTAATCGTAGGATGGATCCTCCCTTTTCCAAGGTGAAAAATGTTAAAGCAATAGAAAATCTAATTTTATGAAATATCTATTTCTTTATTGTATGTAAAATGAGTCATTAAATATTCATAGACTCAAAATATTTATTCATACAAAAATACATTTCTGAGTAGTTGTAAACTGAAAATATTGTGACACTTAAAAATAATTACAATGGGCAAAAAGTAATATGAAGAATATAAAACAATACAATAATTTTATGTTTATGTATATGCAATACTAATATTTTTGTAAGCTTAATTTTGTGCATAAGCTCTACATTTATAATAAATATAAACTTTAATAAATATTAGGAAAGTAATGAGCAATTACACGAAGTTATAAGATCAGTTACATCATCATTATAACTGGCCTTGTTATTATAATCAGGGCCAGTTATTATAAGTGTAATTAGAACAAGGTAATCTATGTACCAAATTAGTTTTTGTTATTGGAAATAAACTTTTTGTTAATTTTTTATTTATATTATATAATTTATGTTTTTACCAGATGAAATGTGACTGATCATTTTTGAAAAGCAATATGGTTCTTATAATTGAAGTGGTCAGGGCAATATACTGCCAACCATTACATCCAAAGTTTTGACATATTCGATATTTTAACTTTGACTAAATTCATAAATTATAATTGAATAACAACAACAAAATAGAGTTTCTTAATTTTTAGGTAAGGTATTAATGTATAGAAATAGCTAGGACATTCACTCTAAGTACTGGTAATTTCTTTTTAAACAAATGTATGTATCTTAAAACACGAAAAAAATTATGTTTAGCATTTTGTTTCCCAAAAATAAACACACTAATAATTTGAGTTAAGTTTATTTGTTGTAACATTGATTAAAAATGTTGCTACAAAAGCTAACATTGATTTGATTAAAAAATAAAATAATGTTTATCTCTTATTCAACATTAATGTCTTCATCTCCTTCACTTTCTACATCTGGAAGTAGATTGTTGTAGTAGTTATGGTGCAAAGGAGGAACGTACTTCAGAAGAGTCTTAACATAATCCAATTTGTTTTATTAATATTGTTCGGCTCACTATCCTTCAAGTGAATAATATAAAGGGATAATCTACTTTGTTTGTGTAAATTCAATTTTAGAAATTCCTTATTCATTTTGCGTTTAATTTCCATTTCATAGGTTTTTTAGCTTAAAATCGGAAGTAAAGAGCTTAAGACAATTTTAGACGAGTTTCATTATTAGCGCAACATTTGTGTTTTGTATTAAAATTTTCTTGTAACTTTGTTAAGTTTAGACAATCTTGATATGTCATCATTGTTACAATAAACTTTTGTGTTTTTTTCCACTTTTCTCCAATGTTCTGGAGAGTACACATTTTGGCAGTGTTTCGTATGCTATTTTTCTTTTAGCAAAGTCTCAATCTGAGGGAAAGTGTGACCAGTTATCATAAAGTAGTGTTCAATGTCTTCAAATATAACCAAGTGTGGCCAGATTGATGTCATATTCCAGTTCTTATTCTGGCTACAGTACGGCAATTGTCACTGGAAATCACCAGTTTCTTGGCTTAAACATCTGCTACCGACAGTATTTTAATATACAGCTCCCAATTTCATCACTGCCCCTTTTTGCCATTGACTCATTCCATAAGAACATGTAGTCTACCCTTGTCCCTTGCCACCTTTATGCATACCTACATTATGGGGCCGCAGTTACCT
Organism: Stictocephala bisonia; assembly: GCA_035578905.1. Classification (NCBI taxonomy): domain Eukaryota; kingdom Metazoa; phylum Arthropoda; class Insecta; order Hemiptera; family Membracidae; genus Stictocephala; species Stictocephala bisonia. The sequence goes on along the minus strand of JAQJVL010000545.1, from coordinate 43,063 downwards.
ACAGTTAAATACTAGTCCATTAGATAGTTTTGGAGTGGGAAGAGTTTCCTTTAAATAACTGTAATTACATCTTTATTACGTCTTTTAGCTGTGAAATTCTTTAATGCTTCCCTCAAACTACTGAAGTTCTTTTTCTTGTTTAACTTTATTTTGTTCAGTTTCACTTACACTAGAATCCTCTATGATAATTTCCAACCTATCACACACATTGCATGAGTCATAATGTGGGAATTTTAGTCCTGTGTTATATTCCGTACAATATAATATCATTCTCTACTTATCCTCACTGACTGTTGGTTTATTCTGTTCTTCACAAAAGCTGAACTAGTAATCTGTAGCTGTCACAATCTGAATAACTACTGTAGTGCAACTGATATTAGTGCTGTACCGGGTCGTTTTGACCGGTACAATTGGTTTTTTTCGTCGTGATCTGCCGGGCTGCCTGAGACCGCACGTGCCCGGCGATTTGCTTACTTTGGTGGCCGTTGGCTCGGTTTCGTTTGTTCCGTGTTCCAGCTCTGGTCTGTCAGGTTGGCCATCATTGGGTTTGTTCTGCGCCAGCGTTAAAGACGATGCACGGCTAGAGACTCCTAAAACTCCAGGGTCCTTGAGCAGGACGTTTCCACCCTCAGCCTGCCGTCCGGGGATGGTCGACCATTCTACCACTGCCAGCCTGGCCTGAGGACCATGTATATAGTCTGTGACCCTGCTGCCCCACCTACATCTTTGGGTAGAAGTCTTCAGTCCTCAGGTCAGTGCGTTCCATGTTGTTTTTCCCAGCGGCTGAGCTGGGGGTTTTGCTGTTTTTATATATATATATATATATATAATAATATAAAATAAACCGAAGAAAAAATGGAAGTGAAATATAAAACAAAAGAAGAAACAAATTTTGTGGAACTATTTAATTTGGCCTAGGCCTAAAACTTATTGGACAAAGTGATTTATGCAACACAGCCATGGGGACCTATATGTGTATTTTTTTTTTTTTTTTTTTTTTATTAAAGGAAAAAAAAACGAAATACAAAAAGAACTTTAGTGTTAATACTTATTGTTATTTAGTTTAATTAGTTTATTTTGTTGTTATATTTTTTTAGAGTTTATGTTTGTTAGGTCCCTTCCGTTAAATTGTGTTGTTATTTATTTTTATGCTTTAGGCCTAGTGATTTAGTTATTTATTTATTTATTCCGTGTTTGGTATTATGGATGTCAGGGGATGATAGAACGGTACCGTGTTATATTATTTTTAATCGTTTAATTTTTAAAATCTTCACCAAAAGGGGATTATTGTGCTTTGACTTAACTTCTTACTCAGATCTGCCCAGGAATTCCGGCTTACTCCCTGGCCTCGGTGGAATTACGGGATGTGGGCTAAATTGCCGGGGTTATTTGGGGTTATCTAAATTGTTTCTAAATGTTCACTTTTAAATTGTTAATAAATTGTCTTACGTTTTGGGTGTCTCAGGCTAAGCTGCAGATAGGCCATGTAGTTGTTAATTGTTAATTTTGGTATTTGTAGCGTTTGTTGTTTTTGTAGCTTTGGTTATTTTCTTGTTAATTTTGTGTAGCTTGTTGGTTAAGTGCGAATTTATATTGTGGCCTGCTGCCAGCCAGTTTTGAAGTTTTAACCTGAAATAAATTAGTTTTGCTCAGCTGCCGAGTTTTATTTTGGACCCTCCAACTGCCACCCGTGATCCCATCGCTTGACTTGTTTTGAGCCATCCCCCAGTTGGCACGCTTTCCAGCTTTGGTGGGGGGATGGGTCTCAGTGCACACATTTAATGTGTTAATGAGCACCGTTTACTGATCAATAGGAGTTTTATGATATCTTGTACTTTGTTAATCTCAATTATCATTAGACTTAATTTTCTTTATAGTACTATTCACTCTACCTTTGGAGTTTTGCAACCCATGAATGGTCATAAAAGACTTCTTAAAAAGTCTTAAATAATCACCAATTAGTTTTATTTTAAACACAAAAGTATTTTGTTTGTGGGATCCCTTTGGGCTCTTGAAATACCTTCGCTTGATCGGCACTTTTTCAATGAATCCAAATAAATAATCATTTTGAAGATTAAAATTACCCATATCCAACAATTAATTAAAACTTTTTTCATAGTTTAATTTTTCATTACACCTTTGATTATATACTTCTTTACACTTTACGGGACATCTGCACATTTTTCCTACTTTTTTTACATGTTATTATTCTAGATATACTGTAATATAATTCTACCATAGACCTTCTAGTATAATAGAAGTGGCTACAGAGCAGAAAGAAAATAACTTGGATTAACCTCGATGCTGTCAAGCTGATACAGAATTGTCAGAATTGTTATATTGACTCAGGATAGGTTATAATGATAAAGAACTGGCTACCAAGTTAAATAAGTACGTACATTTTTACAATTTCATGATGGTATGAAAAGTTTATCTAGATATTTCAGAAGAATGGCATCATACTACAAGATATCACCAATCAAGTTAGGATGCGAAGTGAGAGGAGTGACGTGTGTAAAACTGTACAATATTTCCATCCAGCAAAAGGGAAAAAGGGTATTAAACGGGAGAAAAGGGTATTTTTGAGGGAATTATGGGAAAATTTTTAAAAATTGCTCTAATTCAAGTTTTAGTTAACAAACCTGTTTCCTACACATTAGAATAATGTCAAGGAATTAAAAAAAGGGAAACATATATTACCCATTGGAAAGAATACTACGCAACATTTCTTCAGGTGTGCGGCCAACAAACATAACCTCATTTCAGTAAAAATCTAATAATTACCTTTTTCTCTTCTGCTGGATGGAAATACTGGACAGTTTCACACCGATAATTAATCCACTATAAATTCAATTTACTGTTCAACTTAGGTTAGGCCTATTTGATTTGTTGATAATGCTAAATTAAGAATTGAACCTACTGCAGACATGTGTCATCATCACATAAATCATTGTGAAAATATAAGTAGGTAATGCTCAATTTGCAGGGTTTCTGGAGTCTGAACCTGCTTTTTGTTTTGTTTTCATATTAATAATGAAATATGTCTACAAATCCATTTTACTCACACAATGCTGGGCTTCTTTTAATAAATAGTGTTAGCCTACTTTAGTCTGTTGTATTTTATCTATATTTGGTTTATAAAAGGTTAATAATGGTATTCTTAATTTAGTGGAATATGACTAAAAATAATGCGATGTTATAACATGAATCGTATTCACCATTATTCGGGTAATGAATTTTCATGTTGTAAGTTCATGAAAAGTCATGAATTTTCATTTCTATTTGGCAGTAGACACCCTGTAAAACAATTTAGCAATTAAACTTAGTATAGTCTGTTTAGTCACAACATCTTTTGAGTATTTGAAGTTATAGCAGAATGTATCTTCATCAGGGGACCAATGAAGTCCTAAAATAGATAGTTGGGGTTGTTGAGAATCTCTCAGAAATCCGGGAGGTTCCAAATGATCCGTCGAAAGATTATGTAGGAGCTGACTTGAATTTGATGCTCACTAGCAGAGTTCAAAACCACCTCGAGCAAGTAGTTGGATGAGTTCATCTTGAAGTTGAAGAGTAAATTCAATGGTTTCAGCACCGGTAATGATGTCAGTAGAAGGGGCCCGCGTTGAGCCCAGCTCTCTGATTGGTCCATTTTTTGATGACGTCATCCAAGATGGCGGCGCCCATGTTTCCCGCCAAATTTCCTAACCTCACTTTTCCTAACCTCACTTTTCCTAACCTCACTTTCTGTGCCAGCTGGGGAATAAGGATGTTAATAATACTACAGTATGCATCTAATGGACTTTACTATTTAAATTTTACTCAATTTACTACATTCTATAATATTCTTCATCACTCCCACCTGAAAAGGAAAAAAAATCAACATTAGTTATCGTACAAAGAAAACTCACATTATACATTGTATTGCATTCGTATCTGTATATGTGTGCCTTATTTGAGCGAAATCGGCCGGTAAATAAGGAACTTGGATTCGGAGTGGAGGGGGTAAAGATAAGTCCAGAGACGACATATTCATAATACAAACAGTTTATATTGTATGGCATGTGTATATGTACACGTGTACCAAATTTGAGCGAAATCGGACAGTTAATAATGAATAAACAGGGAGTTATTGATTTTCCAATTTTGGTTCGCGGCTCGATTTAATACTATGAATTAAACTACACTCGCTGAGGCAAATCGATTCAGTCGGAGCTTCCCAGCTAGCTACGTCTCGCATTCTCCACACTCAGTCTACAGCAACTGCTCCTGTCTGCGCAGAACTTCTCTGTTGGTGAGTATTTAGAAATTATACGGTCGGTGTTAGAGACAGGTCTTGAGTCCTTGTGATTCGGCTAGTTTTAAACACCGATCAGTCCTTTAGCCAACTTGCAATAGTTGGCTCAAGGACTCGCGGGGGATTCCGTGAGAGTGGTGGGACGCACTCTCGGCCAACTTCGACTTGGCAGCGGATACCCGAGTGGGGCCAGCGTGTGACGCACTGGCTTTTCCTTATAAGGCAACTGCCGTTAGGAGTCGTCACTTGGTTCCCTTAGCTTGCTTCTACCATACCCAGTGCCGTGTTAGAACACCGATGTGCCTAACACTGAGCTACTTTTTGGTCTTGTAAAATTTTCCTCATGATATAATTTCTAAAATAGCCATGAACTTCTATGCTTTCGTACAGAATCAGTCATACGTCTGAAACATAACCTCACTTTTTGAGACTTTATTTATTGTTTGGAACATAACCTTACATTTTAGAGCTTAGCAGACCCTATATATTTATTATATTCAACTTCTGAAACTTTCTAGGTTCTGAAAAATCAAGGTGTTCAGTGACGTCATAAAGCCCTATATAAGCGGGTCAGGAGAGAGGAAAATTCAGTTGGTGCCTAGCAACCAAGTTGGTAAGTGGCTCTTGGTGAGTATTGACTAGATATAACCGAACTCAACCATAACTACAAGTTGTATTCGGTTACTTTAGTTGACTATATCCATTCAATTATTCTAGTCGATTATATTCATTCGATTATTTTAGTCGAATATTTTATACTCGATTATTATATTGACTTTTTCGTTATTTTAAGCGTATTTAACTGGTTTTTGTGTCTATATCTTTGTATTTTAAAATGGATCCTGTAAATATTGTTGGTACTAACGAGACCTATGTTAGGAAATTTAGATTGTACGGTTCTAAAACAACTTTTAAGTTTAACCAACCTCCTCCCGGTGTTGCTGAAATTGATTGGATCAGACGGGGACTCAGTGAACTTGTGAATAAAATGAAATCTAGCGCTGCAGATACTGACCAGCTTGGGTTCACCTTAACCAGTATTAAAATATAAAATCACAGTGTATAATTATGATAGGAAAGGCCGTGAAGTGTATTTTAGTGGGGGTAGTGACGATGCAGTGTACAGTATTAACCTACTGTTCAATAATGGTCATTTTAATGTAATTAATAGTCTTACCGCAGCTTTTGCTTGTAAATATTTTTGTGAAGCATGCCACACTCCCTACGACCATAAGGCTAAACACAGGTGCTCCTCCATATGCCAGGCATGCCATACCATCTCACCGCCGTGTACACGTGAACATGAAGGAATTACCTGTCCAAAATGCTGTAGAGTATTCAAGAACCAACGCTGTTTCATCGCTCATCAAGGGGATGTGTGTAGTAGGATACACCTGTGTAAGTCATGTCACAAAATTGTAAGACCGAAAGATCGTTTGTCTGTGCATGTATGTGGTGAAGTGTTTTGTACTACTTGTGATGCCTTCAAGACCCCCAACCATCAGTGTTATATGCGTGTAGATACTGGAAAACCGAAAACAGAAGATTTTGCGTTCATATTCTTTGATCTAGAAACCAGACAGGATGAGTGTTTAAGCAATGATAGTAGTGCTAAGGTGCATATAGTGAACTTGTGTGTATCACAACAGTTTTGCTGGAAGTGTTTGGGAGGAAGTGTTTCGTGTGATTTGTGTCTTACGCGTATGCGAATCTTCAAGGCCAACCCCGTTGAACAGTTTATGGACTATGTAATGACTGAACGGAAAAAGTTTAAAAAGCTCTGTGTCATCGCTCACAACGGTCAAGGGTTCGACTTTCAGTTTATCCTGAAGTACCTACTTGAGCAAACTAAATTCACACCCGAATTAATAACAAGAGGTTCCAAAGTGATTCTACTAGAGTTGGACAATGTCAGATTCATCGACAGTTTAAATTACTTTCCCATGGCTCTCTCTGCACTACCCAAAGCCTTTGACCTTGGCCCTGAAAAGAAAAAAGGATACTTCCCACACCTGTTCAACGCCCTCCAGAACCAGAACTACGTAGGACCTATGCCGGACAAGAGCTACTACTGTCCCGACTCAATGTTTAAGAAGAACCACGACTCATTCCAAGTATGGTACAACCAACAAGTAGAAAACAATTATGTATTTGATTTTCAGAAAGAGATAATTGAATATTGTATTTCGGACTCGGATATACTCGCTCAAGCTTGTTTAAAATTTAGATCGTTGTTCCTGGACCAGTGCCAAGTCGACCCTTTTTTGGAGGCAGTTACTATCGCGAGTGCGTGTAATCTTGCTTTCCGGCGAAAATTCCTCAAACCAAACACTATTGGACTTTTACCAAAACACGGATACAGATTAGTAGATAATCAATCGGCTATAGCACTTCAGTGGTTATGTTGGGAAGAGGAGAAAAAAGGTGTTAGGATCCAACATGCAGGGAGGGAGCGTGAAGTTAAAGTAGACTGAATGAAGGTGGACGGTTTCGACGGAGAGACAATATACGAGTTCCACGGCTGCTACTACCACGGATGCCCCAAATGTTTCCCTTCCAAGAGGGAGGACCCTCTAAAAGAAGACCCATCCGACTCTCTCCAGCTGCGCTACAACCGTACACAGCTTAAAATGGAAAAACTCGCCCAAACAAACTACCAGATAGTTGAAATGTGGCAGTGCGAGTTTAGGAAAATCAAAGAACAAGAACGACTTCACTACCTAGATACACACCCTATGCTGCATACTCTACCACTCAACCCACGGGATGCCTTTTTCGGAGGACGTACAGGTAACTCAAAACTGTACCACAAGTGTAACCACGATGAGTCTATACAGTACGTTGATGTGTGTTCGCTTTACCCGTTTGTGTGTAAACACGGTCATTATCCTTTAGGACACCCAACAATCTACGTGGGAGACGCAGAGTGTCGTAGCCGTGGTTTAAATGTCGACGGGTTGCTAAAGTGTAAAGTAATACCTCCCAGCAACTTGTTTCATCCGGTTCTTCCTACAAGAATGAACAATAAACTAATGTTTGTGTTGTGTAGAGTTTGTGGAGAAGAGCAGTGTGTTAGTGATTGTGTACATAGTGACAATGAACGAAGTCTGACAGGAACATGGACAATGGATGAAATAAGGAAGGCGATTGAAAAAGGTTATGTTATTTTGGAAATGTTTGAGCTGTGGGAATATAAAATGGCTACGTTCAGCAACGGTGGTCTTTTCACAGATTTTATTGATACATTTCTAAAAATTAAGCAAGAGTCCTCAGGCTACCCTACATGGTGTCATTTACAAGAAGATAAAGACAAATACATTCAGGATTACTTTGAACACGAAGGTATCCAGCTGGACCCATCAAAAATTGAAAAGAACGAAGGTCTTAGATGTCTGGCTAAATTAATATTAAATTCCTTTTGGGGTAAATTTGGACAAAGAGAAAACCAAACAAAAGCATTAATAACGCGAGATCCCGAAAATTTGTTTAAACTACTCTCCAATCCTGAAGTACAGGTAAACAGAATTCAGGAAATTAACCAGGACGTTGTCCTTGTAAACTGGCAACATCTAGAGGAGGTTGGAGAGTCCTTAAGAACTGTTAATGTTGTTTTGGCAGCATTTACCACTGCCCAAGCTAGACTAAAATTGTACGAACACTTGGATGCCTTGGGTGTTCAGGTACTGTATTACGACACAGATTCGGTTGTCTACATATACAAAGACGGACTGTACAGAGTAAATACCGGTGATTATTTAGGCCAGATGACAGACGAACTTGCTAAAGACTACGGTCCCGGTTCATACATTACGGAATTTGTGTCAGGCGGTCCTAAAACATATGCGTATCTCGTGTATTCTACAAAGGACCAAACAATCATACCTAACTGTAAAATAAAAGGTCTAACACTTAATCTAAAAACGTCTGAAAAACTAAATTTTGAAAAACTTAAAGAGATGTTTCTAAGTGATGAGGATCAAAACATGGATATTGAAGAATCCCGTATTCGGAGAACTAGTGATAGGGATGTAGTAACCGTAAACGAGACAAAAGTATTTAAAGTGACTGGACCAAAACGAAAACGTGAAGGTAAGTATGATACCCTACCATACGGTTATAAAAAGCAGAAAACAACACAGTAACTTACCTATCGATCCACCCATGGTCTCCAAATTCCCTCCGGCACCACTTGGTCCTCCTCTCCCTGATGGTCTGGGGTTGGAGGTGGCGTCGGAGGTGTCCAGAGCAGATCTGGGTCCCCATCCTCGTCTTCATACTCGTCTTCATCCCGACTGCCCCAGCCCTCGTCCGAATCGAACTCCGGGTACTCCCGCCAGCCGTTCCAGCCGCCACCGCCCCGCCGGTACCTCCAGTCCGTCGACGATCTGGAGGAGGAGGATGAAAATGACCGGTCATCCTCGTCCTCTTCTTCTCGATGACCAAAGACGGCCTCGGTGAGCATGATGACGATAGACAGCACCGATGCGATCATGGCGGGGCTGGCGTAGCGACTGACGGCAATTGCGGTGACCGCACACGTGCGCGAGCAGATGTTGGAGGTTGTAACGTGGGGGGTGCGAGTCTCGACTTCAGCTACAGTATGGCGTCCATCCCGCAATCCTTATACCACATGTGCTTATCGACTTTGTGTAACTTATACAATAACGGGTGCGACCTTTTCCTAGAGTTTCACCAACAACTCCCACGAGCTGTACTCCGTGATCTTTTAGAACACCATAAGGCCAACTGTTTTCGGATTAAACTTTCATTCTCGTACTACCTGGGGAAACGGGTGTGTAATGATTGTGCATCTAGCTACACGGAGCATGTGGACATTGTTATCTATTGTATACAGGGAGATAACTGGGATCAGGTGTACGCAGACTATATCTGCTTTTTGTGTGGTAATGTTTGCTGGTCACTTGCGGGAGGATGGAACGACAGCATTTCGAGATGTGACTGTAGAATATAGAGTGTAAGTTCGTACTATCGAGGTGAGGGCGGCCCAAATTCAATAAAAAAGCCCGGCTGTTCTCCAAGGCAGCCTAATAAGCGTAGGTCCTGAGACAGTCCTGCAGCTTGGGGCTGGGTTAAGTCCTGTAAGACCTTGAGTCGCAGTCCGGGCCCTCGATAAGTACGTGCATTTGATGTATAAATGGGGCTCTGGGGTGTAAAAACCCGTAACCAAAAGCGAATGTGGTACTGAAGCTGTCATTTCATTCTCTCGGGAGGCGTCCATGCGAGTGCACATGCGCGATCACCCCGCTAGACATGACCGTGAATCAGACCTCACCATTAACTATGTTCCAGCCTCCTTCTCTGCTCCGCCAAAGTGCGTCAAAATTGTGCGAAGACTACGATTATATTGTAGACTTACAATCACATTTCTCTTCCCTTCCTCGCCTCTTATTTGATGAAATTATGTCTGCACACAAAGAAAATTGCCGTAAGATAACATTAGGTTATCACATATACGCACAAAAACTGTACTGTTTTCAATGTTACCGAGCTCTTATTCCCGGAAATACATTTAGTCGGTTATTAAAAACAAAATTTCCGTTCATTCAGAAATCAAATTGGTTGAAGCTCCAGCCCCAATTCCAATTTACCCAATGCCGAACAACTCCTTATATCCACCCAACCTTCTTATACTGTTGTTGTTATCTGCAAAAATACGTGTACTGCTACGCTAATCTAAGAATCTAAAGGGACAAGTTCCTGGAGGATCCTTATTGCAGCGTTGGAAATTGAATATTTTTTTATTCTAAATTTGACACTCTGTCACTTCATTTTATTTTGAGATTTTTTTTTCAATTTTTAGGAGGTGGCAACTAGTATGACTTTTCGGAAGGCCACCACTTACTACAGCGGTGGAGGGGCTGTAGAATTAATAAAAGCTAAAAATACAGTTCAATAAAATGGTGGAGGGGGCTGCAGTCGGTCATTCTCAGACATGGCCTCGACCAGTCAACCTTCCTCTCTATACACACTAAGTCTCGAGGCATGCTGCCTTCACATCCAACATGGAGCGGAAATGGTTGAGTACTACAAGGACAAACTACCAAAACCCATAATGGATGACCTTGTGGAAACGCACATCGAGTGGTGTATAACCGCTGATTTAACATGGACAGACTTTTTCGGAAAAAAATTTTGCATTTCATGCAAAAATAAATTTTTAAATCTTGATTTTCCGCTTGCCAATATTGAACTAAGAATTTATCATATGCAATATAAAACCTGGGAGGAATACATGCAAAATTACCAATGTCAGAAATGCAAGAAAGTATGTTTCTCAAGATATTCTTGGCATTTTGCATATGACTGTAAATGTCTCTAAAAGTAAACCTTTTTTCTAGTAATTTTATTTTTTGAATTTTTTTTAATTTTTAGGAGGTGGTAACTAGCATGACTTTTCGGAAGACCACCACTTTCTACAACGGTGGAGGGGCTGTAGAATTAATAAACAACTTATAAAAGGATCGAATTTTACAAACATTTGTCAGTCTTAATCATGAATCCAAGAGAAGCTATAGCAGCAGAGCTACACAAACCTGCTAGGCGAAAATACCCAAGACGTAAAGTAACACTAAAGGGTCTTTACGATCTGTATCAAGCGGATCTGGTAGAAATGATTCCTTACGCTAAATCTAACAAAGGGTATAAATACATACTTACAATGATAAACTGTTTCAGTAAATTAGCATTTGCAATCCCGATAAAAAATAAAAGCGGGGTAGAAGTGGCAAAGGCTTTAGAACCGATCTTGAAAAAACAAAAAATGAAAAATTTTCAGACCGACCAAGGTAAGGAATGGTTCAATTCTCATGTTGGAAAACTTACGGAAAAATACAAAATCAATCACTACACGACATTCTCTGATTTAAAAGCTAGTATTGTCGAAAGGTTAAACAGGACTCTGAAAGAACGTATGTGGCGTAAATTCACGGCAATAGGTACCTACGAGTGGCTAAAACTTTTACCGAAAATTGTACAGGAATATAATAATTCCATACACAGAACAATCGGTATGAAACCAAAAGATGTCAAGCAAAAACACGTAAAATCCATACTGACACGTATGGAGGTAAATTCAAAACCCCTAAAACCAAAGTTCAACGTGGGCGATCAAGTGAGAATCAGTAAATACAAACAGGTATTCAAAAAGGGGTATTTACCAAATTGGACTAACGAAGTATTTCAAGTGTACGCTGTAAAACCGACCAATCCGATAACTTATATATTACAGGATGTTAACGGGGAAGTCTTAAAAGGCGGGTTTTACGAACAAGAGTTGAGCCAGTCTAAAACGGGTGACGTTTATCTAGTAGAAAAAGTGTTGAGATCAAAGGTAAATAAAGTGCTCGTTAGATGGAAAGGGTACAGTAAAGACAGTGACACGTGGGTGGATAAGAAAGACATTCTAATTTAATAGCGCTCTAAGGGACCGCCCGCACGTGGTTCCTGCAGCTGTCGGCCGATGCTTTTTATAAACGCCCACACAGAGAGCAATCCTTCAGTACTTGTCACGATGCGCTTTGTGAGTCAACAGACTAAACTACCAATTAAAAACTTTGACGAATACGTCGGAGGGGGTGAGGTCACATCCTCGCATCACGGATCTCTCTTACCAGGCAATGTAAGATGCCTAATTGTAAGACCATCGGGTTCGGGCAAAACGAACGTTCTATTTAATCTACTGTTTGATACAGAGGGTTTGGTGTTTGAAAACATTTACATATTCTCCAAATCCTTGTACCAACCAAAATACCAGTTTCTGAAAAAGGTTTTACCTAAAGAGATTAAATACTTTTCTTATGACGACAGTTCCTTGGTAATACACCCGAGCGCTGCTAAACCAAACTCTATAGTGATATTTGACGATATAGCTTGTGAAAAACACGATAACATTCGCAACTACTTTACAATGGGTAGACACAAAGGTATAGACACCTTTTATCTGGGTCAGACATACAGTCGTATACCTAAACAACTAATCATAGATAATGCAAACTTTATAGTTTTATTCAAGCAGGATGATATGAATCTTCGTCATGCGTACAATGACCATGTAAATACGGATACAACATTTGAAAAGTTTAAGGGTTTGTGCAGTGAGATCTGGAATAAAGACAGACACGGTTTTGTGGTGATTGATAAGGAACGAGACCTAGATAAGGGGAGGTTCCGATCGGGATTGGACAGTTTCGTTAAGGACTTATAATGGTGCGCATCTACGTATACAATGATATCGGAGAGTTTAGAAAACCTTCGTGTAGGGTAAAGACTCGCATCAAGTCGAACCTCTGCGCGTTCTTCTAGAAAGAGAAGGACAAATTCTGCGGAAACTATTGCAGTAGAGGAGAATCTAAATTTTCAAACAGATGTTGGAGACATAAATTAGTAGGACCTCAAAAACCGGCCGTAGTCCTACTTATGATTTCCTCTAGCGAACGGTTATATAATCGAGACATTTGGTTAAGTTTTCTTACAAAAAGCGAAGAACAAGGAGCTAATTTACAGCTAGTTATCTATCACAAAGATATGTTGAACTGCACGGTAAGACAACCCCAAAATTTCCTGTCAAGGTTCAGACCATTCCCAGACATCTTTGGTACGACTCTTGAAACAGGTCACGGGGATATTAACTACACACAGATTTATTTAAAAATGCTGGAGTATGGGTGTAAAGTCCCACATGCCAGTAGATGTATAGTGCTAACAGAAAGAAGTATACCGATAAGATCTCCGTTGAAAGTCTACAAAAGAGCGTTACGATCAAAGTGTCACATTTACGTCTCTTACAACGTAGCGTTTGCACCGCAGCCTCCCACCATACCTACTGGTCCAAGAGGCAAACCGTACCCAGCAGTGAATAATTTAGCCCAAGGATTATTTACTGTAGATTTTCTTAAAGCTGCACTACCTACCGTTCCCCTACATTGTTCAACGTTCGGTATTTCGTTAAACAGAGGAGTATATACAGTATCGGATCGCGACTTGCTAAATAAATGGAGAGAGTTTACATCAGCTAATCTGGACGAGTTTTGGTTATTAAATTCCTATATAGTACACAACATAAATAGAAGGAGACCTCTAAAGAAATTGCGTTCTTTTATGGAAAATTCAAATGTTAACGATTGCTACACTATAGCCGAGATACCCGAATGGCGAGGTGGATCAAAAAGAACCTATATATTCAAGGACATAACAATTCAACAACAACAACAACAAGGACAAGGACAGGTGCTCATTCCAGTTTCTGATCTCGCACGTACGTATTACAAGGGACTCGGTAATAGAGTTTCACTCATAGATGTTGTAAGGTACGTTAGAAGACACAAAAAGAGTGCGTTATTTTTCAGACAGGTTGAACTACCGTAAAACAGAGTATTAAAACCGGTATTGGAGAAGAAACTTGCCAGTATCAAACATGAAACGAAACAGTAAGGAGCTGACTCTCAGTGTTGCTCGTCTGAGGGATGCTATCAAGAGAAAGTACAATCGGTTCAAACAAGGGTCAGTAGATAATGAACAGTTGTTGAAAAAACAGTATAAACCAATCATATCCGAGCTTCGAAAACAGTCTTGGACACAATTTGAACCTAAAGAGGAGCCAAAAGAAGAAGAAGAAGACTCATTCAGACCAAATATTGCATCTTCACCTAAACGTGTCAATACGCTCGAAGAAGAAGAGGTATTTGGTGATGATACGCCAACAGTCAGTGAACTACTACAATCACCGTCGGTAGTGCAGGAAGCGTCACAGTGGATAAATGAAAACTTTACTGCCCATTGGCAAAAAAGTATATGCTAAAGTTTATGAAAGACGAGTCGGGGAGTAAGAACAAGATTGACAATATATACGGTCCTAGGATGGTGGAGGATAGACTGATGGTAGGTGACAAGCCGATACAGTTTGAAGATGACGGTAGCATACGTATAGGCAGCACGTCTTACAAAGGGACCGAAGGTCTGTACGAACTACTGTTTAGGAGAGCCCCGAATAGCGATCTGTACTCTGACCACGATTTAACCGTCTACAAAGACATACTCTTAAAAACTAACGCTCATAAAAAAGGTTACAGTAGGAATGGTCACATAAATAGACCCTCTAACTCAATCAAGTACAAGGCCGTGATTGCCGATCTTCTCCCAAAGCAGCTGTATAACGGTAAAGGACTGGTGTCTAAAGACCTAACGACTTCATCCGACATTCGGTACTGGGACGATCCAAACGAGTTGTGTGCTCGTTTACAGTTACTTGTGTCTTCGGCAGAAGCCGGTAATAATGCGCATAAAAACGAGATTTTAAATATTGTTAGTGAGCTGCGTGAAGCTGGTATTATAAAAGGGTTGGGAAACTCGAGATTTAGATCATTGATGAAATGAATGTAGACAAGTTTGGACGTGTCTCTCAGTTGATAGAGTATAAAAAGATACAGAGGTCTACAAAAAATAAGTTGAGACGAATTGAAAGTGACAACAAGGAAAATATTAAACGATTTGCCGCTCAGCTGTTTTACTGGATAAATGCGGCTCACTCGACAAGGCCATCAACAATGGCTCTAGCAGACATTACCAGGACTAAGGATAACTACATTGATTGGACAAAAGTATTTAAAGAACAGTGATTACGCTCACCACCGCTCATTTATACAATGAGTGTTGACAAGTTTGGACGTAACTCTCAGCTGTCTAAGGAGATCCGCACAGGTCCTCCAGGGCATGGTTTTAAGCTAACATCCAATGGAGATTACGATATCACTAATAAACGGTTAGTTAACGTAGCTGAACCAGTAGAGGGTAGTGACGTTGTTACGAGAAAATACCTTGAGACCTACACACCGGTAAACTTGAAAGACAGTTACTCCGTGCAAAATAAAAGAATAGAAAATCTTGCCGACCCCGTTAAGGAGAGTGACGCAGTCAATTTGAAGCTTGTACGGGACCGATGTATCTTGTATGAAGGTAATAACATTCTTGCTAGAAACAAGCGGATAACTCACGTAAAGGATCCCAATGATGAGAGAGATGCAGCGAATAAAAGATATGTAGACGCAGCAACACCTTCCAAAAGCGGTAGTTATTGGGGATTTGGTAGGAAAAGATTGGTTAATGTGGGCGAACCACTTGATGATGGTGATGCAGTAACGAAAAAGTTTTTAAAACTAAACTGCCCTATTAAAAGTGAAGATGGGTACAATTTTAACAACGTGCGAGTGTTTAATATTAAAGATCCTACTGAACCAGATGATGCTGTATCTTTAAAGTACTGTCAACAGATGGAAGAACGGTCGGCGAATCTCGTTTCTGATCTTAGGTCACTGGTCAATAGGAACAATATAAAAACTCAAATACATTTTAGAAGATTCGGACGACTACTTTTTTCCCATATTCACGGTGTACAGGGTAGGGGTGTCAACGACGAACAAATGACTGCTGAAAACTATATAAACTGGGACGAGGTCTTTGACGAATCAGTAGATAACTAACGTTTATAAAAGCAAGATGCGATCCCGTAAACCAGCCAGTCGTAAGAAAACCGTCAAAGGGAGCGGTCTCGTTGGTGACATTATTGGAAAGGTTGGCGACGCAGCAAGTACAGTGTTGAACAAAGGTATAGATTTACTACCTTGGGAACTTCACCTGCCTGGTGGATATAGATACTGTGGTCCAGGAACCAGGTTAAGAGAGAGACTAGCTCGTGGGGATCCTGGTATAAACCCTCTAGACGAGGCCTGTAAGGCCCACGATATTGCCTACTCAAAGTACCACGATAATACGAACAGAACGCGTGCTGATAAAGAGTTGGCTGAAAGAGCTTGGAAAAGAGTAAAAGCATCTGATTCATCTGTTGGAGAGAAAGCCGCAGCTTGGGCTGTAACAACAGCGATGAAGGCTAAAGCAAAACTGGGTGGAGGTAAACGTAGGAGTGGTGGTGGTGTGGTCAAACGTAAAAAGACAGTAAAGCGAAACCAGCGTGAAAAAGGGCTTTATCTAAGACCATACCCTGGGTCAGGTACCAGAAAGCAGGGAGCAGGTAAACGAAAAAAAAGGAGTTGCGATAAAAAAAACGTCAATACCGATAAAACCTCTAACGAATCACGACCTTCTTCATTACGCCAAGGTTTTAAATATTCCATATTTCAGAGGTGTTTATATGAGGGACGGGCTACCTTCAAGGTCATGGAAAAACGAATCGGCTATTGTTAACCTAGATTCAAAACGTGGTACGGGGACACACTGGGTTGCATACAGAAAACTAGGAAACAGAGTATACTACTTTGACAGTTTCGGTAGAGTTGATAAAATACTTTGGTCCAGGTATCGCGATAGAGTATAATTACAATAGAAAACAGACTTTTGACTCAGTCGTTTGCGGGCACTTGTGCTTGAAGTTTCTCTGTCGACATGTTGTGTCTTAGTGGTCGTGGTTCTGGCCTCACGTGTGACGTGTTTCCAGCCTTAGATATAAGTCAAGGTGAATGGGAAATTGGCTTAGTCGGTTTCACAACCTTCAACTCGATACCCAACATTGAGGAGGGTGTTAACAACAAGTTTCACTACGGTACGAAGGTAATAAGTATTCCGGAAGGATCGTACGAAATTGAACAGATTGAATCCTTCATTTTAAGTAAAATTGACAAGACTGTAGATTTTTCTCTCAAAGCGAATAACAGTACTCTACAATCTGAAATTACTTGCAGTCAAACAGTTTATTTCGATCAACTGGAAACGGTCGGTACACTACTAGGATTCAGTCCAAAGGTGTTGAAAGAGGGTGAAAAGCATTGTTCAGATAGACCAGTCAATATAATTAAAGTAAACACCGTCAGAGTTGAGTGTAATATTGTACGGGGATCCTATGACAACGGATTCGAGGGGCATACGATACACGAGGTAATAATTAAATCGCCACCAGGATTCAAGATATACGATACACCTCAGCACGTGATTTATCTACCTGTAAACACTCAAAAGGTGAATAATATTATCGTGTCGTTTAAAGATCAAGACAGTGATTTGATAAACTTTAGAAACGAGGTTGTGTCTGTGCGTCTACACATCAGAGAACGCAATGGGATTAGTATTTATAGAGGGTCGAGTTAAAGAACATGTCAGAACGTCTAAGACGCTCAGAAGGTTAACATCTCCAAACGTTAAGTTACTGAGATCCTTGGGATTCAAAGTTATCCAAGATGTTGGACATAGAAACACCCGTAATGTACAGTGACATTGTTACTGGTATGGAATTTCATTCTCACAAACCGTACGCTTCATCCACCTTTAACAATAATGACGAAATCAGGATACCTATAAGTCAACAGGATATAATTACAGCACCGTTTGAAAGCACTTTACATGTTACTGGTACTTTGTCCGGTAAAAAGGCAGACGGATCGCCGGCGGCCGTGTCCTTGGTAAACAATGCAATAGCATTTCTATTTGACGATATTCGTTATGAGATTGGGGGTATTGAGATTGACCGGTCAAAAAACGTTGGGATCACGAGTACAATTAAAAACCTACTTTCCATAAAAACGGGGGAAACGTGGAATTTGGAAAATGCGTGCTGGTTCGGGCCTGGTAAAAATAAAGAGACCACCTCCTTTTCCTATTCAGTTCCGTTGTGATTGCTCATGGGGTACGCCGAAGATTATAGAAAAATTGTAGTGAATGTAAAACAGGA
Source organism: Stictocephala bisonia (assembly GCA_035578905.1). Lineage (NCBI taxonomy): Eukaryota > Metazoa > Arthropoda > Insecta > Hemiptera > Membracidae > Stictocephala > Stictocephala bisonia. Next base: position 25,076 of record JAQJVL010000545.1, on the reverse strand, counting down.
GCTTATTCTCCTGAGAGCGACTACAGACACCAACGCTGTCATTAGTAAGGATGCAGACAGCTGCAGTCTAAAAATAAACAACGTCTACTGGAGGGTCCCCCACATCACGGTTTCGGACGAGTATCGTCTCAAACTTTACAAAATGGTTGAGAAAGATTCGACGGTTCACGTACCGTTTAGATCCTGGGAAATGCACGAGTATCCAACATTACCACAGACTGACCGTCACAGTTGGACTGTGAAAACATCTACTCAGTTGGAAAAACCCCGATACGTAATTCTAGCTTTTCAAACCGACAGAAAGAATCAGATTAAAAAGGACATGTCTTGTTTTGACGACTGCTCTTTGCAGAACGTCAAATTATATCTTAACTCGCAATACTTTCCTTACGATAATATACACGGTGATCAGTCAATATTTTACGAAATGTTTACGAGGTTCCAGAGCTCCTACTATGGTCATAGTTCGTATCCTATTGTGGATCTGGAAACGTTTAAAAGTAAAACACCTCTTTACGTCATTGATTGTTCGAAACAAAACGATACAATAAAAACAGGACCCGTCGATATCAGACTTGAATTTGAGACTTCTAAAAATATCCCTGATAAGACTGCTGCCTATTGCCTCATCCTACATGATTCACATTTGATTTACACCTTGCTTACCGGTTCTGTAAAGAGGATGATGTAATACTCGATTATACATACACGATCTCAGCAACCTGTACTCATTTCCAGTTGAGACACGAAGGAGTAAACATCACAAGATGAGTCAAGTGTTTATCGTGTTAAATAATCCCGATCCTACTGAGGAGTTCAGTAGTGATGATGCGACTCTCCTAAGGTTCTACAAGAACGGGGAAAATGTCGATACTGTTTCAGTGTACAGGTACTCCAGAACGATTGATGTATCCGAATACGATAGAGTGGATATTCTAGCTTATGGCTTTTTACCGAATGTCAAACAGAGCGTAAATGAGAATGAATATAGTATAAAGGTTTCTCAGTCGTGCGTTTGTTTTAAACACTCTCTGGATTTGACTAACATCAACACATTGAAGCTATATAGTGACCTGTATGCTAATAAAGCGCTGGAAAGAATTAATCACTCTGATTATGATTCGCCTATTGTGGAAGAAACATCAGAATCTGAATCGAGTGAGGGGGAGGGGGATATGGAGGAATAAAAATTTTAAAATTAACAAGGAGTGGGGGTAAAATTATAAATACGACTTGAAAATAAAGATTTAATCAGTTGAGATAATGGAGCCGACAGGTGAAGACGCACTCCCTACTCGTACAGAATCTCTGGATCTGTTGACCGGTGTATTTTTGAAAACTGTCTACTTTTTGGATGAAGGTCTTAAAAAATCGGTTATTGTAGGGATTTATAAAGAGAGGGATATTAGTCTCGGGTTGTCTTTTAAGGGTCGAAGAGGGTACGTTTACTGGTCGTATGATATTTTCAATCAGTTTGCTGTACACTTTAACGAGATAACTGTAGCGCTCGAAAATAAAACTAAATTCCGTTTAGTGCTCGATAGTGGTCATAGTGTAAAGGTTACGAATGTATTTGGGAAATCTCACGTGTTTCTTTATGATGAAGAACACACTCTGGCGCTAAATTCAAACGAATGGCATCGGTTTATCAACAACCTCCCCATGGTGTACAGGGAGCTACAGGATCTATTTATGAACGAAGTGCTTATACAACAGTACATTAAGAGTCTGATACTCGGTGAAGAACATACAACCACCTTGGTACCTCAAAAGGCGGATCGACTGTTTGACGAGGTGGAATACTATAAACGGTGGCCTAATGGAGGCTGTAGTTGAATTCCAGGCGTTTAAAGACAATACCAATAGGTTTGTAATTAAATAATTTGCTCTCGTTAACTCGTTAACCCGTATTCACCTTATATTTTCTCCACCTTACAGTAAAACCCTTCTTAACGATAAAACGGGGAGATCGAATCGATGGCTCACTCGCAGTTTTCACAAAATTAAATGGGAACAGGGTGGTATGGCGTACGATGAAGAATACCTGAGACTCTTGTGTAAACCATTCTCCACGCTCTATACTAAGGGTCTGGAGAAGGCAGCCTTTTTGCGGGAATTTCATCCGGATGTGAGGGAATTACCCGGAGGTTCGTACACCGAACCTATTGTAAATAGTTGCATATTGTCACAGCATAAAGACTCTGATGTAAAGTGTGCCTTGAGAAACGCTCTGCGGGGGTATAAAAGACTGTGCACTAGAAAACAGAAATCATAATTTTGCTAGCAGTCATGGAGAACGTTTGGACAATTATTTCTCGTGAGCCTAAGGGAGTATTGACGAACCAGTTCATCATGCGGTTTGACCGTTTCTTGAACTGGGACGAGCTATCTAAAAACTACGATTTCTCAATTGACCTTTTAAGAATCTATCAACATAGAGTCAATTGGGCTTATATTATAAAAAGAATGACATTCAATGAAGAATTTTTGAGAGAAATGTCTCCTTGGTTCCGGGAGTGCTGGTTCCTTGTGAGCAAACACCAAGTACTCTCTGAATCGTTTATACACGATTTTGCAGACAAGGTAGATTGGGAGAATATTATACTCTATCAGAATGTAAGTTCCAAGTTTTTAGCTGATCATAGTAGATTTGCAGTAGCTGAATAAGGATCCCAGGTGACGTTCGAGTATTTTGTGTGTGTGTGTGTGTGTGCGTGTGTGTTTGTTCTATGGCTGGCCTAATCTCCGTAAGTCCAGGACAAAAAAAAATCCTGGGGGAAATTTCCCGACCGCTCTATGGCAGGGCTAAACCCCGTAAGTCCAGGGCAGGTCCAGGCCTAACCTCCCGAGGCTCTATGGCAGGCCTAACCTCCGTAAGTCCAGGGCCCAGGACTCTATGACAGATCTAACCTCCCAAGGCTCTATGGCAGGCCTAACCTCCGTAAGTCCAGGGCCTCCTTGAACGTCGCTGGGATTACAAATAAACGTAAAAAAAAAAGATAGAAAATATAACCCGTGTAGGCTGATGGAATACATTGAAATGGCTTCTCCAAGTAAAGTGTTCTGTACGGTCTACATTGGGTTAGAAAAAGCCCTTTGTAAGTTTTCAGGCTTCACTGAGTAAAGTGATGTCTTTACTTACAGAGGGACCCAAAAAAAGTATAAAAATAATACTGGGAGGTAGCAAATTTGTTATGGAGTGGCTACCACCGTAACTTGCGATGGTTGGGGCAAGTTACAATAAACAATAGTGAGACTAGGCCTCCTGGGGATACTCACTATAATAAAAAACGAGCTGAGATCGGTACCTCTTGGGTGGTTATGGAAACCTGATCTTCCCCCTGCGTTCTGCTCATGCGCAAGGTAGGGGCCGCCGCTCCTCACCCTGCCGTATAAATACGACTGTTTCGGCGTGAATTGGCAGTTGTGGTAAGGATGACGGTTTTTCAGGTAACATGTCTAGTTACTGTTGTTTGTGTCATCGTGCTTGGATCTCCACCTCAACCCCCATCCACTACGGCTACTACCAACACCTCTACTACCACCACCACTACTACTACAACCCAGGAGAGCGAGGTAAATAGCTTCTTTTTTTTAAATATATTTTTGTATAAGTTAGGGACTAGTGTGAATGAACGTGAGGGTGATCGCATCGTGTTTATTTCAGATACGAGGTGGCGCGAGGCGTAGAACCCATGCGTCTGCATTTCCCCTTGATCTCACAAACACTCAGGTAGGTACCATACCGTTATTATTATTATCATTATTAGGGGATTTTCCATGATTGGTATTATAATAATTATTATCTGTAGGCGAGGGTAGAGGTGACCGCTGGGACTTCCACTGGGTCTGCCACTTCCAGAGTCCAACCAATTACAGAGGTGTGTATACCCTATTTATTTAATTAACCTCGTAATATTATCTGTTCAAGTACTTACAGGGTATCGTGTTTGACAGGATACCGAGGTCCTGATAGTGACTGTGTCGACCTCAAACGCTCCTGAACAGCCAGAAAGTCCCTCAATACTGACTAGCAGTACCAATAATGTAAGTTTAAATCAATGTTATTTGGTATACCGTAATTTAATTGTTGGACCCCTCACTGTGACGATATTTAATTGTAGGTACAAACGCGATTGAGATCACGCCCTCGTGCAGCCAGGTGTCTGTCATGTCAGCAGGAGGCAGGCAAGCAGCCGTTGCGAGAGTACATGCTCAACAGATTTCTAGAGGTAATATATTAATGTTTCTTTACTACTACTACTACTGTTACTAATAGAGTGGATCAATTCATATTTTGTTTTACTGTTTAGCAACATTGCGGGTGCGAGAATGGAGGTTCGGAAGAGTCGCTGCAGGCAGTCCTTCATGCCCGGAGGGACCTCAGGGAGTTGCTGTGGGTTTCAAATCACCTCCTAGAGGACACTGCCGAGTCCGACGCCTTCGATCTGGCACCCTCAATATGGCACTTTATGAGGAACACCCTGGAGAGCCTCTTGGTCCACGTGGGCGAGATGATGGAGAGGGCTGACCCCCGTCCAGACGTGGAAGAGGTCGATGAGTCCATCGGTCCCCAGCGGGTCCAATGCTGGGTATGCTTTTCAAGACTGCCCGCCGTTGCATTCATCTCATGTGGACATATTCTGTGCCGATACTGTGCCTCAAGGCTGTTTCGCTGTCCAATATGCAGGACACCAATAGTTGGGCGACTGAACATATTTCTGTGAGTAGTTTTTTTTTAAATACAGAAAATGATTACCAGAGAGCGTGTTTTATTTAATATCCTTTTAGATAAGTTATATATAGATATATTCAATATTTTTATTTAATTTCCTTTTAGATAAGTGATATATAGATATATTCAATATTAAGAGATTTTTGGCGGGAAGAGTGAGGTTAGGAAAAGTGAGGTTAGGAAATTTGGCGGGAAACATGGGCGCCGCCATCTTGGATGACGTCATCAAAAAATGGACCAATCAGAGAGCTGGGCTCAACGCGGGCCCCTTCTACTGATGTCATTAACATAAGTGTAGTGTTGAAGAGCGTGAGATGCTTGAGGAAACGAATCTCCTTCGTCTTCAGCCAACTGAGAGAGAGTTTTGATGGCTAGATAGGGAGAACTGTTCATACCGTACGTGACCGTAGTGAGTTGATAGACTGAAATGTCTTGAGAGGAATTGTTACACCATAAAATTAGCCGAAATCTCAGATCATCAGGATGGATTTGGATTTGTCGATACATCTGTTTGATGTCACATGAGATCACAATAGGGTGATACCTAAAGTTAAGAATAGACTTGTTACACCATAAAATAGCTGAAATCTCAGATAATCAGGATGGATTTGGATTTGTCAATACATCTGTTTGATGTCACATGAGATCACAATAGAGTGATACCTAAAGTTAAGAATGATGTCGCAAATGTCTGTTTGCAGTTTGCAACCACTTAATAGAACATCATTGAGAGATACACCGTTGCTAGTTTTACTGCTAGCATCAAATACCATACTTAGTTTGGTGGTGTTACTACCTTCTTGTAGCACACCATGATGAGGCAGAAAATAGTGAGTAGAGTTAAGATTTAAATCCTAAGCATTGACCAGAAGGCCTTGAGATTCATAATCAGACATAAAGTCTTTGTACAAGTTGTGAAAGTCAGGTTAAGATTTGAACTTTTGTTCAAGTGATAAGAACTGTCGTTCAGCAAATGGTTGAGGCGTTCCGAGTTAAACACTTCCATTTTTGAAGGGAAGTCTGACAACATAACGTCCATTAGGAGTATGAGAGTGAGTGTTTTTAAAGTGTGTATCACATAGATCTTCTTCTGCAGTCTTACAGTTGTGGTGAGGGGACTCTTCCTGTTGCCAAAAATGTTAAAGAGCAGAGTGTAGAGTGTTTTCATCAGTAAACAAAAGTGATACAGCAAAGTTCGATACCGCTTGAGAAGGTTGAGCACAAGGTGCTTGTCTCATTAAGACAAAGCCTAAATTAGTGCCTATGACATGAGGCAAATGAGGACCCAAAGAATAATTCTCGTGGGTTAAGAGCTGAGGCAACAAGGAACCGCCTAGTAAGACATCGATTCCACCTGGGAGATGGAAGGTTGGATCAGCAAGTACATACGGTTGGACATATTGCATCACTTCTGGAGAGAGTGTAGTGCAAGGCAGATCAACAGATATTTTGTCCAAAATATGAAATGTGAGATAAATGCAATAGGCTATGATGACGTTTGTGGTAAGTATTACATGTCATCTGTGATTTACATTGTTTTATAACATGAGACCCTAGGCAAGAAACACTACGATTTTCCTTCGAATCGTAGTGTTTCTTGCCTACGATAACGCTCTTGAGGCGAGCTGATAATGCTCTTTAGGGGAGAGATTTCTAAAAGTAATGCATGAGTATATGCGGTGGTCATGTTCACTACAAGCCAAACATGCGGAAGTATTTTTATGTACAGAGAGCAAGGCTACTTGTTTTGAACGTTCGGAGAACGAAACCGTTTTTGAATTTTTGTTCTGAGGTGAACGGCTAAAATAAGTTTCATGAGTTATGTGTAATTCGGCGTCTTTGGCTTGATTAAATTCTGTGTTGAGAAACTGGATTATTTCTGACACTTCTGGTAATGAGTGAGTGACAACATTTTCTTGAGATGAGCGGAAACTTTCAAGTTTCTTGCGTAGGTCAGAATCCATTTTACGCAAGATTAGAGTTGATAGTAGAGGGTTACTTTGAGTTGAGACGTCACAGTTTTGTGCTTTTAGTGCTTTGCTGTGTTATAGAATACATTTAGAACAGTGCGTAAGCCACGGATTTATGCTGAATTTATTTCTGGTAAATCAATTATTTGGTTAAGATTGAGAGTTGTAAGTCTTCTTAAGTCCTGATATCTATCTCTTAGGAATTGATAAGCAACTAGATAATTAGCAGTTGTGATACTCAAAGACTTAATTGGACTGAAAGGTTCTCCGGACAATACAGACAACAAATACTGAAATTTGGATACTTTTGTTACACTGGAGTCAAAAATATTGATAAAACTGACCCATTGTAAAGAGTTGCCATCAAAGTGTTTAAGTTCCAATTTTGGCAATCGAACGTGTGACATTATGGAAGTGGACGTAGACCCTCATTCACTGTGAGCGAAAGGAGTTAAGGGAACTTCCGGTGGAGTAAGTGACTCAATTATGCTTTGCTTTTTAATAAAAGTGTCATTAATTTCGTCTTGATCGTTAGATAGTTGGGTGACAGGAGCGTCTTCAGGTGACAAACGTTCCAAAACTCTATTTAAATTCCCTTCAAAATCAGACCGGTTTTTTTTCTTTATCTCATTAGCGTAGCTAGCTAAAGAATGAGAGAGTTGATGTGGAATGGCTTCTATAGCCTCAACTGAGGAGAGAATTTTAGCATACCTTGCTTTGATCAATTGAGTTGATCTTCCATAAGTAGCGAACTTGATTGTACCTGGAGCCATTATAATTTAAAATAGTACTTAGTTAGCATAAAAATAATCACACAGAGATTGAGATACTAAAACAAAAATTGAGTGAGGTCAGATTGTTAATTAACAGTTAGCTACATGAGAGCCAATATTATAAAAAACAATGTTATGAACTATTCACTAGAAGTATCAAAGAGACAATAGATAAGTAAGTTCAGCAACAATATAGTTAGAAACAACAAATGTAAAAAAATAAAATTACAAAATGAATTAATATTAATCAATTAATTTCAAAAAATATCAATGCCGTATTTAACAGTTGTTAGTGTCAATGACATTATTGCAGCAGTAGCCTAATTCATGAAGTCAAATAAGACCTCTAATTCAATAACATTCAAATCAGTTAATTAATATTCAAAGAGATGTTAATAATTAATTAATAATTGTGAAATACAAATAATTAATTGAAAACTTGTTGTCAAATAGTTAATTGATTTTACTATGAATCAATAATTACTATACATGTACAAAATAAAAACAATATTGAAATATTTTCAATTTACAGAAAAATAAATAATATCTTAAATTAAATAGAACAACGTTCAACTATATTTACAATGTAGGCTACTATAAGATTAAAAATTTACAATTGCATGAGTAAACAATTAATTAAAGTGTTGAATGTTTTTGTTTACTTGTTGATGACAGTTATGTTTGACAGTTTTGTCTGCTACTTTATTTCAATAGACAGCTGATTGAGTACAAATGTGACTTCAGTATAGGGTGGTGTGAAACCAGTTATGACGTAGCAAGGGTGGTACGATACCCTTATTTCCGGAATGCACTTCTAAGCACGTGCTTTAAAACAAAATATAACATGTTGTATCTACAAAAATCTGTTTTCACACAAATTTAAATATCTTCAGAGTCACAAAATATTCATTTTGAACAAATTTAAATGAGATAAACACTAAATAACAGTTATAACGCACATGAATGATAGAAATGAACGCACGTGGTATTCCTTTGTTTCACTAGAGTTACAGTTTAGCCATAGAGCTAATAAAATATCCGGTCCGGTGTTGACCAATGTTAAGGGCGTTTTGAGTAATTGTTAAATTTAATGCCTTTTCGGGGGACCAATTAACGTCCACGTTAGTAAAAGAAATAGTACAAAAGACGTTACCACGAACGATCACAAGGATATTCAATTTATATGTAGAAATTAATGAAAAGAACCAACTGTACCTTTAAAGGAGATTGTGCAAATATCTTTGAGTGAAGAACTGAGAGGATGAGAGATGACCGTAGAGATGTCATCAATAGGCCTGGGATGTCGATGTTGTCTAGCGGACAGTTCGGAGCACAGCACAGCAATATTGAGAGTTCACACACTTAAGAATTTTGAATAAAATGCTGGGTAGATGAATACTGGTTAATGAAATAAGAATTATACAGTGTAAGAGAGGGTCGTGGCAATCGCGACGTGAGAACCGAGAGAACCCTTCCGTGTAACATCACTAGTTCAACTGTTGTTTTGATTTTAGGTACTGGGGTGAAGAATGTTGACGGGGTTCACACCACCGGTTACAAGGGTTAGACAATGTCACCTGATATTTGATTTTTGGCAAGTGCATGTGCATAGAGGCCAATAATATTATTTAAATTTCAGTATAGTAACAGGTGAATATGTTATTAGTATGTGAGTAACAATTTATGCTAAGGAGTTTATAAAAACAGATAAGAGTAACAAACTATTAAATTAATTAATTATGAATTATAATTAACTATATATACAATATTTATTACTCAGTACGGAACAAACAGATACACAGAACTGAGTTTTGTTGTTTTGTAAACAAACAGCGTGCGTTATTAGTAAAGTGTGAAAGTAAAGATTATCATTTAGTTGCCATAGAAATAAAGTATTAGGATTGTTAAGTGTTCAAAATGAATGTTGAGCGTGGTATTAACATTTACAATTTACTTTACTCTTTATTTACATTTAAAATTTATTTACTCTTTATCTCTTTATGTTGTTTGGAGATGAAAGTTATCTGAAGTAAATTTATATTAGAACGGTACTTGAGACATTATCATTGTTTTACAGTACAACTTTCACATGTAAACACTTCGTAGGACCTCTTTTGCAAAATTTATCAATTTTGCAGACATTTCATTATTCTACAATATTTATTTTTACATGGTACAGATTTTATAATCAATTTTCCACGTAAAAATATTGTTTCTGTAAATAGTTATGGGGTTTCCATGGTAAAAAAGTAAGTTTTATAATATTTTAACAGCTTTGCTATAAAAAAATATTTTTATTGTAAATGCAAAAATAATAAGTTGACCTACCTAAGGCCATGTAATTTATAAAGTATTTAAAGTACATAAAGGAACAAAATGGTGAAACAATTAAGTTGATTAGTCCATATTTGTAGATTTTACACTTTGTTTAAGTAAACTCTTACAAATTAGCTACTTTTTGCTGAAATGTCTGATCCAACTTCACTCTTAAAGTGGAGGTAGGTGATTAAGTTAAAAATCAAGGCTTAAGAAAAGTATTGGCACCGTATGACACACCTTTAGTTAATCTGATATAGTGTAGCCTAGGTGTATTAGTAGGTAGTAGTGTTGACTTTCTTTTTTAAATCCATATTAAATTTTGGAAGTAGTTTTTTAATCTCAAGACTGTGTTTCAGTTTAGTCAGTACTATTTTCTTCATTATTTTTGTGGATAAAAGAATAAGAGATATTTGCCAGATGTTTGCATATTTATAACCTTATTCTTCTGTAGAGGGTGTATTTACATATTATTTTAAACTTCTTTAGAAGCACTCCTTGAGAAAATGATTTGTTTACTATGTCCAAAATTAGACAGCCAATTTCCTTTTCACAGTATTCTACCAAGTATTGAATCCTCTTGTAAGGAAAACATTTATTATGCTCTAGTATACTACATTTTATACCTTATTGGTTTTTGGTATTTTTTATTTTGTCCTAAAATAACTTGCAATTTGAAAGAATGGTCTCATAATTTGGGTATATACCATTATCACACATCTAGGATTAAAATGGGGCTTGTACAGTGCAGTCCTCACTCTCAGACATCCAATTAATTGAAGTTTGGGTCAGTAACAATATTAATAACTTCTGTTTAAAGCTACCATACAAGTAGAGCAGGACTCCTAAAGAACAAAGAAAGAAACTAACTGAACCATGTTTGACAAGATTTGGCCAGCTGAAAGACTGGTAGAAGTGAGTCAAGATGTAGAGAATGAAGACTGTAACATTAAGAATGACATTGTCTACAATTTGACTGCCTTTGGATTTTCCATGTTGTTGTACATGATTTAATGTGAAACATAGGGTTTGTATTTGTTTTAATAAATCATTTTTAATCTTGGTGAAAGAGATACAGTTTGAACTGAAAGTCTTACTTGAATAAAATTATAAATTTTGATTCTTTAAATAAACATTATCTTTTTTTATAAAAAAACTTAATTTTGTATATCAATATAACATAGCACAACTGAAAGTTGAAAATACAGTATTTTTATGAATAATAGAATTTAGCAAACCAACAATTATGAATCTGCACGGAAATGTTGCAGATAATTTTAAAGCTTTCAAGGAAGAAGTTCTTATTTATTTTTCAGCAACAGAATCTGACAAGAAACCAAGTTATGTACAGTTAGCAAGATTGAAAAATGTATTAGGAACTGAAGGACATCAACTATAAAATACATTATTCTCTGATGATGATAAAAATTCAGAAACAATGTTGTCCATTCTACGTGTTTTATCAAGAAAACAGCATCCTAATGAGCCTTTTGAAACATTTTTGTAGATTTAAAAAAAAACTGATAAAACCATGTGAATTTATAGCTCAAGAGAAAACACTGCTAAGAGTATGAATAGTTCTTGGAATATAATCTAAAAATTTTAAAACATCAAAACTTCATTATACTAAATTATCTAAAATCACAAATAAATCACGAACAAATGGACAGAGTACGCCAGACTTCAAAAATATGTCAGGTTGACTTGAAAAAATTATTTTACTGAGGATTGGAAATCTTTTCAAAATAGACTTCAATGCCAACTCTGCATATGTTTTTTTTTTTTTTTTGTTTATTTCGCGCCATGGCGTAAACTAAAATGGCGTTACATATTATATACGCAACAAAAGTACTTAAATAAATAATACTGAAACCTGCGTAATGTACTCAAACATGAAACTTTTGGTAGCCACCTTAAAAAACAACGTCTTAAGTGAAAAAACATCCATGAGGTTGTAGAGAGTGTAGTTTGTGAAGTACAAAGTGAAAATTGTATGATAGAACATTGTAACATCTGCTATGCAAAAGAAGTACATTTTAGGATCAACGAAAATTTCAAACTGAAATATCACCTATGGAAGAATGTCACTGAAATGAAAACTGTAAAAAATAAAGAAATAAAGATTTAAAAAACTGTAAAAGCTAAAATAATTGATGTAGTATCGAAAGTGATCAAACTGTTCAGCAAAAAATTGAAAAAAGATTTTTAAAAACATGTATTTTATGCAGCATACCAATATGCTGAGTTAAGAAAGAAAATTGAAACTTTGAAAGAAGATGAACTTATCTTTCAAATCAATTTTCTGAAAATTATGTCACGAAGTACCACCAGGAAATTCAAGCAACACATTTTGGAGCATCCAAGCGTCAGCTGGCATTGAATACCGGAGTCAGATACTCTAGAAGAGATGGCAAAGTAAATTCTGTATGTTTTGTAACTGTCTCCGAATGTTTGGATCATCAAGCTCATGCCATATGGGCTCATATGAAGCCCATTCTGCTAAAGGCAGCTAATGAGTTTCCTCAAACCTAAACTCTCCACTTCTTCTAAGACAACCCCTCCAGCCAGTATCGCAACTGTTATAATATTTACTTACTAAAAACTGTTGTTCCTTCAATTTTTTTAAAGTTGGAAGAAATTTAATCGAACTTTACAGAGGTTGGACACGGTAAGGGGCCTTTGGTTGGAGTGGGAGTTACTTTAAAAAGAACTACGGACTGAAAAGTGACGTATGGTGTTGACATTTCAAGTGCCACAGATTTTGTCAAAGCTACAAATGAATGTAATGTATATCTTGTTGAAGTGAGTTCTGCAGAAGTCCCCAAATACAAAAAACAATTTATGGAAGGTCTAAATTCCTAAAATCCCAAGCATTATGAAAATACACCAGCTTGTTTACTGTATATACTGTATATACAAATATTTTTATAAACTATTAATATATAACAACATATAAATTTAAAAATAACTAACAACATACGAGATTAGCTTGAACAATGACTAACAATAATAAATGAATAACAAAATTACATAAATAAAAAAGTCCGTATACAAAACAATAAATATTGGAAGCACACATAAGAAAATAAAACTGAACAAATACTAAACATATGAAAAAGGTACAACAATAAATAATTGTATACGATATAATAAATAAGCAGCTTATAATATATCCGGGACCTCGGGAAAGAAAGATTTAGTGGTTGGCAAATTTGGAAAAATTACAAATATATAAAAAATTAAGTTAATAATTACGCCCAGTCCTGCGGACGAGACAGGGTGACTCCAAAACAACAATCCCTAAGCACCCCGCTATTTAAGGAAAAAAAGCCATGTCCGTGGCAACAAAAATTAAATGAAAAAATATAAAAATAAAAGGTAATGATACTCTCATATTATTTCCAGAAAACCTCATCCTTAATTACAAGTCCACACGGTACAACTATCCCCCTCTAATGAAGGGAAAAAATGAGTAAATAAAACACTAAATTTTACTTACCTGCACTAATAGTCAAGTTTATGTCCTCGAAGGATGCTGACAGGGCCAAGAGTTGAAAAGGGGGAGGTCACCTGCATGCCGAGGACTTGTCCTGTTGGAATATGTCTCACAGTGGGGGAGTGGGGTAAGTAAGTGGCTGCCCCCTCTGGGCCACACAGAATAGAGCAGGCCTACCTCGAAAGTCCCGCTACCGTGCCTCCAGACACCATCAAGCAAAAGAGTGCAATCAGGTGACCATCCACCACCTTCCGGGACCCTGGAGACGGGGAGGACATAAAATCCACTCATCGACATATAAACGAAAACAAACATAGAGGAATGTGAGGCTATCCCAGAGATGAAATATTCTTACATTCTTACATATGAGACGCCGACACAACGTTGTTGGTATTTTAAGGCGAATATGAATGGTTATATGAGTGTAGAATGAGTGTGGATGAGTGTAGTCTGGTTACTAACTGAGTTCAACTGTTTCTCAGAAAGGGCAATTTATTAATAGCCCAACAGCCAGGGCAACTAAGGGACCTACAGCTTTACGTGGAATCCAAACCACGTAGTGCTGGTCTGATTTTCAGCTAATTGACAAGCCTGATACTCAGTTATCTCCCCCACACAACATCCGCACAATGATTACCACCCAACATGGACACCCCAGACTTCTCTAGTAGTGTCCACGCCGATAGCAACCATCAAGCGGACGCCATGTCGGTATTAAGAGGACCGAGCATCCAACCTATCGCCTACAATCTCCCAAACACTTTGTCCCCATGTAGCTGGGTTACAGCACTGCGCCACCAGTGCCGACTGTGTAATGGCACAACCTCGTTCCCCAAAAGAGGGGAAAGCCCCAACCATGGTCAACTCCCTTCCACCACCACAGAAGACCAAAACCTTAATAGGAAGTGGACACAGGAACGAGAAGTTAACCCCAAACAAGGGGACACAAAATAGAACCCCTTGAAGAAATGCTAGGGCCCTAGCCAGAAAAGATAGAAAGTGGAAAACCAAGTAAAGTTAGTAGAAAAAAGAGGTGATCAATCTCTCGGCTCCCTAACCCCCCCCCCCTTATTACTGTTCAAAGCAGATGGAAAAAAACCCCGTAAGGCTTCAAGTAAGAAACATGAGCCTTCCGGAAAACCCTGCCAGAATGTACATGTAGCAGTAAGGCAGTGACAGTAACCTCAGGATGCGGTGAGGACCAGACAACCTGAAACATAATTTGGTAGCCCTTTTCTCGATGGCCAAACTGACCGGATGACCTTTATAATAGACCAAATCCACCAAGCCAACAAATCTTCAAGAAGGCATCAACACAATCAAGCGGGTGAGTACTCTCTAACTTGCTACGTGGGAAAAGGCCCACACAGTTGAAGAAAAACCTTCTCAAAAGGACGTTCCATCACTCCAAAAGCAATCCCAATTTTACATTTTGACTGGGTTTGCTAAGAGAAGAAATGTGACAATTCCTTACCCTCTCAGCAATATCTCGGTCCATGTCCCGGGAATCTTAAACGATGGTCTTGTGAATTCCTAAATGACCACCCACAGGAGAGTTGTGAAAATAATTAAAGACCATCGGGATAAGGATGTTCGGCATCACTACTCTGGGTCCTCGTCCACGACAAGGCCGACAGCAGAGACCTACTTTTTACAAAAGAAAATATGGAGGTTGGGCTCCTCCTTCTTGGAGCTCACGCAAGAAAACGCATAGCTCGGGGTCTTGCTAATGATGGAGAAGCAGACTATCAAAGGCCAAAGGAAAGTAGAGCAGCACAGCCCTACAACAGCTAGCCACTTCAGCTGAAGGCTCGCTGGGTTCATGATACATGCGGGACAGAGCATCCTTATGACATGGAACTTAAAAGCTGAGATCTTAACTACCCAGCGACTAATTTTGACAAGTTATCGAGGATGAGCAGGAAGCCAAGAGATTGCTTGATTGTCAGACTCAAGCAGAAACTCCGCACGTTCGAGGAACCTGCGGAGCTTGTCAATGCCAAAAACCACATCTAAACACTCTAGCTCATAGATACATGAAGTGTTCTTTTCTTAGAGAGTTAAGATACGAGAGATAAAAGCAATTGGCTGCCGAACACTATCGTACTCCTGTGAAAACTTTGCAGCAATGACAGAGGAGGAGGAGGCATTTGTATGTAAGATGAACTTGGTTAAAAAATCCGGCGTCCACAAAACTGGAGGCTGCATGATGCAAAGTATCAAAGAACGCCTGATGAGCTTGCCCCCAAAAAATCGTTGCGCCCTTCTTCTTAAACTCATCAAAAGAAACAGCAAACTCGGCCACGTTGGGGATTAAACGCCGATATAAATTCACCATTTACACAAAAAATTCCACATCCTTGTCATCTCGGGAGGAGGAAAGTTTACGATACCCTGTGTCCTAGCAGGATCAATGCAGACGCCCTGAGGAAACCAGATAACTTAAGAAAGAAAAATCAGGCTTAGTGAAGGTGACTTTATCCGGGTTGACGGTAAGATCAGTGCTGCGAAAGCGTTTCATAACTTCATCCAGATGTTCTAAGTGTTCCTGGAACGCGTCGCTGTAGACATGAAGATCGTCCAGATAGTTGAAGAAACCGTTTAGTTTCACATTATGGAAGATGGAATTTAAAATCGATGTCAAACAAGTCTAAGCTCCCAAAGCTAAGCCCATAGGAAAACGAGTGAATTAGTAACGGTTCCAAAGAACATACAAGGTGATGACATGCCTCGACTCCTTAGCAAGAGGAATCTGATGATAGGCCTGGTTTAAATCTAAAATGCTAAAAAACTTGGCCTTACCAAACCAGTCAAATGTTGAATGTAAGTCTTATACTAGTATGAATCTATGTTATTAAACTTACCTTGGATTTATGTATCACAGGCTATAAGCTACCGTACTGTGACAGAAAAAATATTTTTTTGTCTGTCATTAAGCTAACATGCCTAGTTTGTAGATTTGGTTCAAACAATAAATATTTGAACTAGACATAAAAGTAAATGTTATCATTGAATAAATCCAAATAGTATAAGGCCAAATGTTAGGCTTATATTTATAAATGTATACCATGCATATAGTTACTTTTATTTTCTTGAACGATGTTTATACATTATATTTGAAAGTAACCATTGCACAAGGAGGTCCACAAAGGCTAAATATTAAACCTATGTCTAAACATTGATATTTCTATGCTTTATTGGTAAAAGCATACAATACTCAGTAATTTAGTGTTTTTATTACTGTGTCTTATTAATATATTTCTACATAACTACATTTTTCAAAAAGTTAATATGAAACTTTTTTTATATTTCAGCTTAACATAACTCTACTTGTAAATATATCCTTGGTGTGGATAGAAAACATTACTGTAAATTATATTGGAAACTTTAAATGAAAATATACTTTCTACATAGCTAGGAAATTGCAAGTTAGTGAATTTATGATTTGTTTGTATTTATTATTTAATTATATTCCAGTATTTAATTACTAACATATATTATTATCTTTAATAAGCAACTAAACTTGTTGGCGATAGCTTACAGTCATAATTTTTATTTACGAGACCTTTACCTACGTTGTCATCCAGTAGATCCTCTTCACAGAGCATGGGATCCATCTTATTACAACTAAATTGAACGCAGCAGTGCAGGCCGTTCATGGGTTGCAGACAATTTATTTGTAAGAAAGAAATGGAATATAATTGATTCTTGTTTTAGGGAAGATAGTTAGTAACCTCTTAGTATCGCCACTTTTTTTAATAAAATATTTTTTCAATTCAGTTTTAAATTGTTGAGACCTATCTTTCACATTTTTAAGTTTTCAGGAAGTTTCGAAAACAAATTTAACCCAATGTATTCTGGCTTAGGTTTTTAATATTTGTTGGACATAAGGAATGAAATGCTTGTTCTTAGTGTTAGTAATTATGCGTGTACGCCATAAATAACTTAAGATCTACAATGTATGATAAAGTTTCATACACGAACAAAGATTGAACATTTAAAACACCTTTACTCAAAAAATTTAAAAAACAAAAAACGTATGGTCTTATTCTTAGAACACTGCGAATCAACGTTTCTAAATTAAAAATATATTATCTAAGTTTTGATCAGTAGAAATAACTAATAAAAATATAGAGTACTTAATGATGCTTTGAATTAAACTAACATATAATATTTTAGACAATCCGATGTTATTAAGAAGTGCTATGTTTCTAAAGACCAAGCTGTTTTTTAGACCATACCATGGCTAATCTACTAACATGCTTGTCCCACCGTAGACCACCGTCTAATTGCGTGCCAAGGTAATCAGCAGTTTCTTAAGTGAAAAAGTAGAGCTTCCAGGGTTGTTTAGCATCTTTTCGATAAATTAATGGACATGCCATCCAACCTACAGGATTTCTGGTTGGGTAAATCGTTCATAACTTTCTTGAGTTGAATATTGTTTATTCGAGAGGAACTTGTCAAACTGTCAACTGTATTATTTGTTAGTGAGTCTTGAGTTGGGTTGGAACTTAAATTATGACTAATAGTCTGGGAAACTTGTTTGTTGAAAATATTTGAAACTAGTATTGGGTCCCATTCAAGTTTGCTCTCTCTTGTTGTATAATATTTTACTCAAATAAATATTTCATTACAAATCCATTTGATTTTTAACCATTCTTATTGGAAATTTTTGTAACAGGAAAATATATGTCAAAATAATAAATGGCATTAATAAAAAATTTATATTTATGATCTATTGAACTTACAATATAAAAGTCTCCCCACTCATTCTTTGCCAGCCTGAAACTAAGTTCGTGTACATTTGGTTCACTGCAATCCCTAAATTCTACAGAGGAGGAGATTTGTTTCAATCTATAAATCTAGATTTAGCCAATACATAAATAAGAAAATGACTGATTACAATTAATTGAGAGAAATAAATTTTAGGCAAACAATGTTCATTTATAAACACTAATTAATTAATGTTTAATCATTCCCAGCAGTTTTATTGCTACTATGCAGACGATGTTGGGCAAAATGTTCTATCAGCTGACTAATAGTCTCCTCCAGAAAATACCTTTTCCCTTCTCATCCCAAAGGCACTAATACTACCTTATTGCTCATTAATGCTTTGAAGAGGACCGTTTAAGGTTCAAGTTCAGTGCTTCAACAGTATATTATTATACAGAAACGACACTCAATTGAAAATTGGTGACAAGCTATGCTAACGCTACTAGCAACACGAGATAAAACAGAGGTGCGTATTCTTGCACTATTTTTATCCACAGTTGTCATTAGTCAATATTAACTAACTTATGTTTACACTCTGTCACGTCACTTTTTAGATTATTACCATTCCACTTCTTTGCCAGACATGATACAATACAACGTTAATGTGATGCCTGCCTGTCTGCGTCCTTCAAGTCTACAACTCATGGTGTGGTGCCTCCCTAAAGTGGGGAGCAGGTGGTGATTCCGTGAGAAGTGTTACGTCGCACCCTCAGACCACATTGACTGGGCAGCGGATAGCCGGCTGAGAATCAGCTAGCCACACGGTCTCTTCCCCGATAAGCCTTGGTGCAATTGTAGTCGGCTTAGAGTTCTTACTGGAGACCTTTCCTTCCTTACTAGAGGTCTTACTGTATTATTTTTACATATATACTGCTGTATTTCTCTGTTATTTTCACATATACTGCTGTCTATTTAATAGGGCCATTCTTTTTCCTTTTCTGATAGCATTTGCTTCCCGTTCCCAAATTTAGTTTAGCGATTCAGGTATTCTGGCTCCGGTTAGGATCCCTACTCCATCAACCCACCGACCTTTCTGAGCCGTTCCTCTTCTGATCCCATCCCTCGGGATGTGAGAGAAACCGGTCCCTTTGTGAGCAAAGCCTCACCACCCACCCTCTGAATCGTACACCCGTCGAAAACCACTTACACCAGCCCTTTCTCAACCCACCTCATCCCCGGTTCTCACTAGGTCGAAGGCCAAACCCAAGCCTAGTGATCACCTATGTCCAAGACTCCAGCTCTGCCTGAACCAATCCCCGTGCCGACACTCACTCTTAACCAACCAGCTATACCCATGCCAGATTGGCATACTCTGCTCTCACCACTATCCTCTTCACCCTGCTCTACTCAGCGCTCTTGCTCACTCATTCTCAGCCCCCACCGGACTATTCTGCCGCCCTTCTCACCACTCGACCTCACCATCACCCTTGGTCCATCCTATTATTTCCCTAATCTTATACGTTCCGACCCCGAAAACCCACCTTTCCTGATACTATCCGGCTCAAACTTCCCTCAGACACCCTCTGACCACTTGACCATCCATGGCCACACGATTGGAGGGGGGGACAACCCTTTTCCACCTTCACAAGGTTATCCAAAACCTAAACTTAAAAATAAAACCTCCCAAAATTTACTACAAAAATCCCACAAAAAGCACTCTACCCTCCTCATTTTCGACTCACCTGCGGATGCATTTAAATTAATCTCTCAGACGCTTACCTCCATTTTCGGAACGAACTGTTCGTTAAACTTCACACCTCGCCCACTCCATTTCGCTCTTCCTTGCTTAAAGTGGTAGTCCGTGGCGTCCACGATAATGTAGGAGACAAGCGGTTCGCTGTCTCAAAGCCCACTACATGTCAATGCCATGGATTTGCACACGCTTGACGCATCGTCGGCCAGGGAGGCACTCGTACTTAATTTGTTAGGCTGTTCGTAACTTGCGAGTGTTGTGTGGTGGCCACCTTAGAGCAAGGCTTGTGTGTTCTTGGCAAGACATACAGGGTTAAAGTCCTCAGACATCAATTTATCCGTCCATTCCCAAGGTGCCATCTCTACGTCCACGGACCAGGAGACTGCACACTCCTCAATCCCCTCTGCTGCGTCTTTGATATGACAAAAAAAATAAAATAAAATAATACTATATGAATGCTTTTTTGACAACTTGAGAAAAACTGTTTTCTTAGAGCATGAGAGGTTATGTGACGAAAAATAGTAACAGTTAAATGAGCACCATCTTGGATAAGAAAAAAAGAGATTAAAAAAGAGCGTGATTGACCATATAGCCATTAACATAGTATGTAGATTTGTCATAGAGCATAAATACACTGTAAATAGAACATAGTTACCGTGCGTATATACATTGCAAAGAAGAATAGATATACATGCAAAGAAGAATTAGAAAGGAAGTATATTTGGATCGAGGAAATTTCCACAGGATCGGTAGGATTCAACACAGATTATAATAATGTGGGATAGTATATATATATATATATATATATATATATATATATATATATATATATATATATATATATATATATATATATATATATATGTATGTATGTCGTATGTTTTTTGTCAGCTACCATTAAGTAATTTTTTTCTTTAAGCTGTGATATATATTTGGATTAAGATCCATAAGTCATGCAATTAATAGTATAAAACAAAAGTGATCTCCTGTCACAAAGCTAAATCTAATTCATCGAGCCATTTACGACCATCCTCAATTATTCTGTTTATACTAGCCAATCCTGCCTTGAAAGAACGCAGAGGACACTGTAATTACGTGATCCATTGTTTGGATAGACTCCCCGCAATCACATGCCAGTTCGGAACCGATTCAAAAGTTCCATTCACTCCGAGGGAGGTTCATTTCACCTGCAGGTATTGATGGACCATTAATAAGGAACTTATTGCGTCCATCAAAACTGTTCCACGCTCAGCTAGTATTGGTTTTTTGATGTTTCTTGAAGATGGCTTTTAAAGTCAGCGATCGATCTAACGTTACTCCCAGGTACTGTGGATGTTCATTATTAGGGAGTTTTACACCATTTAGAAATATGTTCAGTTTTCGATTAGCCAGTCTGTGACTTAGGTGGAAGCAGGCTACTTCGATTTTTGATGGTTTAGGGTTTAGCTTCCAGGTTCTAAAATATCCTTCGAGGGCTGCAAGGTCACTTTTGAGTGTTTCTTCAGTAGCTGTGAAGTCCTTATGTTGGTAAGCTAAAGCAATATCATCTGCATATATAAACTTTCTAGACTTTGTTATTGGTATGTCAGTGGTATACACGTTGAACAAAATTTGAGCAAGAACAGACCCCTTTGGCAGACCATCCTTCAACTGTCTAAAAGAGGTTTCTTCACTACCGAGATATACTTTTATTAGCCTGGCACTAAGCATTGACTCCAAAAGTCGCAAAAGAAAGGGAGAAGGAAGGAGGCTGTAGAACTTTAGCAACAAAACTTTGCTCCATACTGTGTCATAATCTGCTGTAAGATCAACAAAAGCTGCAGATATTTTAAACTTCTTTTCAAACCCATTCTCAATAAATTATGTTAGAGCTAGGATCTGATTACTACAACTTCGGCCAGGACGAAAACCAGTCTGCTCAACTGGGACATTAGAATCAAGAATGGATGATATTCTATTGTTCAGCAGCCTTTCCAGCAGCTCATAACAAACCCCAAGAAGATATATTGGGCGATAACTTTCCACTCGTTCAGGGTATTTTCCAGGTTTCAGAATAGCTACTACTTTTGCTTGCTTGCTTTTAGCAAATTGCCTGTAGCTAATATCTTATTGTAGACTACTTGAAGCCATTGTTTAACTTTGCGAACAGCATGTAACAGAAATTCTGGAAAAATACCGTCAATATCGGCTGCTTTCCCTGCTGCTATAGAGGAAATCACCCTGTCTATCTCTTCCTCCGTGAAATTTCTGGAGACATCCAGGGGTGCTATTTGACTCTTTTTTTATTTCACTCAGCTTGTAAAACACGTCTTTTTCCAAAGGTTGGTGAGCTGACTTTGATAAGCTGACCATCCGTTTAGCTATATCAGAGGCCTTTGGGTGAAGCAATTCTCTTTGATTTGGAGATTTACCAGTAGAGAGTTTCCTTAAATTTGACCATGCTTTTCTACTGCTATGGGTAAAGTTTATATTCAACCGTTTTTGCCCATTTTTTTTCCTTCCGGCTCTGTCTAGAGAGTGCAGCAGCAGATTAGCCGTATTGGAGTTTTCGGTAGCATTAAACTCTTGATAAAGGTCATCTGTTTCCTTACTCCATCTTGGTATATACTCCTTTCTGTATCCTCTTG
This sequence comes from Stictocephala bisonia, assembly GCA_035578905.1. NCBI lineage: Eukaryota > Metazoa > Arthropoda > Insecta > Hemiptera > Membracidae > Stictocephala > Stictocephala bisonia. The sequence continues at coordinate 2,693 of JAQJVL010000545.1, read as the reverse complement.
GTATGGAGATCTTTAGCAAGAGTATACATGGGGGATGATGTTGTTCGCATTCACACTAAATCTTTAAAGCTGTACGTATCCACTGGGTGGTTCTAAACGAGCAAAAATTCTGGTAGCTAGACTGTGACAAATTTGTGATCTCCCAGCTACATCAGCTACCACACGAAATGTGGGATATTAGCGCTGGTGAACATCAGTATGGAAAGTGAACGTGAAAATGTAGTGATCTCGAAATGTTGCCGAAGCTGGATAGCTGAAATCATCGGAACTCCCATTATTTATTAGAATATTGTGGTTTAGCTTTCCAAATATATGATACAGAGACTATAATTCACTTAAAATATTTGTGATATATTACCAGCATACTAATGATAATTATATTTTTATTGTTGTTAATTTAGCCAATAAAGAGTGGTGTGACACTAAGTTTCGTTAGAATCAAGTGTTATAAAAATCGAACTGTAAATTTTTAAATCGTATTCTTATTTTAATTTTATGTGATTGTAAATGTATAACTAGAATAGAATAGAATAGAATAGAATAAACTTTATTTCTCAATAACAATAACAATATTAACACGTATAATACAAATGTAAAGCAATCTATAAAATGTAGTAATACAGCACATACATAACAGAATATTATATACTTATACAATATATCAGTGCTGGCTGACCTTGGCAAATTAACATTCATACTACACATACAAACCCACATATCCGATACCACTGTACGTTTGCGTAACGCCCATATAAAGATGAAATAAGATCTTATGCCGTGGGTGGGTCAATACCACTATAAGTGATGGGTGGGCGGGTGGGTCAGTACCACTATATATCAATTTTTTTTAAAATTATAATACTGTATAATCAAAAAGTTTGATTATATTATAACTCCCCAAAGCCTGGCTATTCCATGGGCCCATACCCAAAGCCTGGCTGTACGTGTATGGGTGGGTGGTTGGGTCAATAGCACTGTACGTGTCTGGGCGGGCGGGTGGGTCATGCTCGCAATTGCTAATTCTATTACTTAATACCACTGTGCGTGTATGGGTGGGCGGGTGGGTATTAAACCAACTTCGCTACCCACCCGCCTTGTGCAATGCGGGCTATCAATACCATCAATACCATCAATACCATATATGCGTAGTTGATATTATTATTTGAATTATATTTGGAAGATTAAAAAAAATCATATCTGCATTCATATGGAACAATCAAACTTTGGAATTGGTTCACAACATTTATAATTCAAAGGAAACAGTATTTTGAAAATATCATTCATTATTCATAATTCATTAGTAAGACACTGATTGTCAAGATATGGGCGAATATGCTTAATGACAAGTTTTTTGTATACTTTGTATATTTATAGGTAAATGTGTTTAGAGTATGAAAGTGTAGTTTCGATAGTTTGTCTAAAATAGTTTTATTTAAAATAGATGTAGGCATAAATATGGTTTATAGTATAGTTACTATATTTAGAGTGTGTGTGGTTTAGCTGTATTGTGAATGAATATTTTGGAAAAGAGGGTACTAGGGTCAAGTTGCAAATATTTTTTTTTGAATTTATAATTTTGTTCTAACACTGTTATTTCTTTTATTCAATGCAGTATGTAAATGCCTCCAAACAGGCTTTGCCTTGGAGGCCAATACTTTATTTTCTCGGATATGTGGGTTTGTATGTGTAGTATGAATGTTTGGACTATGACTAATATGAATATTTTGGAAGCAATTATGTACAATCTTAATTTTATGTCATATTGAGAAAGAGTACGAGAAAAAGGTAAAAGATTTAGAAAATAATTAAGTATTTAATATAATTTAATATAATTAAAACCATTAAATATGTATATGACATGATGTTGTCATGGACAAAATTCTACTCCTAGTGTTATTCTATAATGAATATAATTTTGTTCATGGCACTTTAATGATTAAATAAGTTAATTATAATATCCTAATGTTATTAAATTTAATAATTTCTTAGTTATACTACAAGAAATATATAACACAAAATAGTTATAATCAATTTTAAGTCTATATGGCAGCCATATTACATATTTAAGCCAATACCAGTTCATATTTTGGTCACGTGGCTTGGTGGAGGTACCCAAAGCCGAAGCTTACCGAATAAATCTGATCTGTCGTTCGGATCACCATCCCACCACTGTTGGCGCCGTAACCCCAAAATATGACGCGATACACACAATTGTTCACTACTCCTAACCTTCATAATTCTCACTTCGGACCCTGCAAAAGAACGTCTCCGAATATAATTAGTCATCAACAGTAGGCCACTCTAACCCGCCATGTTCTATTCCGTAGGCCTAGGCTTTTCACTTCTCTATTCTAACTCTAAACACCATAGCCCCCTGCTCCGCTAGACCCTCGTGCATTTTAAGACTTGCCCACCCCACCCATTCATCCTTATATATCGATCACTTCCCGGTCATACAATTTACCTCCAACTAATCCGTCAATATAGTTAGCTGTTAACTTGCAATTTCATTTTTAATAAACCTAATCCACTTGTTCCTTATGTTCTAGTCTTTTGTTTCAGGTTGATGCTATTTTGTGGCCTCCTTGGGACTTCTACTCTGCTTGCCTCGAGCCATCACGTTCCTTTCGAACACCCCTCAAAACCTATCCTAGGCTGAAGATGCCCTAATGGCCTATACATTTCACGATCCC